>JAPDNY010000001.1:193806214-194270952 GCA_029375565.1 Gekko gecko
AGCCTGCCTTGGCAGGGAGGGTGGGATACAAATTAAACAAATAAATAATAAATAAATAAATATGGGAGAAGACAGTCCTTCAGATGCTCCAGTCCCATGTAGGGTTTTAAAGGAAAAACCCAACATCTTGAATTGGACTTGGTTGCTGATTGCTAGCTGTTGTAATTGCTGTAATATTGGGATGACACTGGGAGTAGCTGGCCCTACTGGGATTAGCTGGCCCTGACTGGGGCAGGGCTCTCTGGCTGACCGGGGCAGGGCTCTCCGGCATTGTTCTTGCCGGTTCAGGGGAAGGGACCTCTGCTGGCAGGGCCGGCTCGCTCCCTAGGTGAACTAGGCATTTGCCTAGAGCGCGTCGGCCCTTAGGGGTGCCAAACTGCACCTGCCCCCTGCCAAAAGCCCCCTGCCCCCACCAAAAGCTCCTGCCACCCGCTGGCCACCGCTGCCTCTCTGGGCACATGCTGCTTCAGTGTGCCCCTTTGCTGCCCCTAGAGTAGTGGAAAGGCGCTCTTTAAAGTGTAACGGCCCACGGCACCTCCTGCACCACTGGGAAATGGCCACAAAAAGTTCCTCTGCCTCCTCCAGGCCCCCGCAATGCGCCCCTGACCTCCCTGCAGCCTCCCCTTTCCCCGCTCTCCCCTGCAAAGCCCTGAGCCTCCCACACGGAGGTGGAGGGCCAACAAGAGGGCGTCGTGGGAGGGGCACCGGGAAGGGGGCAGCAGAGGCTGGCAGGCAGCCCTTCCCTTTCATGGCTTGCCCACATGCCCCACAGCTGCAAGGCATGCAGGCAAGCTGGCGCTCAGATGGAAGGAATGGGGGTTTAAAACCCCTTCCCTTCCATGGCTTGCCAGGATGCCCCGCAGCTGCGAGGCATGCAGGAAAGCTAGTGCTCAGATGAAAGGGAAGGAGGTTTAAACCTACTTCCCTTCCTTGGCTTGCCAAGGGAACAGCACAGGGACGGGTGCCAGAAGATGTCCTTGCCTAGTGTGCAAAAACACCTGGGGCTGGCCCTGTCTGCTGAGGCTGGTGTGCTGCAAGGCGCTTGGCTGCCTGTTGGCCCCGAGTTGCCACTGTCCTCCCCTCTTGGTAGAGCACTTGCCTGTGGCTTCTCGGGATGTGCAGTTTTTCCTGTACTCCCCCCCCCCCGTTGTGGAATGAGTTCACAAGATAGCCCCTTGCTCAAAATGTGAACAGTTTTTTCCATCTCGTGGGTTGCCACCCAAACCTGGCCAGAAAAAGTTTGCACTGAAACAAAAGTTCAGTCCCATTGGGAGGCCCAACACCAGCAGCCAAGCATTGCCTTTCTTACCATTCCTTCATTCAAACTCAAGAACAGATTCTAGGTTGTCCCAGGGTGCCATTTTCAAATACATTTTGCAGTTTGTGTATGCATCCACCCTGAAAGTCTGCTATTGACGGAAACAAGCTGTTGTGTGCTGTATACTGCTGCGAGTCAGGGAAAGGAATTCAAAATTTTGAGGGGCAGCCAATGAGAGAGAATGGTCAAATGCAGGAAAAGAGGCAATCAAAAAGGGATGAGACGCACACTCCAGTTACAACTCTCAGGTGTGGTGTAGGCAGGGAATGTTCTCACATGGGAATTTCTCAGCCCTTCAAGGCTGATGAAGCACTGCAACATTTCAACACATGCACAAAAAACAGACAACCCCCCCCAGAAAACCAATCCACAGTATGAATGTGAACAGATGGAATACTGATGGGGAAAAAATTGAAGAAAACATGCAAATGTGTATTGATCACACCAATAGTGTGATAATTCAGACTGACACAACAGCAACAAAACCCAGAAGGTGGCTATAGTCTGGAAAACACCTCAGTTTGTGAGCTGGTCCTAGAAACTGGCTAGAATTGGTTGCCTTTTCTCCCCCTTCCTTAAAAAAGAAAACAATGGAAAGGAATGTGGAGTAGGCAAGACAAGGTCTAGTATTATGTTTTAGCTGCCTTTTAGATGCCAGGAGTAGAATCAGTCTCTTTGTCCACTGATTTGAGGAGACCAATTTCTGTAAAGCCAGTACTGAAGTCTGTGTTTGTGGTATGCAGTTTAGAGTGCAATCCTAAGCATGGCTACATCTTTCTGAGTACAATAACTTCAATTGTCTTAGAAAGGCATAACTTTACTTAGGAGTGTACTGCTGGTCATTGTTCTGTGCAAGTCTAGAGCTTTGGTCTTAATGCCAAGTTTAGCACTCTGAATAATCTGTTGTTGTTTTAAATTCTCCTTCCTATCATCAGAGCTGAGAAGATGGGCTTGTACATCTGTATGCAATGCCAGTAGAAATCTCAGAAGCCAGAGGTAGAGAGAAGAAAGAGGAGTTCCAGCTGTTAGTGGTATTATGGCATTTTTAGCAGTGGCTTTATGGCAGCTTTGCAGCAGTTTGCAACACTAACATTGCTTCCCTAAGCAGAGTTACATCCTTCAAAGTCCCTTGAAGTCACCGGTCTTAGAAGGGGTGACTTTGTTTAGGATTGCACTGTGACTTAGCCTTTCCATTTCAGGTAGTTGACTGCAGTCCTCTGATGACTGTGCTAGGAGCCGGATCAAGCATTTCATAAAATAGTGTAAGTTTTGCCTTGCAGGTGGTTTCTTTAGCTAATAAATAAATAGAAATGTCTGTTGTTGTCCTGACCTCATGACACAGTAAGAGTCTGGGCAAACTTTTAACATGCCCTGGCCCCAATCCCATTCCATCACTAAAGTCTCATACATCACAAATCTCTATTTTATTTCTCAAACATCACAAATGGACCATACTGGTCTTGGGTATGCAGCCTGGGCTGGGCCCCCCTGAATCCTGATAAAATGTTTCAGTTTGTCTGAGCTATGGTCATGGTCAGAGGTTCTGTGCCCTGCCCTTCCTGAGGACCAGCAGCAGAAAGATAAATTGTATCACATAACAATGCATTTTGCTTTTTTTACGTGATTTCTATGGGAGAGAGAAATTAGTTTTTATTAATACAGATTTTTAAAAAATATAGGCAAAGTAATACACACACCTGATGCTAGTATAATCATGACAGAAGAAGAAGAAGAAAAAGAAGAAGAGGAGGAGATTGGATTTATACCCCGCCCTTCACTTTTGAGTCTCAGAGCAGCTTACAAACTCCTTTCCCTTCCCCTCCCCACAACAGACACCCTGTGAGGTAAATGGGGCTGAGAGAACTCTAACACAAACTGCTCTTCCAGGAACAGCTGTTCCAAAGCTTGTGACTGACCCAAGGTCATATCAGCAGGTGCAAGTGGAGGAGTGGGGAATCAAACCCAGTTCTCCCAGATTAGAGTCTGCACACCTAACCACTACACCAAACTGATTCTCCAGAGTTTCGTGTAATGAGATTTCCAAATCACACTGGGGCAGAGAAGTGAAATCACTCTTTGGAAGATTGGGAGCAAGTTTAACCAGTCATTTCAGTGTCACAACAGGTCAGTCAGGTTGTAATTCTGTATAATGACAGTCTCTCAAATTATACCATTCTCACGTGTGTTTAGAAAGGTGTGAAGTTCTTATGTTTCAAACCACCTCCTAATGGGTCAAGAAAATAATTCTTAGCAAGATCATCACCAGCAATGGTCAAACTACACATGATGCTCAGCTATATAAATGTTTTCTTTGGGAGTTTTTTTTTAAATTCACAAGAGCTATAGAAATGGCAGTGGTTTGATTTGTTTTGACAGCTATTGAGGAGAAGTGGAAAGAGAACTAGATCTTTGAATTGTTACCATTAGTAAAAGAAAATATGTTTAGTAGTAAATGTAATTGTATAAGAAAAATATCAATGGGGTTGATGCAGTGCGGGAAGCCTTGTTTGGGGGGGAGAGGGAGAAAGAAAAATGGATATGTATTGGTTTGTTTAAATTGTATGAACATGTGATATATCCAATAATAAATTGTATTTAAAAAAAAAAGAAATGGCAGTCTAGACCAGAAATCCATATCCCGGGACAGTGATGTGGCACATCTCTTATCAAAATTGTCTGGGAGACAGGTATTTATAGTTTCCTCACCCCAAAATTTGATCAAACTCTGGAGGAAGGCGGAAGACAGGAGGGTCTGGCATGATGTGGTCCATGGGGTCGCGAAGAGGCGGACTCAACTGTGTCACTGAACAACAACAACACTCCAAAATACTCATGGGGATCAGAAGTAGTTTCATGCTATGTAGATTCCCTTCCCCATCCCCTAACGCAGGGCTCTTTTTGTAGCAGGAACTCCTTTGCATATTAGGCAACACATCCCTAATGTAGCCAATCCTCCAAGAGCTTACAGTAGCCCCTGTAAGAAGAGCTCTGTAAGCTCTTGGAGGATTGGCTACATTAGGGGTGTGTCACCTAATATGCAAAGGAGTTCCTAATACAAAAAGAGCCCTGCCCCTAAGCCCCTCAAATGCTTTGGATTTGGAGAATGAAAACCAAAAGCAGCAGCAAAAAGATTTTGGGAAAGCAAATTTTGACAAGTATGGATTGCTTCGTAATAACTGTGACCTAAAAAAAAGAAAAAAAAGAATACGAGCATGCACACATAATAAACTGATAGAGATCTTTGCACCCATCAAGCCAGCAACTTCTTAAAACTAATTTCACTGGGTGCTGTAATTGCCAGATGGTTTTTGCTCTTTAATTTTCATTGGGTTAATTGTATATTTATTTAGCACCACAGATGATAAGAGCTGTAAAAGAACCAAAAGCAACATGGTCAGTAGTCAGAGGGTTTTATTTGTGACTGCCCTTTCATAGACTGAAATATGACCATGCCATGCCTAGACACTGACCCTCATTGATCATTGTATAGGACCTGATGCAGCACTGGCTGTTATCTTGTTCTATCACTATATGAATTCCTTAATGGTAGTTTATATATAGTATTACTGTGCTCAGCTTCCATTTATTTCAGTTGAACTGGTGCAGAAGAACTTATATGAAGCTGTCTTACACAGAATCAAACCATTGGTCCAGCTAGTTCAGTGTTGTCCGTACTGACTAACTCTGGCAGAGGAATGGCTTTCCCAACAGAAGAACGAAATTTGAGTCTGTGTGGCTCTTATGTGTTCTACCAGTGGTTTCTGTGAATGCAACATAGAATACGCACATGAATATAAGAACATGGATAATAATAAAGAAGGAAGGGGGCAATCATCAAACCCAGAGCAACAACATGAGCCATATTCTTTTCTTTCATTGTCAACTTTCATTCTGTTTTGCATTTCAAAAGTTGTCAGTAGTTTCACATGGCTGTTAATGAAAAACAGGGAACTGAAGCATTCAGTTTCTGGTAAGTGAAACATCAATCTGTCTGAAACAATTGGGCTGAAATTGTAAAACTATGTTTCACAGGGAAGTAAGAACATTGTAAACATTGTGATAATGAAATTCATGGAGAATTCTATTGCAGGTTCTGACAGGCAAACAGCAGTAAAGGGATTCTTTCCCTTGAACATTATGATTTAGATGATAACACCTCTGTTTATATATCTGTTGTTGACCTTGAGTTTAGAACTGGTGAGAAGTTCATTTAAAAACATTGGTAGTTATGGTGAGCAGAAAACATGCCTTCCTTATGCTCACCCACCCACCAAAAGAAATAAACTGCAACATCAACAGTGTCATCCAATGGTCTTAGAAGGTTATAACTCTGCTTAAAATAGCACTGTAAAGATTTATTTATTTATTCCATTTGAATCCCGCCCTCCCCGCCAAGAGGCTCAGAGCGGCTTACATTGATTGGTTATGTCAGTTGTTATGTCAGAAGGGTAATAAATGATGGCCCATTCAAGTGGTGTCATGTCAGATCAGTAAGATCTCCCTTTGCCTGTTTACTTCTAAGAGAGCTAGAATATGTCATCCTATGAGAACAGGCATTTATGCATAAAAGCACAAGAAAATATTGCTTTAACTTATATGTCTTTGTATAAAATTCATCCCAGCTCTTGTAAAAAAATTGAGAAACATGGCAGAAGATAGTAACAAACAAATCCTGTTTGTTAACCTTGGAAAGCTGAATAAAATTTGCTTTAGCTTTCAAATCCTAACCAACTAAGCCAGTTCTGCCTGCTTTATGATGTCATAGAGATGTCTGAGGATTCATTTCCATTTCTTTATCCTGTTTTAAAGTATCTGTTTCTCTGGAGTAGCAAAGGGTAGACAGGGGTCAGTGAGTGAATAACTCTGGAAATACAAGGCTGAGCTGAACCTCATCTAATCAGAACATAGCCTATGTTGACACCCTTTTTGGGCCACAGCAGATGTGTGCTTGGAATACCTTGTTCATGGTATCTAATTTAGATCAGGACCCGGATGTGCATAGAGAAGGAGTTTAAACCTTCCCCCCATTTCCCTGACTTGAAATGGACATGGGGGACTGCCTTGTGTCCCATTGGTTTAAACAAATGGCCATTTGTAAATTTACTCCTACGGGGCAAATAGTAACTACCTGAGGCCCTTTCTGTTTGGGAAAATGGTCAGGGAATGGAAAGCCTCTCAGCATGCCATAGTTGCAATCCAAATCAGGCCTCATGTACATGAGAATTAACTTCAAAAAATTGTAGGGGTCTCTGAGCTCCCAGAGCACTTTTGATTTCGCCTATAGTGTCATCCAGCTCTTTCTCAAGAACAAGATGGTGGCGAGCAGGGAGCTCACAGCGGGAGCTCCTGTGAGAAATATCACCTAGAAGCTCAATAACTGCTCCAAAGAACTGCTCTATAGAACTGTGCACCAGCAACCAGCTTGCTGAAGAATGCTGGGTGGTCTAACATCAGGCAAGACTTACCGCTGGAGCATTCTGGTGGCCAGTGACGCGGAAAGGACGCCCAGTGGACTAGCACTGAGGGGGCCAAGGCACGACTCCCCAGTCTGGCATGGAGCCCTGGCCGGGAAGGAAGGCACTGATTGCAGTGCTGTGAACTGTGCTGCGCCGGAGGGCCCTCGGGTTCAGAGCCGGGGCTGGGCGGGGATTGTTGCAGCCTGGCCGATGATGCTAACCACGCCAGCGGTTGTGGTGGCTCCTGTGGGCGTGGCCCCGGCGTCTGTTTCGGAGGATCGGCCGGTGGCAGGATGACCTCTTTTGGGGGGACAGCTGGTGCTAGGACGATCTGAAGACTGTGAGCTCCTGGGCAGGAGTGCCTTTCCCCGATGTGAACTTCACAGCGGTGAGGCCCGCTGGGTGGCTGTGGCATTGGCGCTGCTGGGCCCCGGTTGGTGGGCCGCATCATTTGGACCTGCAGCACTTGCCCCGGCTTGTCCCCAACATGAACTTTGCGGCAACGGGGCCCACCGGGTGACCACAACATTGGCGCTGCTGGGGCCCGGTTGGTGGGCCACAACATCTGGACTTGCAGCACCTATCCCTGCTCATCCCCATTTTTCCGGCATCCCTATTCACCCCTGGGCCTCGACGACTGTGGTGGATGATCCAGCCAGGGGAAGGAACGTAGCATCTACAAGACCCCCCCCCCATACTGGAAGTAAAAAAGGGGACCTTTCCAGAGTTGGGACACACCACTTGGCAATAGAGACCGCACACCGCTGGCAATAGAGTGAATGAGGGATGAATGGGAGTGGATGAGGGTTCGCCTGCTCTGAAGTGAATGTTGTCTGATTGGGCTGTTTGTCTGTGGTTACCAGGGCTGGGATATTTGATGTTTTTGTAATTATGTTTGTATTGTAATTATTAGAATTGTTACCCCTGGTATGAGCAGTTGTCATAGATAATAGGGTAGGCTAGCAGCATTCTGTGACTTTATAAATTTGTAATAGCAGAGAACCAGTTAATCTTAGTTATTGCTGGAGTGGTGTGGACCTTTGCGGTTGCTGACTGGTGGCCTGAAACTTGTGAAGGCGGCCAGTTGTGCCACTATGACTGAGCAGCATATTCTGGTGCTCTTGTGGTGGGGGAAGTACTGTGGTGGGCCAAAGCAGGATGTTAAGGGAAGGACGCGGAGACGGAAAGAGGCTCGGCGCCCTTCCAGACTATGGCTCATCCCAAGGGTGGCCGGCAGTGGGGCGAAGATTGTTAACCCCCCTCTGTCATTGGTGCTGTGCAGCACCAGGTCCATTAATAATAAAACCTCGACCCTTTGTGACTTCGTGCTGGACCATCAAGTGGACCTGGCATGCGTGACCAAGACCTGGGTAAGGAAGGTGAGACAGTTGCTCTCACCCAGCTGGCCCCACTGGGTTACTCAGTCCTTCACCAATCACGGATAAGGGGGCAGGGGGGAGGAGTGGCTATTTTCATTTGGGAGGCTTACTCCTTCAGGGCACTCCTGTCCATGGAGATCACGGGCTTAGAATGTGTCGGTGTGATGCTGGAGGCTGTGGAGAGTTTGGCGATCTGGCTGGTGTACTGTCCGCCTAATGCACCGGCCAGTAGCCTGCCGTCCCTGCTGGATGCCATATCAGGCTGGGCGTTGGACCACCCTAGACTGATTGTCCTGGGTGATTTCAACGTCCATGCTGAGGACACGGCCTCTGCCAGGCTATGGATCTAGTGTCGTCCATGGTGACGCTGGGACTCTCACAGTTTGTATTGGCCCCCACGCATTGCGCCAGTCACATGCTCGATCTGATCTTCGTGGCGGGGGTCGAGTTGGACCAGATAACTGCAGGCAGTGCCATCGTCGGACCACCTGGCCCTGAAGGCCCGTCTGAATATTCAACCCCGACCCTTTGTGGGCGGTGAGCTCATTTATGCTCGCCTGCGGGCCCAGATGGACTCTTTGTGGCTCCAGAGGGCTTTGTGGGATCCGAGGCCCCCTGGCATCTCATTGGATAAGCTAGTGGAGGACTGGCATGTCCGGCTCTCCACAGCTATCGACGAGATTGCTCCCAGGCATCCTCTCCGGGCTCAGCTGAGGCGGGCTCCTTGGTATACCCAGGAGCTGTGGCGGATGAAACAAGAACTGAGACGACTAGAGAGACAGTGGCACCGTGCTCGCGATGAAGCATCAAGAGCATTTTATAGGACGTTTATGAGAGCCTATGAGATGGCAGTCAAGGCAGCTAAGAAGGATTTCTTTGCAACTGAGATTGCATCTGCGAGCTCACGCTCAGCCCAATTATTTAGTACGATTTGGTCCTTGACAGACCTGCCACAGGGCAGGCAAAATGATAGGGAATTGGATATCGGCTGTGAGGCTTTTGTGAGCTATTTCACAGATAAAGTCTTGACGCTCAGACGCAACCTCCTCGCCACGATTGAGACAGTGAGTGAACTCGAGGCCCCTTGCGTGTCTTTGGTGCCGGGTTTAGAGTGTTTCAGCCCGCTCAGCTTGGATGAATTTGACAGACTACCGATTTCTGTATGCCCAACCGCATGCAACCTTGATCCGTGCCCCTCCTGGCTCATTAAGGTGGGCCACAAGGGGTTTCGAGGTGCTCTGCGGGAGATTATCAACAAGTCCCTTACTGAGGGACGATTCCCCAGAGCACTTAAGGAGGCGACGGTCCGCCCTCTCTTAAAAAAGCCATCTCTGGACCTGACCGAATTGGCCAACTATCGGCTGGTGTCCAATTTGCCCTATTTGGGCAAATTGATAGAGAGGGCGGTGGCGTTACAGTTACAGGGTTTTCTGGAGGATGCTTCAGTCCTGGATCCCTTCCAGTCTGGCTTTCACCTGGGTCATGGGGCTGAGATGGTGCTGGTCGTCCTGACTGACAATCTCTGAAGGCATCTGGATCGAGGTGGTGTGGCGGCATTGCTGTTGTTAAATCTGTCGGCCACATTCGATACGGTCGACTATCAGCTGCTGACCTGCCACCTCGCTGATGTGGGGATTCAAGGGCTTGCCCTTCAATGGTTTGCCTCTTTCCTTCAAGGTCAGAGACAGAGGGTGGCGATTGGGGATCAGTGGTCCCGGAGGCATCCCTTTGAGTGTGGGGTACCTCAGGGAGTGGTGCTGTCCCCAATGTTATTAAACATCTACATGCACCCTCTTGCCCAGATTGCCTGGAGTCATGGGCTTGGGTGTCATCAATATGCAGATGACACCCAGCTCTATCTGATGCTGGGCGGCCAGTCGGACTCCAGTCCCGATGACCTCCATAGGGCGTTGCAAGCTGTGGCTGGTTGGCTCAGGCTGAGCCAGCTGAAACTAAACCTGATGAAGACAGAGGTCCTGGGTCTGAGCCAGATCAGTCCGGGGCTGGGGCTCCCTCTCCCGACTTTTGACAGGGCACGTTTGGTGCCAGCACTGAAGATTAGGAGTTTGGGGGTGCTCATGGACTCCTCCTTAACGATGGAGGCCCAGGTGGCAGCTACTGTCAAGTCAGCATTTTACCATCTTCAGCTGGTGTGACAGCTGGTTCCCTACCTCGATCGTGATGACCTGGCCACAGTGATCCTTGCGCCGGTCACCTCGAGGCTAGACTATTGCAATGCTCTCTACATGGGGCTGCCTTTGTCACAGATCCGGAGGCTGCAGCTGGTGCAGAATGCAGCAGCCAGGCTGTTGATGGGTCTCACTAGGTGGGATCACATCTAGCCTGTGCTGAAGGCACTGCACTGGCTGCCAATAGCATACCGGATCCGCTTCAAAGTGCTGGTTCTCACCTTTAAAGCCCTATATAGCCAGGGTCCAGCTTACCTGAGGGACTGCCTTTCCCCATATGTTCCCCCAAGGGCACCACGGTCAGGGGGGCAACACCTGCTGGTTATTCCAGCCCCCAAGGCAGTTAAATATGCTGCAACCAGGGCCAGGGCTTTTTCGGTGGTGGCCCCTACTTGGTGGAATGAGGTCCCGGAGGAGATCAAGGCCCTGCGGGACCTTATGCAGTTCCACCAGGCTTTCGAGTAGAGGCTGCCACTGCTACTGTACCACCACCGTTTTAACATCAAGGTGTTCTGGCCTGGGTATGGGATCACAGTTATAGTGGGACATCATGAGAGCAGTGATAATTGTGTTTTCTGGAGTGTCTAGTGTTACGGGTTTTCTATTTGGATTGATATGGTTTGTTGACCGCTGTTTTTTAATCTGCTTTATAGGCAATTGACTATTTATTGTTTAGTGTTTATGTATGGCATTTGCCTCCATGTTTTAATGTTTATGTATGGCATTTGCCTCATGTTCACCGCCCTGAGCCCATGTTGGAAGGGTGGGATATAAATCTGATTAATAAATAAATAATTAAATAAATCCTTGATTACAGTTTTGGTTACAGGATATGGGGAGAAAAGACCAAAAGGGCCAATTGAAGCACACATATGCACAAATAAAGCAAAAATAATTGAACATGTATAAAACATTCATTAAATGTACAAATTTAAAATAAAAGACCAAATGTGTTTGGAAAACAACATCTTTATCAGTGGACTACTAAATTATGATAATAATACTTTTATAATATAAAATTAAACATCCCATTAAATCTGCACCCAATACTAATAATCAATTGACAGTGATCTTTCAGAATACATCACACCCATTAAAACACCCAGAGGGCAGTCCAAAAATTAGCATACTATTTTTCTAAAAGATAGATTAAAACCATGCCCAGTCCATCAGAAATGTAATAACCATAAAATAAGCAAATCAATGTAATTTAATGGCAATAGGCACTGTGCTTTTCTAAACTTTGCTAAAATGGATGAACTATTACCTAAGGAATTTTGAAAAGGCTGAGAAAGAATGAATGGCCCACAATTACACAGTGAGACTCATGGTCTGAGAAAGGAACTTGAACCCAGGTCTCCCCAGTCTGAGTCCAACATGTTACCTCACCACATAGGATCGCCATATAAAAGCTGTATAAATATGACAATGAATAACTTCCTGGGAGGTGTTCTCAGGAATTTCTTAGTGGCTTATCAGGAAGTCCTGAGGGCTGATTGCACAGCACTTTGCAGATGACCTGATGTGTGGTTGAGTGAATCCTAACTGAAACTGGATGCACGAGGAAGACAAATATTATAGGTCTCTTGTTTGTTCATCTTTTCCATCAGCACAAGATAGGCTAGTTCAGTGAATTAGGCTTATTTGAATAAAGTCCAGATGAAAATGTGCTCTATATTTGCAAATCAGCATTGGACACATGAAGACATGAAGCTGCCCTATTCTGAATCAGACCATTGGTCCACGAAGATCAGTACTGTCTACTCAGACTGGCAATGGCTCTCCGGAGTCTCAGGTAAAGAGGTCTTTCACCTTGTGTACTTTTGATATTCCAGGGACTGAACCTGGGACATTCTGCCTGCCAAGCAGATCCTTTACAATTGAGCCATATGATTCACACCATGTGTGAAAGGACCCCGTTTAGATTTTTTTCATTTCAGATCATATCTGTCTAAAAACAGTATAATTTCATCTGGTTATAGCTGCTGTTGCTAGCATCATCAACATGCAGTGGTAGAAAGAGCAATTGAGGCCAGGCGAAACGTATCACTCTTATGCTATGTATTTATTCTGTACTAATGAATGAGCATGATGTAGATGTAATGGAACTGAGACTGGGAATTATTTGCTGGTCTGCCTTTTCAAAGGTGCTTTGCCCCCTTTCTTGTACATATTGATGCAGCCAAATGTTCATAATATAGGGTAGCAACTGTTTCTGATAGGTTAAAACCAGTAGGCTTTACTCAGTTCACTAGGTACAAAATACAGTGGCAGCTACATTGCTACAAACTATTCTTTATGTCGTTGCAGCTTGACATAACTATAGGATTGTGATTGTTGGAATATGCAAGGTCTATTGTGCTTAGATAAAGAAAATGATAAGGAAATCCTGCAGAGGGCAGCAGAGGGGACAACTAGCTAGCACAGTGAGATTAGGGACTTCCTACTATTTTCAAATAGTCTCCTTTTTGTCTCCTGATTTGCTCAGTTAGGATTTTTTCATGCTCCTGCTGAGATCTGTTAGTTACTGACTCTCTCCTAGATAGTTAGACTGTTAGGCTTCTCTTTCTGTCTCCTCTTTCTTACAAAGTTTGTTTTCTTCTTAAAAGTTCACCCACGGAGTCAAATATGGCTTCAGATGGCTCTCTGAGATTCAATGTCCCCCGGCAGCTCATTAGATGAGCTTGTTGAGGATTGGCATAGCTGACTCTTGGCAGCTATCAATGAGATCGCTCCCTGATGCCCTCTGTGCCCTCACTCTAGGCTTGCTTCATGGTTTACCCAGGAGTTGTGGCTGATGAAGCAAGGGCTAAGATGGCTAGAGGGACAGTGGCGGCGCACCACATGCTGCCTGGACCTGTGCCCTTCATGGCTAATTAAAGCTGGCCATTATTATTATTATTATTAATGTCCCTTTTGTAGGCACTGTTCCCTGGGGCACTCAATGAAGTGGTGGTCTGTCCTCTCCTGAAAAAAACATCCTTGTACCTGGCCGAATTGGCAAATTACTGGCCAGTCTCCAACTTGCCCTATTTGGGCAAGATAATAGAGAGGGCTGTGGCAATCCAGTTACAGAGGTTTTTTGATGATGCTTCCATTTTAGATCCCTTCCAGTCTGGTTTTAGCCTGGGCCACAAGGCCTGTAAGAGAGGGCTCTTCCACCAGGCCTTCAACTAGGGAGCTGCCCCCAATAATTGTAAACCCCGTCCCTCGGTGTCAGGTACTCCAATTACTCAGTATCAACAGCAGGTTCTTAAACAGATTCAGCTTTATTGATCAGAGTGAGATGAAGTCATCATGGACGTTTGAGTCAGGAATACAGCATACAAAATGGCCATAGCAATTATAGTAGGTTCATACAATACCCCCTGACACCAAGGGGCCAATAAGAAATCTTTGCATAGCGCGGGGAACTGTCTAATGGTTCAGGGGTGAGCAGGAGATAGCAGAGGCTTTGTGCTGAAGGAGTGAAGTGCTCAAGGCCAGTGGTGAGATAAGGCACACAGAGAAAGCGAAACAGCTGCCCATAAAAGCACGTTCCAGAGAAGGAGTAAAACTCCATGGTGGGCTACCCAACAAACAGCCTGTGCCTGCCACATAAGAAACAGAGTAAGGAGTGGATCAATAGGAAAGGTCATCGAATTGCTGTCGCTGTCGCTAAACAACATCAGTATTATTGCCAGATTTAATATGTACTAGCACCCTTGATATTTGGATTGTTTTTTAAAAGGTTTTAGGATCATTTTAACTGTTATTTATGTGTCAAGTGCCAAGACCCAACAGGACTAAGATAAAATTTGTTGGGTTTTGGCACTGCCAGAGTGACACTGGTTCTGCTGGGCACATTGCACCAGTTTTGCTGCTGGCCTTGCAAACATGCTCCCTCCCCACACCTCACTTTCTACTGCAGAAATTCTCTGAGAGAATTTGTTGGGCTTGTTGCATACCTGCCTTGCTTTTTCCTGTCACGCTCCCCCTGCGAGGATGGGTCGATGCCCCCAGTGGCCGTGGCTCTCTGAAGTCCGTCAGCGGGTTGAGGTCCTGGGAGCGAGAGGATCTCAAAGGAGGAGACGAGAAGGAGGCCTCAGACTGGCAGGGGACGGGGTTTTAAGCACCCCAGACGTCCCTCTGCCTGAGTACAGGGGAATGGGTCTTGACTTGCTCTCTCTGACTTTTCTGCACACCAAACCCAGTCACACCAGCACCGTTCTCCCCCCGGCCCCTCTCCTCTCCCATCCTTTTATCCCTCCTCTCCATCCCAGCACCCCCCAGTGTTTCCCAACCACCCCTCTCCCCGGCCCTGGCCCCGCCTTCCCTCTTAACGGAGGACGCCGAGCGGGGCGCAGTGGGCGGAAATTGTGCCGGTGGTGGTCTGGGCGGCCTCAGGGCCACGCCGCCAGCACCGCTCCGCAGCTGAGGGACGTCATTGGAGCTCCCCCGGGACTCGCCTCCGCGCTCCACTGCCTCCCGGGGGCTCGGCATCGCTCGCGTGCTCTTCCGGCTCCTCCCTCTGGGGAGCACTGCAGCCTGCGCCAGCCTTTCTGCTGTGCCCGGACCGATCCTCTGCCACGCCTGCCGTCCGCCACCGTTCCAGGGGCTCCTCAGGTGTGTGGGGGCTCTGTTGTGGCTGGGGTGTGTCGTCCGTGGGGGGGGTGCCCAGTCCCGAGCTGGGGGGGGCTGGGACATTTCCCAAAATTGGAAACTATGGAAGACCATTTTTGGGTGCTCATCAATGTTCCCTCTAAGCTGTGGAGTCTTGTGAGCAAAAATTCTACTCGGTGAGCTACTGGCATTAAAGTTGTGAGCGAGCAATTTGGCTACTGCATACATCAGTTCACTTTGGAGCCGTCCTTCCTGAGTTAAGACAAAAATGTGTGAGCCAGAGGCTAAAAAACTGTGAGCTAGATCACACTAACTCAGCTTAGAGGGAACGCTGGTGCTCATAGAATTTGACCCCCTCGTCCAATCTTTTTAAAACTTGGGGTTCTTTTGGGGAGACACTCCAGCAGCTACACTGCAAATTTTCTGCCTCTACCTCAAACCCCCTCCCCCCAGCCCACTGAATATACCCTAGGAGATTTGGCATTGTCTATAATGGCCCCATGAAGTATAATGCAGCCAAAAAATTCAGAATTCCCAAATAATTTGGCATTCTCTTATAGGTAAGCTGAATCAGATCAGAGAATCTGAGTCAGCTTAATTAATGCTGAAAGGGCATGATTCAGGTATTAATTCAGCTTGGAAATTGCAAATCCACATCTCTGCTAGGGACCTTGAAATTTTGGCTGACTACTACCATAAATTTTGGCTGACTACTACTATCCCAAGTCCAGGAAAACAGAATGCTTCTGTTTCCATCTCAATAACAATCTTGCCAACCTTGAACTGAATGTCTACTTTAATGGCACTTGACTTACACACAACCATACACCTAAGTACCTTGGCATTACCCTGGACAGGACCTCGAGCTATAAACACCATCTTAGCAATGTAGCAGTGAAAATACACATGCAAAACTACATTCTCCAGAAATTATGTGGTACAATTTGGGGTGTGTCTGCTATAACACTTAGATGCTCAGCTTTGGGGTTAGGGTATAGTATTGCAGAATATGGTGCTTCAGTGTGGCTGCACAGCCCCATGTCCACAAACTTGATGTCCAACTTAACACAACAAGAACCATCACTCTGACCTATTGGCTACCCATTTTATGCCACATTACTCCCCTGCATCTCTGAAGACAAGATGCTCTTCTTTGTGAATATAGAAATATCATTGAAAACAGAGAGTTGACCATCCACAAAGACATGGCTGACGTGGGCCAATCCAGACTAAGATCCTGACACCCATCAATAAGATCTGCACAAATCCTGCAATCACAAAATTTCATTCTAGGTAATGAATGGTTGCAAACATAGATGCAATCAGTTCCACCCAATATCCATAACCTGATGAACACCAATGAGAGCCCTCAGGATTTGACTTGCCACATAAAGTACGGAAGATGGCTAATAGAACACAAATGGGCTTTGGCAGTTGTGATGACCTGTTGTTTAAATGGGGCAAAATACCAGGACCTGAATGCGATTGCAGTGCAGTCCGCCAAACTATTTTCCATCTGTCACAGGAATGTGAGTATTGTACTTTCCAGGGAGAAGTGACGGAGCTCTTTGAATTCTCCCCAGCTGCGACTGAGTGGATTGAACATTTAGGGAGATTGCCCAATCAGTCTGCTTACCCATTGTATCAACTTGGTTACATATTTTATATTATTATATGCTTCCTGTGTGTAACTCTGCCATATGATAAATAATAATAATAAATATAGAGCACTGTTTTCCTTCCAACTCCCAGTGCTTCCTTCTTTCACTGACCTGTGGATAAAACAAGGAAATGAGTTTGCCATTCCAACTGGAAAATATGAGCTAAGAGTACTGAATGTAGTCACCAAAAATCTAGGACAAAACTGCTGGAGAGAAAGTTTCATCTCCACCTTTACATAATTACTCCTTCCTTGACAGATCTCTGTTCTTGCTGAGCCTGAAGATTCATAAAGACGAATGACTATTTAAAAATGCATATGAACAATTAACAACAACAACAATAGCAGCCCTAGAATCATCTGATGTTCAGATGATCACCTGGTCTGTTATAAATCCAAATAAGTTATGCATAAAGAATGGCCTTTCTATGTGTTATGAAAAACACAACAATGATGCAGCCTTAATTAGATGGAAGTTGTCAGATATTATCTGCACAAGAATTTAGGTCTTATTCACTTGTAGGCTCAGGTTCACCTTTATTCTAGAATGGTTTATTATTCAAGATGTACTTTCCCATATATTTACTGAACATGTGTTTGGGAAAAGGGAAATCAATCTTATTGCAGCATATACAGAAAAGACACCCTATAGATCTATGGCCCTGTTCACACGGAGCATTTGTGGACTTTCCGTGCACAATCATACGAGCACATCTGGGAGGCGTAGTGCTCCCATGGCCAACCCGCGGCTTCCCTCTGAAAACACGGAGTAAAAAACTACTAGGTTCGAAGTACTAGTTTCCAGAAACCCCGGGGCAAAGGCCGGCGTCTGATCGCGGGAGCGCCAGTATCCCGCGGCTTCCAACGCCGGCCCATGTCCCGGGGTTTCCGGATGTTGTAAGTTTCCATGGGATGCGCACCAATGCTGAATGAGGCATGCGCATATGCAAGACACCGGCAGCGGCCTGCCCCCCCCAAGGCACATGCGCACTTCGCAACAGCGTGGCTTGCGTGGTCTGCTGCACCACTTTTTTGCCGCGCTGCAGTAGCATGGTGTGATTGGCAATTGGGGCTGGAGCGTGGCAACCCGATGGCCCATGTGATCGGGCTACCACACCTTATTTTGCTCCGGGGTGAACTGCTATGCCTCCCCCTCGCGTTTTCTGGCCCGTATGACCGGGGCCTATGTAATATACTTTGATATTAATACTTTTCCCCCAAATTGTTTCACATTGATTATTAGATAAATTCTTAAATCTACATCACTATAAAAAACCCACCATGAATTAGTATATGTGATGATACTTCACCCGCACTGTCTCACTATCCTTGCCCGACGGTACTTGAGAGGCAGTGTGGGCTCTCTCTGTGTGTGTGTGAAAGGCGTTAGATTCCCCTTGCTGTCCCCTCTCTCTTTAAATTCAGAGAGCCACCACCACTCGAATGTTGCTTTTGCTTTCAGTATCCATTCCTTGAGGCACTGGTAGAAGCTATGTATGTGCTTGTGAGCTGCTGCACACCTCTTCTTCTTCCGACTGCTAAAAAAGAGAGAGGAGTTTTTGGTCTATGCATGGATTAGCAACCAGGTGCACCGAGGGAGATCTTTTAACACAGCTTGAGATCATGTGTATGTGCTAAAATAGATCTCTCTGCAGTGCAAAGCAGGAACACTGAGGAACAGAAACAAACTGTCAGGCACTTCAGAAAGTCAGTCATACACCAAGCTTCATGAAGAAGATAGCATTTATTGAAAGCAGTTCTAAAGGCACATTAACAATTCCTTGTCAGAGATAAAGCACTACAGAAAAGCCTCTACAATTATACCCCCTGGTTCTTGCCCCCCCCATAATCTGCCAATGACTATCAAGCCCGCGCGCGGGAAAAAGGTGCAAAAGTTGTAAAGCGGTAAATAACCCAACGGCCTGAGCTGTCCCCCCAGAAGAAACAAGAAGAAAAACAAAATCTGTGAGACCAAGGCCATTTGGGCGCTAGCAGATAACCCAGGCTTTGAATTGCTCTGTTGCCTGGGCAACCTGCGCACCTCCCCACATTCCAGACATGAAAAGTTACAAACCATCCAAGCCTCCTCCCCACCCATCCATCTCATGGCAGGATTACCTGACATTCTGCCCTTCTGATAATAAATCCCCCTTTCTTGGCTTGAGGGGGTACAATTTGTGAAACTGTTTGAGTAACTGGGGGGCATGAACATGTTCCTCCCTCACCCACTCCCTCTGTTCAGGTCCAAAGTCCACCCACTCAATCAAATAATACAAGCAGTTCCGAGAGATTCTAGAGTCCAGGATTTGCGCCACCTCGTAGTGCGGTTCCCCCCCACCATCAGGGGGGGAGGTGTCAGTCGTTTCAGTCTCCATTCATTCTCCCCAGGCGAATGCCGTAAGAGCCTGAGGTGGAATACAGGATTAATTGCTCTCAATGATTTTGGCAAGTTAAGTTCAACAGTCACAGCATTCAACACTCGTTTAATCTCAAAAGGTCCCACATATTTCCAACCCAATTTTCGACTGGGTTGAAGACCCTTGATATTTTGGGTAGATAAGTACACAAAGTCTCCTTGCTTGGGGGTCCACCCCTTGTCTCTTTTCTTATCAGCTTGGGCCTTATATGCGGATTTAGCATCCTCCAAAGTTCGAGCTAACACTGGCCAAGCCATTTGCAGGCTTTTACACCATTCACCAGCCTCCCCAGCCGGTAAATTAGGTTGCGCTAGGAACGGCAGAGGAGGAGCCTCGTAGCCGTGCACTGCCATGAATGGGGAGACCCCCGTAGAAGCATGGGACGTGTTATTGTAGCAGAATTCCGCCAAAGGCAATAAAGATTCCCAGTTGTCTTGTTGGAAATTAGTGAAACACCGGCGGTATTGCTCAAGTGTTTGGTTAACCCGTTCAGTCTGGCCATCCGTCTCTGGGTGATACGCACTGCTAACCGCCCTCTCCACCCCCAGCAGTGCCATCAGCTCCCCCCAGAAATGCGAGACGAACTGGGACCCCCTACCGGAGGCCACCTTGACAGGGAGGGTATGGAGCCTTAAGATGTGATGCAAAAATGCCATAGCAAGCTTCTTTGCTGACGGAATTGTCTTAAAAGGCACAAAGTGAGCTTGCTTAGAAAAGAGATCCATCACCACCCAGATCACTGTTTCCCCCCCACTAGGGGGTAGGTCAGTTATAAAGTCCATAGATATGACTTCCCAGGGTCGGCTGGGGGTTGGTAGAGGTTGCAAGAGCCCTGGTGGTTTCCCGGGGCGGGGTTTACTCATTAAACATATTTGACAAGATTGTACAAACATTGAGAGATCTTTTCTCATGCCCAGCCACCAAAACTGTCGTTCTAAAAGCTGGAGTGATTTAACAAAGCTGGTATGTCCCGCAAGCTTTGTTCTGTGCGCCCACTCCATGATTTCCCCCCGGAGAGTGAGTGGCACAAAAGCTTTCCCATTCTTCCACCAGCAGCCCCGATCGTCCTGGGCCACCCCCTCCTCCTTTTCCAAGGAGGCGTGGTCAGCATCCGAAAGGGTGGAGGCGAGTTTCTGTTCCCAGGAGGAGGGGGGGTTTTGGCGGCTGCTTGGCTTCGCTCCGCATCACCACCACCCCGCCCAGTTGGAAAGTCGTGAATACTGAGTCCCGTACCTCCTCCCTCTTGCTGTCATGTTGGGGGAGGCAGGACAAGGCGTCAGCTAGTGAATTTGCCTTTCCTGGGAAATGGTGCAACGTAAAATCAAATTTAGAGAAAAAATCAGCCCAGTGGAGTTGCTTTGCATTCAGGCTCCGTGGCGAACGCAATAGTTCGAGGTTTTTATGATCCGTCCACACCTCGAATGACACCCGAGCCCCTTCCAGCCAGTGTCTCCAGGTTGAGAGGGCCAACTTAATAGAACCTGCTTCTTTCTCCCACACGGACCAGTTTCTTTCAGTGTCATTGAACTTTTTTGATACATAGGCCAGGGGGTGTAATTTCCCCTCCTCCCCCTCCTGCAGAATGGCCCCACCCATGGCAACATCTGAGGCGTCGACATGGACAATGAATTTTTTCAGTTCATTCGGGTGTGCCAAAACGGGCTCTGAGGTGAAGAGCGTTTTCAACCGATCAAATGCTTCTTGGCACTCAGCTGTCCATGTTAGCTTAGCCCCGGGTCGAGTGCTGTCCGGACCTTTCCCCTTAGTCTTAAGAAGGTCTGTTAGGGGCAGGGCTACTTGGGAGAAATTTGCCAAAAACTATCTGTAAAAGTTTGCGAACCCGAGGAATGCTTGTAATTGCTTTCGTGTCTTGGGGGGTTCCCATCCCACCACATCTTGTACCTTAGCCGGGTCCATCTCAATTCCTTTTTGGGAGATGCAATAGCCCAGGAATGAGATCTCGGACTGGTGGAACTCACATTTAGAGAGCTTGGCAAACAAATTGTGCTTGTGCAACATTTGGAGCACCTCACGCACCAATTTGACGTGAGATTGCTTATCGGGGGAGTACAGCAAGATATCATCAAGGTAAACAAGGACCCCTTTGAACAAATGCTTATGCAACACCTCATTAATCAAGTTCATAAAGACCACTGGGGCCCCTTGCAAGCCGAATGGCATCACCAGATATTCAAATTGACCGAGTGGAGTATTGAAGGCGGTTTTATACTCGTCCCCTTCCCGGATGCGCACTCGGAAGTATGCATCCCTCAAGTCCAGTTTGGAGAAAATTCTCCCCCCGCTACTGCTGCGAGCAAGTCTTTGATCAACGGTAGGGGGTAGGCATTGGTGGCCGAGACTGCGTTGAGGCCCCAGTAGTCCGTGCACAGTCTCAACCCCCCATCTTTCTTTTTCCTGAACAACACAGGGGTGGCACAAGGAGAGGAAGCCGGTCTAATAAACCCCCATTCCAGGTTTTTATCAATGAATTTCCTTAACTCCACTTTCTCAGCTGGGCTCATGGAGTACAGTTTCCCCTTGGGAAGTTTCTGGTTAGGCAAAAGCTCTATGGCACAATCAGAGTTCCTATGGGGGGGTAACTCATCCGCCTCCTCCTCCTCAAACACCGCCGACAAGTCCCAATATTCCCGGGGAATGGAGTTTCGCTTAACCTCCGCCAGACCCACTGGCACAGAGGTAACTCCAAGGGGAATAGGGCCCCATAAGTCTTTCCAATTATGAGTCTCGCAGCGAGGGGAGATAAAATTGACCACCCCCGCTTCCCACAGTATGTGTGGATCATGATCAAAGAACCAAGGGCTCCCCAGGACCAGGGGGAACCGTGCTGTGGAGGTCACGACAAACGGTCTCACTTCCCAGTGCTTTCCCACCCTCATGCGTAAGGGCACAGTCTCATGTTTGCAAGGCTCTTTCATCGTGGAGCTGTCCATTTGGGTGAAAATCAAGGGTTCTGCTAACGTTACCACTTTGGTCCCCAATCCTGTTACTAACGAGGGATTTATAATGTCTCTCCCGCAGCCTGAGTCTACCAGAGCCCGCACCCTTACATGGGTTTGCAGCTCAGGGTCCATTAGAGTCACAGTCATAAAGAAGAGGGAAGAGGATTTGCTCACCGGGTTCAGCGCCTGGGAGTCGGGGACCTGCAGCTCAGCGCTGTTCACAGCAGGTCCTTGTCATTTCCTGCCACCGCGGCGGCTTCCTCTTCAGATGACTCCGTCTCCTCACCCCATGAGGCGGCTTGGAGAGCCCACGCCCCACGGGGTTTTGCCACCGGTTTCAGGGTAGAGGTCTCGGATTTTTTCTTGGTCCCTCTAGATGCGCTCAGGGGCGGTGTGGTTCCAGGGCAGCCGGCTGCAAAGTGGCCCGATTCTCTGCATTTCAGACATAGCCCCTGCTTCATCCGGAGCTCCTGGGTGCTGTCCTTCTGCTTCGAGGGAGTGTTTGCAGACTTTCCCTTATGTGAGGTGGTAGCTGATGGGGTAGTCTTCCCTAAGGCAGCTGCGTCATCCAGCCGGATGGTCCGCAGGTGAGTCTCGGTGGCCGCAGCCTCCTTCATCCACCCTGATTTCCGGGTTTAAGCCCAGTCGATACTGCTCGGCTAGCACTCCGTCCGGCCACCCCCTGATCTTGGCAGCTTGCCGGCGGAATTCCTCGGTGTACTCACGCACCGTCTTCGTCCCTTGGCGGAAGGTGCGGAGAAACGCTCGGGCTGTCTTGTTTGCATTGGCATCTTCAAAGTGGTCTTTCATCACCCACATGAATGCTTCGACCTCCCTCAGCTCTCGCCCGTCCTCTTGGTGCAGAGCCACGTACCAGCTGGCGGCAGCATCCTTCAGGTGGAACGCGATTGCATCCACAATATGTTCTTCATTCAGGAACAGGAGATCAGCCGGGTTAGTTAGCAGTGGACCCCAGCCTCTCGGTACTCCCAGCGGCCTCGGCACCGGCAGCCCAGCGGGTGGCCCCGAGGGTTGGTCCGGAGGTGCCCCAGAACCTTGAAGCAAAGGCTGGCCAAGGCAGACCTCACTTTACTCCATTTCTTTCCTGTTCCCTGGACTTGGTCCTTGGCTCATGTGCTTCCACAGAGTATGTTAAGCTTTTTAATTCTTACCGTCCCATCTAGGATTCTTTTTAATTTTTACCATCCCATCTACCTCTCCTGGAATTGAGCTACCATGTGTGCTGCTCTGTGCCTTTCTGCAATCTTATCAAGGTATATGTCTCTTGTGGTTCAACTCAGGATGTCCACAAAACGATCTGTCTTGGCTGTTCCTAACAGGTGGGCAAATGGTTCCAGTGATCTGTCAATTTTTCACCAAAAACAGAAGAACATAAGAAGAGTCCTGCTGGATCAGACCAATGGTCCATCTAGTCCCGCATCCTGTCTCACACAGTGACCAATCATCATCATCATCACTTTATTACAGTTCGTAACCAGCACAAAACAGTCCATATATATAAAAAACTGGATATCCTGTCCTTATTAATATTTGAATTTTGGTTCTGCAACATTCTATGCTTGCCATAATTGATTCGCCTCAAGAACTGGCAGTCAGAAGACACTAGCCAGGGCTGACTGGCTGCTTGGCGAAGTCCCACCCATGTCAGCCCCGGTCAGTGTCTTCGGCACAGTCTGCTCCAGTCCTCCGACAGGAGAGGACCGTCTGGAGTGTGAGTGCAGGGACAGGCCCTCAAGGCCGAGGCAGGTGATAAAAGCCCTTTTCCGCCCCCCACACCATCCCCTGGGCCTTCTATGGGGGCAGTAGACCCAGAAAAGCCCTTTTCCGCCCCCCCACACCATCCCCTGGGCCTTCTATGGGGGCAGTAGGCCCAGAGAAGCCCTTTTCTGCCCCCCCACACCATCCCCTGGGCCTTCTATGGGGGCAGCAGGCCCAGAGAAACCCTTTTCTGCCCCCCACCATCCCCTGGGCCTTCTATGGGGGTAGTAGGCCCAGAGAAGCCCTTTTCTGCCCCCCACAATTCCCTGGGCCTTCTATGGGGGCAGTAGGCCCAGAGAAGCCCTTTTCTGCCCCCCACCATCCCCTGGGCCTTCTATGTGGCAGTAGGCCCAGAGAAACCCTTTTCCGCCCCCCACCATGCCCTGGGCCTTCTATGGGGGCAGTAGGCCCAGAGAAGCCCTTTTCCGCCCCCACACCATCCCCTGGGCCTTCTATGGGGGCAGTAGGCCCAGAGAAGCCCGTTTCTGCCCCCCCATCCCCTGGGCCTTCTATGGGGGCAGTAGGCCCAGAGAAGCCCTTTTCTGCCCCCCATCCCCTGGGCCTTCTATGGGGGCAGTAGGCCCAGAGAAGCCCTTTTCGCCCCCCCACACCATCCCCTGGGCCTTCTATGGGGGCAGTAGGCTCAGAGAAGCCCTTTTCTGCCCCCCACCATCCCCTGGGCCTTCTATGGGGGCAGTAGGCCCAGAGAAGCCCATTTCCGCCCCCCATCCCCTGAGCCTTCTATGGGGGCAGTAGGCCCAGAGAAGCCCTTTTCTGCCCCCCGCCATCCCCTGGGCCTTCTATGGTGGCAGGAGGCCCAGAGAAGCCCTTTTCCACCCCTCTTCCCTTCCTTTCCCCCTTTCCTTTCTTCCTCTTGCCTTTCTTTCACTCTTTCCCCCCTTCCTTCCTTCCTTCCTTCCTTCCTTCCTTCCTTCCTTCCTTCCTTCCTTCCTTCCTTCCTTCCTTCCTTCCTTCCTTCCTTCCTTCCTTCCTTCCTTCCTTCCTTCCTTCCTTCCTTCCTTCCTTCCTTCTCCAACCCTCTCTCCCTTCCACCCTCCCTCTCTTCCTTTCTAGGGCCCGTTGTCTTCCACCACAATGGGCTTTGCTCCCTAGTCAGGATATAATACCAATCTCCTCCTGCCTGAAACCGAAGTCCTTTATAACTTTCAGATGTTCATCAAGGCATCCTGCATTCCTTCATCATAACAGTATATAAATTGGATACATGAATTAATGAAAAAACAAAAGTAAAATATGCTGGCATTATTATCACCACATTACAGATGGGGACTGAAGTGAAGATACAGCAACTTATTGAAGGTCATCCAGAGTTTATGGGCAATATAGAATTTAAACATGTCTCTTGCTTACTCATGGCTTATTCTGTTGTCCAGAATAGTTCTGTAGCTCTGCACTGGCTTTCCCTGTGGACTCCAGAATCTTGCATGGCTACTTCCCTGTGAGATTGGGTTGGGTATCCTAAGGGGGGGGGAGTATGTCTTTTCCTGAAACTTATTTAGCAATCTGAGTTGTATATTGTAGCATTCCATTAAAAGTACAGAGGCTGCAATCTTGACATGACCTAGAACTGGAGTGTCTAATTCGATCCAACCTGAACAGCAATTTCATCTGACCTTTGGTGGCCCTACCTAATGCCAGTTTGGGTCATGGGGAGACTGTGGCTCCCAGCTCTTGATGGAGTCCAGCTGATGCTAGTGGATTCCATGAAGAGTCTAGGGGTTTGGCTGGATGATTCTCTCACTGTGGAGAAACAAGTGGTAAGGTCAACATTTTTCTGTCTCCACTGGGTTCATCAGCTGTCTCCCTATCTGTCTCAGTTGGACCTAGCCACATTGATACATGGCACAATTACCTCCAGGTTGGACTATTGCAACTCAGTCTATTTGGGGTACCCTTGAGGTTGCTTTGGAAATATCAGGTTATACAGAATGAAGCTGCTAGGTTGTTGACCAATTCATTATGGTCTTCCCATATTCAACCTGTGCCTAAGTAGCTGCACTAGTTGCCTATTGGCTTCCAAATCAAGTTCAAGGTGCTGGGACCTTCATACCTATGGGATCGCCTCTTCCTATATGTCCCCCCACCCAAGAATGCTTTGTTCCTCCTCACACAGGTGGCTTGGCTGTTCTCAATGAAGGAAAGAGCTTTTTCTATAGTGCTCATAAGAGAACATAAGAACATAAGAGAAGCCAACGTTGAATCAGGCCAATGGCCCATCTAGTCCAATACTCTGTCACACAGTGGCCAAAATATACCAGGTGCCATCAGGAGGTCCAGCAGTGGGGCCAGGACACTAGAAGCCCTCTCACTGCTGCCCCCTCCAGCACCAAGAATAGAGTGCATCACCTGCCCCAGACTGAGAGTTCCCATCTATACCCTGTGGCTAATAGCCACTGATGGACTTCTGCTCCATACGTTTATCTAATTCCCTCTTGAAACTGTCCATGCTTGTAGCTGCCACCGCCTCCTGTGGCAGTGAATTCCATGTTAATCACTCTTTGGGTGAAGTACTTCCGTTTATTTGTTCTAACCCAACTGCTCAGCAATTTCATGGAGTGCCCACGAGTTCTTGTCTTGTGAGAAAGGGAGAAAAGTACTTCTTTCTTTTTCCTTGCCTAATGGAACTCTCTGCCAGATAACATCCAGGCTCTGCTTTCTTTCTAGATTCCACAGAGCCTGTAAGACAGAGTTGTTCCACCAGGCTTTCCACCAGGATGGTCCAGGCCAGTTTCCTACCATCCATTAGTAGTGCCACTTGTTTTTTTACAACAGTCTGGGGTGCTGGTTGTTGAGTGCCAAATGGCTATGTTTTTATTCTGATGCCTAAGTTGGGGTGCTATTTTATAGAGTGTAATTTAATTATTTTGTAAGTATGTTTTTATCTTTACTTACAGATTGTTTCACTGATGCTGTGAACAACCCCAAGCCCTGTGATCCAAGGGAGGGGAAAGGTATAAGTCTAAAAATAAGTAAATAAAATAAATAAAAAATAAAATAAAATAAAAAACTGTGGGGAGGGAAACAATACAGATCATCATGTAGCATTGGGTAAATAGTGGTTTAGCTTTGCTCCCACACCATTTCCTCAATTAAAAATGACTATGTTGGACTGGTTAAAGCTCTGGTATAGAAATATGGGTACATGTAATGCCAATAAATAATGGGTTGTCCCTTATTGTGGTTTAAAGCCATCAGAGGAAGGGGCTGATTGGGGAAAGACATTAGGGGCAAAGAATTACTCTTCCCTGTTCCAGCGCAGTAGGCCTGATCCCCCTGATTTTTAGAGCAGAACAAATAGGGGACCCAGTATAATTTACTATGGCAATCTCATCCTCCACTCCCTTTTTCTTTCCTCTCTGCTTCAGCCCTGGCTTATTTCCTCACACTTCTCTGATCTTGTCTGTCCTGCTGTGACGGACTGTCAAGAGTTAATGCCTCACAGAGTCTGAGAACCTTTGAGTGACAGGCTATTCAAATGGAATTCTGTGGACAGCATCAGTTAAGAAATGACAGTTGGGAACTGACAGTGGAAGAAGAGACAGTTTAGCACTGACCGTGGACTGGGAAAAGGGCTGAAGGAGTGGATCACAGTGAATCCCCTTCAAGCTGAAAAGAGACAGAGCTTCTAGTCAAGAGAAGTAATCCTTGCCCAGTGGAAAGGGAAATAGCTCTAAAATGAGGAGTGATCCCTATTCTGTGCATGTAGAAGGAGTCTGGGAAAATGGTTGTATGTTCCTGCCTTCTAAAACTTAATAGTCAGTGAAACTCAGAAACCTATGATTGAGTGTTTAAGCAGACACTGAAAAGAAGCCTCTCTTCTCAAAATTTCAAAGACCTTGTTGAAAAGCAAAAACACTTGTTGGCAACATATTATCTGGATTTAGTGTGATTACAAAGTTACCTCTGCTTTTATTATCAGTTCACTTCATACATCCTACTTTTGATTCCACCTGACCTTTTCCCCTCCAAGTTAAATAAAACATTTTGCTTATTTTGATTTTTCAAAAGCCCTTTGTGTGCCATTACAGAAGTAGAATATAAGCAGGTGATTTTGTCTCTTCCCTCATGTCCCTGGGCTGGGCCAACACCAAAATATATAATAACATGACAGGGTGGGACAGCCATAGACCAACAAATAAGAAGAAAATAGATATAGGGGCTGCTCAGCAAGAAAGAAGAAACAAAGGGAAAATCCTGTGTGTGAGGGCGGGAAGTGGGCAAGATCACCATACCTGTCTTCCCATTCTTCCCACCCACCTCATCTCAGATTTGAAAAAAACCCTGCAGCAGCCATTTTGCTTTACCTAGACAATCACACACAACATCAGTCAGATCTTAGGAGACAATGTCATGAGACACACTTGGAGTTCTTTACATGGAATTATGGAGTCACATGTAGTTTTCCCCCTAGATAATCTAGACCTTAATGTTATATTTCCTTTACAGTAACTGCTTTAAACCAAAATCATGAATATACCATAAAGCAAAAAAAGGGGAAAAGGCATGGTCATAAATCAAATGGAAGTGCATATCTGCCTTTCTGTTTACATATGTGCACACTAACTTCAGGAGAGGATCTAACAGTGCATTATATGGTACATTACTTTGATCTTAGTGAGAAACAACTGTGCTTTCTGAAATGGAGAAATACTCTTGCAGTAGATTCAATGTAGTGATTTGATCTGATGTTGCAGAGAAGCAAGAGAATGACTAAGGATCAGTGTGCTGCTTCATGAAGAGGTCTTCTGTTGATTTCTCCATGTTCGTGAATAAGGATTACTGACTGGCATCTCATTATACATTTGGAATTGTTTGAAGAAGTTGAATACATTGTATTAATGATCTTGAAATATTTTGCATGTCATGCTAACGTTTACAGGGATGTGGGAATAATTTCTTTTAAAAATATTTTTATTGGATTTTAGCATATTATAGGCCAAGAAAATATTGGGGTAGGGAGGGTACAGTGTATGGGGTAAGAAATATAGGAAAATTCCATCCACTTTGTATAAAAGCTGTTACAAATTTTCAGTCTTAGTTCTTTGTTCCAGTTCTATTTCTTTATCAGATTACTAAAGCTAGTAGCACTTAATCAAATCGTTAAAATCTTTTGTTATGTTTCCTGAGAAGAGTCAAATTCTATATAGTTTAAGTCTTGAGTCTCTCGAAATTCATATTATACATATCCATTGTTCTTGGTCTTCAAAGTTTCTTTGTTGTTGTTTCTTACATTTTGTTTTTGTCCTGCAACAGGTTTGACAGTATATCCATTTCTGCTGTTTCAATTTTTTTTGTCATAAGTTCATTTTCCGTTGGAATCTCTGCTTTCTTCCAGTGCTTAGCTTAAATAATTCTTGCTGCCATAACTATATGTATAAGGATGTGGGAATAATTTCTGCAAGGTTCGCATTTTCATTTGAATTCAGTTTGGACTTTATATTGTCACTAGGTATAAGGCCTGTTGTGGAAATAAATACAACAAGCTCTAGAAAGAGGCTCTGGGCAGATGCCACAGACTTGGGCACTCAGTGTCAATTTGCTGTGGTAACCTCAGCAGGGTATAATGACACAGAGACTACTGTTTTCTCCAGGGGGACTGATTTCTGCCATCTGAAGAGCAGTCGTAATTCTGAGTGATCTCCAGCACTCACCTGGAGATTGGAAACAGTGGTTCCCCAGGAAGAAATGGCTGGTTTGAAGGGGAGTCTATGACATTCTACCTGTCTGAGGTCCCACCCCTCCTCAAACTCCACCCTTTCCAGGCTCCACCCCTCAAATCTCCAGGAATTTCCCAACCTGGAGTTCGCAAGCCTATCTCTTTCCCAGCCAACCATTAACATGCCTTTATCTGCCCCTCTGACTTCAGCTTTCCATCTCCTCCCCCCTACCTGCAGCCTCTACCTAGGTAAAGTACAGTCTTTCTCTGCAGTGGGGACCCAAGCAGGAAGGAAGTGACCTCAGCAGGATATAATGACACACAGTCCACCCTGTAAAGCAGCTGTTTTCTCCAGGTGAACTGATTTCTGCCATGTGGAAAGCAGTTTTAATTCTGAGTGATCTCCAGCCTTCACCTGGACACTGGCAGCAGTGGTTCCCTAGGAGAAAATAACTGCTTTGGAGGGTGGACTCTATGCAATTCTATTCAACTGAGGCCCCTCCCCAAACTCTGGCTTCTGTAGACTCCACCACAAAATATCCAGGAATTTCCCAACCTGGAGCTGGCAACCCTAGTCAGGACTGGCCCCAATGAGTTCCCCACAAAGGCCAAAGTAGGCCTGGAAAGGGCTTCCTGCCTTTGCCTCTTTACTGACAGAACCAAGTTTGGTTGCCTAGCAACAGCCACTGAGGGGAAAGTTAGCCCCACAGCAGGAGGAGAAAAGAATGGTTTAAGGGCTGGTGGCCCACCTCAGTAGCCAGCCAGCCTCAGAGGAGCCAAGCAGGAGAAGCATCTTTGTCAGGAGAGAGCCGTTTTGGCAGTTTATTCTGACAGGGAAGAGGAGTGGATCAAGCACCCAGCCAATGGCATGTGAGTACCCTTGAGTGGTGGTTGACGGGCCAATGGGTGATGAAGCACACAGCTCAGCCAATGAGAGAGCTGGAAAGTGCCAATATATTAGGGCTTTTATATATATCAGATTTCCCTCCATTCATCTACTGTAGATTTACAATTTGTTTATTTCCGTCATTAATACCCTGGTGTTTCTCCACAGTGGGTACCCAAAGTAGTTTACATCATTCTCCTGTCCTCCATTTTATCCTTACAGTAACCTTGTAAGGTAGGGTAAGATTGTGTGACTGGCCCAAGGTCAACCAGTGAATTTCCACAGCAGAGTTGTGATTCAAATCTGGGTCCCCGGATGCTAATCTGACATGCTAACCACTACACCACTCTGGCTGTATGTTACTGATCAGACTGTAGCTTTTAAAGGGAATGTATTGCTGTATCGTACAGCATTGTGATGGATTTAATGTACTTCTGCTGACACAAGCAAAGTATGTGATTTAACTCTTCATTACATTTTTGGGTGTCACACAGTGGCCAGAAATACCAGGTGCCATCAGGAGGTCCAGCAGTGGGGCCAGGACACTAGAAGCTCTCCCACTGTTGCCCCCTCCAAGCACCAAGAATACAGAGCATCACTTGCCCCAGAGTTCCTATCTATACCTTGTGGCTAATAACCACCAATGGGCCTCTGCTCCTTAAGTTTATCTAATTCCCTCTTGAACCCATCCATGCTTATAGCTGTCACCACCTCCTGTGGCAGTGAATTCCATGTGTTAATCATTCTTTGGGTGAAGAACTACTTCCTTTTGTCTGTTCTAACCTGACTGCTCAGCAATTTCATTGAGTGTCTACAAGTTCTTGTATTGTGAGAAAGGGAGAAAAGTACTTCTTTCTCTACCTGCTCTATCCCATGCATCATCTTATAAACCTCGATCATGTCACCCCTCAGCTGTCGTTTCTCCAAGCTAAAGAGCCCCAAGCATTTTAACCTTTCTTCATAGGGAAAGTGTTCCAACCCTTTTATCATTCTAGTTGCATTTTTCTGCACCTTTTCCAATGCTATAATATCCTTTTTGAGGTGTGGTGATCAGAACTGTACACAGTACTTCAAATGAGGTCACACCAATGATTTATACAGGGGCATTATGATACTGGCTGATTTGTTTTCAGTTCCCTTCCTAATAATCCCCAGCATAGCGTTGGCCTTTTTTATTGCAGTTGCAAACTGTCTAGACATTTTCATTGAGTTATCTACTACGACTTCAAGATCTCTCTCTTGGTCTGTCTCTGCCAGTTTGGACCCCATCAACGTGTATTTATAGTTAGGATTTTTGGCTCCAATGTGCATCACTGCACTTGGCCACATTGAACCCCATTTGCCACGTTGACACCCACTTGCCCATCCTCAACAGATCCCTTTGGAGTGCCTCACAGTCCTCCCTGGTTCTCACCATCCTGAATAACTTTGTGTCATCTGCAAATTTAGTCACTTCCCTGCTTACTCCCAACTCCAAATCATTAATAAACAAGTCAAAAAGCATTGGACTGAGTACTGATCCCTGTGGTACCCTACTGCTTACGACCCTTCACTGAGAAAATTGCCCATTTATACTCACTCTCTGTTTCCTATTAATTAGCCAGTTTTTGATCCACAAGAGGACGTCCTTTTATCCTGTGACTATTGAGCTCACTTAGAAGCCTTTGATGAGGAACTTTATCAAAAGTTTTCTTGAAGTCAAGGTAAACAACATCTATTGGGTCCCCCTTGTCCACATGTCCGTTCACTCCCTCAAAGAACACGAACATGTTAGTGAGACAAGATCTTCTCTTACAGAAGCCATGATGAGTCTTCCTCAATAGTTTTTGTTCATCTATGTGCCTACTAATTCTCTCCTTAATAACAGTTTCCATCAACTTACTCGGTATTGATGTCAGACTGACTGGCCTGTAATTTCCCGGATCTCCTCTGGAACCCTTTTTAAAGATGGGAGTGACATTAGCTACCTTCCAGTCCTCAGGAATGGAGGCAGATTTTAAAGAAAGATTACATATTTTTGTAAGGAGATCCACAAGTTCATATTTGAATTCTTTCAGAATTCTTGGATGCACGCCATCTAGGCCTGGTGATTTATTAGTTTTTAAGTTGTCTATCAGTTGTAGGGCCTCCTTTCTCATCACCTCAGTCTGACTCAGGTCTTTCAACACCCCTCCCGAAATCAGAGGTTCTGGGCAAGCACTTCTCATCTTCCACAGTGAAGACAGAGGCAAAAAATGCATTCAGCTTCTCAGCCATTTTCCTATCATCCTTCAGTATTCCTTTTACCCCTTGGTCATCCAAGGGCCCCACTGCCTCCCTGGCTGGCTTCCTGCTTCTAATGTATTCGAAGAAAGTTTTATTGTTGGTCTTTGTGTTTTTTTGCTATATGCTCCTCATATTTCCTTTTTGATGTTACTATCCCGGTAGCCTTCAGGCGATGTAGCTTCTAAAGTGGTCTCTCTTGCCGTCGAAACCATCGTCGAAGCAATTGTCTCAATTTCTTTAAAGATTTGTTTGTCAAGAACACATCCATTCTTGACTTTGCCGATCGGTCTAGGGGGAGAGTTTTCTGGTGTTGTTCGGCTTACCGATGCTAGGTGTTGATTCATAGGTTGCTGATTCACAGGTTGCTCAACTGCATCTATAAGTTCCTCTGCAAGGAATTTGAAGCCCACCAATAACCCTTGGTTATCGTCAGGGTTGATGGAAAATAGGACTGGAGGGTCAAGTTCATAGTCCAATTGAGAGGACTCTGGTGGCTCAGCAGGTACATCCACTTTCTGGTGGCCACCCTTGGATCTAATTAAAAGGGAGGCTTGTGTTGAAGAATTGGTGGCTGGGTGCCAGGCATCACAGCAAGGCTCTCCTGCGGCCATTAGGGGATTGTCTATCATGATAGAGTTTAGAGCATCAGAGATGGGATCTGCCCTCCGTGGTTTTTTGATGGAGTTCCTTTCAAGTTCTGGCTGTGTTCGCTTTACTTGCAATGCAGGGTGAGTTATGGGCAACTGGGGTGTCGAACTAGGTCCGTAACTTGTTGATATGTTTGCCAGAGAGCCTTTGGACAGATGTTTAGGTAAAATCGGCACTGTCCTTACTATTTCAGGTGGTCCTATGGTTTTGGAGGGTTGAAAGTTCCTCCTTTCCTTATACAGTTTGTGTGGCATGTTGTCTTTAAACACCCTTGTTACAAAGATTTGGAAACTTTCAAGATGTTTCCGATTGTCTAAGAACCAAAGGTAGATTTCTCTCTGGCTGAACGTTATTATTACTCTTTTTGTAGAATTGTTTACTTGGGAGCCAAAATCATTGTTTCAGATTTGTTTTTAAAGTATTACTTTGCAAGAGCTGATTAAGAGAGCTTTCAACTACAGTCTTACTACCCCACCACCCATAATTCATTCTATGTCGTCCAATAAGAAAAGCCAGCTGATTCGTTTGCAATGTACGGCTGTTTCTACTTTGAGAAGCAAGGGAATAAGGAGCGTTTACTTCTCCAGAGTTAATCACCTTTAAGGGAGGTGCAGCTGTTGGATCTGTCCGCTTTAAGCATGAGCACTCCCTCTGGGACTGCACCATTTGCAGCTGCCAAATAAGGGGTTGAATTGCTTCTTTTAAACTGTTCACTTTTATGTTTATCTCATCTATTTTTGCATAAAGGCTTATTAAGGTCTCAGAGATTAGAGAAGTTTGTTTGAAAATAATGTTTTCGTAGTTTACCTTCTTCAGAGATCCATCTGTAGTTCGTTGGATTCGAGGAGACCGGGAAGAGGGCTGCTGATCAGCCTCACCATCCTGAGCTGAAGCATTTCCCTGAAGTAGGTCATATCTATTGCCAGAGAACGTATAACCAGCATCTTGAGGTGAAGTATTTACATCCATATTTAAATCTAGCTCCACTCCTATCTCCTCTTCTTCTCTCTCTTCAAGAAAATTGTCCATTCTCATTTGTTTCCTCACTTTCAGTAAGGAATGATCCAGGGAAGGTCGGCAGTTTCTTTTCTTTGCTCCCATGTTAAAGTCTTGGGAGTCATTCTTAAAAGCAATTAAAACAAAGAAATTAAAATGCCACAAGCAATCCAAGCTGTGTCTGGCACCAACAGCAGATAAGCTGTAAAATATAACCGATAAAAAGAGCTCATTAAATGACTTATCAGTATCTTTACCAAATAGAGTCACAGAGCTCAGCATTAAGTGTCTGCTCTGGTCGCCCTTTTGATTTTATTTAAAATCTATGCTGCTTCTTTCGCCTCACCTAACATTTCTGCCCATCAATGGATCTTACATTTCGGTGCTCTTTTTCAAATCTCATGCAAACCTGTTTGGATAGATTCCAATGAATCCCATCTTACAATAGACCAATTTGACAGCTGGCCGGAGGTATCCCTTGCCCAAATAGTCAGTATAATAAAATGATTGAGAAGAGGCAAAGCTCCAGGGCCTGATCTCATCCCCCCTGAACTGTTTCTAACGAACCTCGATTGGTGGGGACGCTATCTGGCTGCTCTCTTCTCACTAATAAATAGTTCAGGTGTAACACCTGCAGACTGGAGACGGTTGATTATTGTCCCAATCCATAAGAAGGGCAGCAGATCGGACCCACATAACTTCCGCCCCATAAGCCTACTTTCAATCCCAGGGAAAATCTATGCGGCGCATCTGCTAGAAAGACTAACAGATTGGATGGAACAAGATTCCATTTTATTTCCAGAACAAACTGGATTTAGAAGGGGGACTTCAACTTTGGATCACTGTTTGGTCCTTCACCAACTAGCAAGTAAATATCTCGCCCCTTCAGGAGGTAAACTCTATGCCGCTTTCATGGATCTGAAGGCGGCATTTGATTCCATCAACAGAGCCAGACGCTGGCGTAAACTGTCAGAATCCACTCTAGACAAGAGACTTTTAGCCTTGATAATTAACTTACACACTGACACCTCGGCCCAAGTACGCTATAACTCGCATGGCCAACTCACTTCGAGTTTCCAAACAGACAAAGGTGTCAAACAAGGTTGCTTACTTGCCCCCTCCCTTTTTAACCTGTTTATCAACAATATGATTCCTTTTGTCAAATCTCAAGCTAGACACCCCCCCATCCTAGCTGACCTTCCAATCTCAATTCTCCTCTATGCGGATGACGCCCTTCTTCTTTCCCGAACTGAGGTTGGCCTAAAAACTCTTTTTTTTAAAAAAAAAATACAATTTATTATTGGATATATCACATGTTCATACAATTTAAACAAACCAATACATATCCATTTTTCTTTCTCCCTCTCCCCCCCAAACAAGGCTTCCCGCACTGCACCAACCCCATTAATATTTTTCTTATACAATTACATTTACTACTAAACATATTTTCTTTTACTAATGGTAACAATTCAAAGATCTAGGTCTCTTTCCACTTCTCCTCAATAGCTGTCAAAACAAATCAAACCACGTTTAACATCCCAGTTCTTCAACAGGTATTCTTGAAAGTCTTTCCAGTCTCCGAAAAAGGTTTCATCTTCTTCGTTGTTTAATTTTCTTGTTAATTTGTCCATTTCTGCCATAAACAACGTCTTTTTAATCCATTCCCATGTTTCAGGTACTTTATCTTGTTTCCAACATTGAGCAAAAGTCAGTCTAGCTGCTATAATCAAGTACCATAATAGTGTTCTCTTGGCTACATTTATTTCTTCCATTTTAAGACCTAACAATAACATCTGTGGGTCTTTCTTAAAAGTACATTTCAAAATTTTTTGTATCTCATTGTGGATCTCAGTCCAGTACTTTACTGCTTTATCACATGTCCACCACATATGGTAAAAAGACTCTTCATGTTTCTTACATTTCCAACATTTGTTAGACATACTTTCATTTATAATAGCAATTTTTTTAGGTGTCATATACCATCTGTACATCATTTTATAACAATTCTCTTTAACATTTACACAAGTTGAAATTTTCATTGACTTTTTCCACAAATATTCCCAAGATGTCATTAATATCTCATTATTAATATTTACCACCCATTTTATCATTTGCTCTTTTACAATTTCATCCTCAGTATACCATTTCAATAAAACCTTGTACAGTTTAGAAATCATTTTTTTACCCTTCTCAAGCCATACAGTTTCAATTTCAGTATTATTTTCTCTAAAACCATGTTCTCTTTTATCGGTCTTAAATAAGTCATAAATCTGTCTATACTTCAACCAATCATATTCAAATTCCACATCAAATCTGTCTTTTAAAACAAAGTTTTTCCCTTCTAATTTTTAAAGACTTTTATAAAGGTAGCCAATCTAACCCTTGATTTCTTGAATATGGATTAATCACTTCTGCTGGTACTATCCAAAGTGGTCTTTCTTCTGAGAAGAATTTTCTATATCTCATCCAAGTCTCGAACAGTGATCGTCTTATAAAGTGGTGTTTGAAAAATTTGTCTATTTTTACTTTTCCATACCATAAATATGCATGCCATCCAAACTTGTTATCATGCCCTTCTAGAGCCAATAACTTTTTATTCTCAAGATTAATCCACTGTTCCAACCATGTTAAACAGACGGCATCATAATACAGTCTTAAATTTGGTAGTTGTAGACCTCCTCTTTCCTTTGCATCACATAGAATTTTCATTTTAATCCTTGGCTTTCTTCCTGCCCATACAAATTTGGATAATTCTTTCTGCCACGTATCCAATATTTTCATTTGTTTTAATATTGGAATAGTCTGAAATAAGAACATCAAACGCGGTAAAATATTCATTTTTACAGTTGCGATTCTTCCCAATAATGATAAATTCAAGGTATCCCATTTCTTCATATCTTGCTGAATCCTACACCAAACCTTTTCATAGTTATTTTTTAACAAATCAATGTTTTTCATAGTCAATTCAATTCCTAAATATTTAGTCTTTGTAACTACTTCACATTGAATTTTCTCTTGGAGTTCTGTTTGTCTTTGTTTCGTCATATTTTTGCACATCACTTTAGTTTTACTTTTATTAACGTAGAATCCTGCAACTGATCCAAATTCTTCAATTTTTTCCATCAATTGTGGTATTTTCTCGATTGGATCTTGAATCATAAACATTACATCGTCTGCAAATGCCCTGTATTTATATGCAAAACCTTTCACTGTAAGTCCTTCAATGCTGTTATCTTTTCTTATCGCTGTCAATAATATTTCCAATATCCAAATAAACAACAACGGGGATAACGGGCAGCCTTGACGTGTTCCCTTTTGAACTTGGAAAAAATCTGTTCTTTCTTTATTTATATTCAAAGCTGCTTTCTGTTCTGAGTAAATTGCCACAATCATGTTTAAAAAAGACTGTCCTATATTCATTTTTTCAATAACTTGCAGCATAAACTCCCAATTTAAATTATCAAAAGCTTTTTCCGCATCTAAAAAGAGGAATCCCACTTCTTTTTCTGGATGTTTATCATAATATTCAATTGCATCAATCTCCACTCTTAAATTGTCTCTTATTTGTCTATTTGGTAAAAAACCAGCTTGTTCTTCCGCTATGGTATCTTTCAAATATTTTTTCAGTCTTTCCGAAATTATTTTTGCAAATAATTTGTAATCATTATTTAATAGCGATATTGGTCTATAATTCTTTACTTCAGTTAAATCCAAACCTTCTTTGGGTATCAATGAAATATTTGCTTCTTTCCATGAATCTGGGATCCGTTTAGTCTTTCTTATCTCGTTCGACAGAAGTACTAAAATAGGGGTTAGCTCCTCCTTAAATTTCTTATAGAACTTCGCTGTAAAGCCATCTGGACCTGGAGCTTTGCCCGACTTTGCATCTTCTATCGCCATTGTCACCTCTTCCTTTGTTACTAAACCATTTAATAACTCTTTAATTTGTTTTCCCAGCTCTGGAACTTCAATAGTCTCCAAATATTTCTTAATTTTCTGTTGATCAATTCCTTTCTTTTTAAACAGTTTGGCGTAGTATTTGAAGAAGACTCTTTTTATGCCTTTCAGATTCATAACATCCTTTCCATCTTCAGTAATCTTACTTATAAAATTCCTTTCTTTTCTATTTTTCAATTGCCACGCTAAAAATTTTCCTGGTTTATTTGCACCCTCAAATGCTTTTTGCTGTAGTTTCTTCAGATTCCAGTATAATTTTCTATTTAGTAGAACATTCAATTGATCCTGCAAAAAGTGGATCTCTTTAATAATCTTTTTCTTCCCTGGCCTTTTATTGAATTCCTTTTCTTTTTGTCGAATTTTTTCATGGAGGTCGTTTTGTTGTTGCATCCTTTGTTTTTTATCTTTAGAGTTCAGAGAAATAAGCAAACCTCTCATTACCGCTTTGTACGTGTCCCATACAACTTGTATATCAGTACCTTTGTTTAAATTCAGTTCAAAAAAACTTTTCGTTTCTTTTTTTAAAGTTTCATTAATTAATTTTTGATCCAGTAAGTCCTCATTAATTCTCCAATATAATTGTTTAGGTTTTTCTTTAGAAATCCAAAGTAAAGGGTTGTGATCTGAATTGGTTTTCGGTAAAATTTCTATTTTGCAGGTTTTTTGCGCCATCTCCTCTGACATCCAAATCATATCGATTCTAGAAAAGGAATTATGTCTGTTAGAATAAAATGTATAGTCCTTTGTCTTAGGGTTCCACTTCCTCCAAACATCTTCTAGTTTCTCTTGCTTCATTAGCTGAAAAAAATTTTTTGGCAGCTTTCCAACCGCCTCTCCACTTGCTTTGGACTTTCTATCCAATACATTGTTCACTGTGCCATTAAAATCTCCTGCAAGAACTATTTGATCATAATTTAAACAGTCCAACTCTTTGGTCAAATCATTAAAAAAGGTCTCTTTTGCACCATTGGGTGCATATATATTTACAAGCAATGTCTTTTTTCTATTCATCATTATTTCCACGCCAACATATCTTCCTTCTTTGTCTGAGAAGATTTGTTTAGGTTCCAATTCTTTGGTAATGTTCCTTTTTTCTTATTAACTGCTGATGAATGAAATTCTTCTCCCAATTTTTTATTAATCAAGTATTTATTATCTTGTTTTCTGATATGTGTTTCTTGCAAACAAATTATGTTACATTTTTGTTTCTCTAGCCAATGATTCACTAATCTTCTTTTGTTTGGTGAATTTAGTCCATTTACGTTCCAAGATAAAAATTTGTAATCCATAGTTGTTTTGAATTAAATATCTTTAAAATCATCAAAATTGTTCTCTTTGAATCTGTACATGTCTCCTTCCGTTTTAAGGGTAAATCTCACCGAATTGTATGCAAATGATAATCCATATGGAATCTCCCATCTAAACCTGATACTCATTTCTTTTAACCTATCTGTTAGTTTCTTAAATTTCTTTCTGTCTTGTAGGATCGATCTCGGAATTTCTCTCAAAATTATTATTTTTTTTCCATTAATTTCCAACGGTTGTGTAAATTGCTTCTTGAAAATGTCTTCCTTCATTTTTGTAGTCACAAATTGAACAATCACATCTCTAGGTAATTACTTTCTCTTGGCATAAGCTGAATTTACTCTGTAAATCAGGTCAAAGTCTGGATCCAAGTCTCCAACATCTTCCCCTATGTAAGTTGTCAATGTGTTAATTACTAAGGCCCGTAAATCCTGATCTTCCTCCTCTTCAATTCCCCTCAGTCTCAAGTGATTCTGAGTGGCCCTATATTCCATCATGGACTCCAATCTTGTATTTTCTGATAGGGTTCTTTTGACTTTCTGTTCCATTTCTTCTGATTTTGTCACCAGACTTTTAACCTCTTTTTTAACTTCTTCTGTATCTTTTTTTATCCCTGCCACTTCTGTTAGTACCAGTTCTTGCAACTCTTCCATATTTTTTTTCTGTACTTGGACTTGCACTTGTTCTATTTGCTCCAGTTGTATTTGCAGCTGTTGTTGCAGCTGTTGTTGCAGCTGTGATTCTATTTGCTTTCCCAAGCTCTGCACCACTTCAGTCATCCGTTTCTCCATTGCTTCCATGGCAGCTTGCCACTCTTTTTTTTCCTTTGCAGTCATTCTTGGACTAGGTGATGAGGCAGCCCTTGGTCTTGACCTCAAATCCGTCTTGGAGGTGAGTTCAGGACTAATCAATCTTTATATTATCAATCCTCAGGCCAAATCGCCACCTTTATAGCTTCTTCCAGTGCTTTTTCGGCTTAAAAATAACTTTTTAAAATTTAGTCCTCCTCAAAATGGCGGGCGCAATTTCTCTATGATTTTCTGGCTAGAGTAGGCTCCTTCAGAACTTCCTGTTTATCTGTCTGTCACTGTAATCCAACTTCCGGTGTCACACTCTAAAACGACCGTCTACTTCCGGCACAGCAACATCGAAAACATCCACTCTAGCCTACTTCCTGTATCATAGAATCACAGTCAGTTTCGTTTCTGCTACGCAAAGTTTAGTCTTAGCTGACCACAGGAATGCAAAACAAAGTCACTTTTCAGCTGTTTTCTCTAAAGGAAAGCTTTCTTTTTACTTTTAAATCAAGCGGATTAGTTCATTGAAGCTTTTTACGCTTATCCGTACGTTTAAATTTTACGATCTTCTTCAAACCGGTAAGCAATTGTTCACTTGTTACCTTACTTGTAATCTCGGGGTTTCGCAGTGCTTCTTCTGTAAACGATGTTAATCTTGATGTTAAAGAGGTCGGTAGATGACGAATTTATGCTGAATTCTCAGCCCAGCTGGTATCTGTAGTGCTGATTTGCAACTGCCCTCTTCGCGGAAGGAGATCAAAGTGTAAACAAGCTTCCTCCGAAGCTTATCCACACCGATCTCGACTCCCTCTCAGGCTTGGCTGCTTGCTTGTCACCCCCCCGCCTGGGGAGTGCTGCGCTGGGCCAGGTAGAGCCCAGACTGTCGTCAGATACCGCTGTTCACCCTGCACAAATCGCAAAGTGTGTCAATTCGCCATTTTAACTCCGACCGGAAGCCAGGTTGGCCTAAAAACTCTAATCAACGCATATGTCACCTATTGCAACAAAGAGAGCTTAGTAGTGAACTACTCCAAATCAAAGGTCCTGAGGTTCTCAAAATCTCTCTACACTGGATCCAAATGTCTAAAAGTGAAGCGGGGGGAACTGGAAAAAGTCTCCTCCTATACATACCTGGGAATCACTTTTTGCTATAATTTATCTTGGACCCCGCATGTCAAGGCGGCCTTGAAGGCTGCAAGTCTTATATCTAGAGTAACTAAAAAATTCTTCTGCTCAAAAGGGGCCAAACACATCCCTGCAGCTATTAGGATTTTTAATGCTAAAGCTGTTTCCCAGCTCCTATATGGCTGTGGAGTGTGGATAGAAGGCATCTCAAAGAAACTAGACTCCCCCCTTCACACGTTCCTAAGAGACATTGCTGCAATCCCGAAATGTGTGGTGGGCATGGCGCTTAGGGTTGAATTTGCGCAGCCTTCAATTGAAAAAAGAGCATGGACCACTCAAATTGTTTATTAACAAAGAATCTCGAGGGGCTACTCCTGGTGGACCAGGTTTTACCTACTTGATCCAGAAAGATACCCACAAAAGCAGTAGAACCAAGTTAATGGAATCCAGATTAGAAACTTTGAACATCAACATTGCAGCTTTACCGCACAGTGAGGCCCTTAAATTAATAAAAATAAAACTGAGCGAACTTGATTTTAATAGTACACTCTGCAGAGCCTGTCATACCTGCTCGGGCCTATCCCTCGGCCTTCCACTGCCTGCCGTGATCTCCACCTATTGCTACACTCTTAAAAGTCCAGCTCTTCGCAGAGCTTTTACACTGGCTAGACTGAATACGTTCCCCTCCAATATAGTTTTAGGCCGTTTTCATGGTATTCCATTCCCTGAACGGACATGTGATTGTAATCAGGGTCTAGTGGAGACGATGGACCACATATTGCTAGCCTGTCCGAAATGGAATTTGGAAAGGCAGAAGTATATCATACCCATTTTGGTGAAAGAAAAGCTCCCCTCCCTTCCATGGTTAATTTCAGTTCTCTTGTCTGACAAAGCTGAAAACATAGTTACTAAATCTGTAGCTGTATTTTTGGCCCTGGTGATAAATAAAAAAAAAGAAGAAAGGGAAAAAATTAAATTTTATTAAGTCTATACCTGCCCAAGGATCTTATGCGGTGTTTACCTGTTGTGAGTTTTATGTCGTGTAATATTCTGATGTGGATAACGTATTTTGATACGCTCATGGTAATTTTTGTAAAGCAATGCATTATCTCGCATCTTATCGATCGTATGAACGTCTACGGTTTTAAATATGTCTTCTTGTTTATTCACGAAACTTTTTTTTCTCTTTTTTTCTGTCTATATGAGTGCTTAAGACTTTTGGTTATGCAAGCCGTATATATATATATATATATATATATATATATATATATATATATATATATATATATTCCCTTTTTGCCTGCCTGGTCACAGACTTGCATTTTATTTGCCACAGCCTATGTTCCCTTTTATCAGTCTCACTGAGACTAGCTTTCCACCTCTTAAAGGAATCCTTCTTACCTTTTACTGCTTCTATTACTTTGTTTGGTAACCATGCAAGCTTTTTTCAATACCTATTTGTACCTTTCCTAACCTTCAGTGTATATTTTTTCTGAGCTTCTAGGATTGTAGTTTTAAATAGTCTCCAAGCTTCCCCAATGGTTTTGACCCTTTCTACTTTTCCTTTCAGTTTCTTCCTCACATGTCCCCTCATATCAGAGAAGTTACCCCTTTTAAAGTTAAAAGTGGTTGTATCAGTCTTTTTGGGTATCTCCCTATTTATACAAATGCTGAACTCAATAACATTATGGTCACTGTTCCCAAGCAGACCTGCAATACTCCCGGGGGGGAATCCCTCCCCCAATCACAGCCAATTCCCCTTGGGGAGACACTTGTGAGGGGGTCCCATATTCTCTCCCAGCAGCAAGCCTGGTGCAGCTCCTGAGCCTGGCATCTTCCTCCACTGCTGTTAGGCTTGGTGAAGTGGCAGGTGTTCTTTGCCACTGCTGCCAGGCCCAGCACAGCTCCTTGACTCATTAGACATAATCTGTCCTTATATATATTTGAATTTTGGTTCCACAACATTCTATGCTTGCCACAATTGATTCGGCACAAGATCTGGCAGTCAGAAGACACTGGCCGGGGCTGACTGGCTGCTTGGGGGAGTCCCGCCCACGTCAGCCCCGGCCAGTATCTTTGGCTCAGTCTGCTCTGGTCCTCTGACAGGAGAGGACCGTCTGCAGAGAGAGCGCAGGGACAGGATTTCAAGGCCAAGGCAGGTGAGAGAAGCCCCTTCTGCCCCCCACACCATCCTCTGGGCCTTCTATGGGCCCAGTAGGCCAGAGAAGCCCCTTCCCCCACACACACCATCCTCTGGGCCTTCTATGGGCCCAGTAGGCCAGAGAAGGCCCTTCTGCCACCACCCACCATCCTCTGGGCCTTCTATGGGCCCAGTAGGCCAGAGAAGCCCCTTCCACCACCACCCACCATCCTCTGGGCCTTCTATGGGCCCAGTAGGCCAGATAAGCCCCTTCTGCCCCCCCACCATCCTCTGGGCATTCTATGGGCCCGGTAGGCCAGAGAAGGCCCTTCCGCCCCCACACACCATCCCCTGGGCCTTCTATGGGCCCGGTAGGCCAGAGAAGCCCCTTCCACCCCCCACACCATCATCTGAGCCTTCTATGGGGCCAGTAGGCCAGAGAAGCCCCCCCACCATTCTCTGGGCCTTCTATGGGCCCAATAGGCCAGAGAAGCCCCTTCCGCCCCCCCACACCATCCTCTGGGCCTTCTATGGGCCCAGTAGGCCAGAGAAGCCCCTTCCGCCCCCCACCATCCTCTGGGCCTTCTATGGGCCCAGTAGGCCAGAGAAGCCCCTTATGCCCCCATCCTCTGGGCCTTCTATGGGCCCAGTAGGCCAGATAAGCCCCTTCCGCTCCCCACACCATCCTGTGGGCCTTCTATGGGCCCAGTAGGCCCAGAGAAGCCTGTTCCGCCCCTCTTCCCTCCCTTCCCCCTTTCCTTTCTTCCTCTCTCCTTCTTTCTTTCACTCTCCCCCCTCTTCCTTCCTTCCTCCCTCCCTCCCTTCCTTTCTAGGACCCGTTGTCTTCCTCCACAACTGGCTTTGCTTCCTAGTACAAAAATATTGCTTATTTAAACTAATTCTTGTTAGTGGGATTGTCTCACTGTAATGAGATTGGTATCAGATAAGCACTTTGAACAGATAGGGTCTCTTCCATGGTGGCAAAATCTGTGTGTAACTTTGCTGGCTGGTAGATATCCCTGTCATTTACCTACTGCTGAGCTATTCTGTCCTAACTCTTCCCCTGTCTTGAACCTCCATGCGCTCTAAGTCAGCCAAATCCAGAGTAACAAACAGATCCAAACTTTTCTGAACGTTACTACAGTTATTTTTTCCAAATAGGATTACTTATACTAATCTTTTTAACACATAGATGGAGTTTTTTTAACTTTAGGTTTTGATCAGTTAGCACCCCCCCACACACACACACACTCAAAATGGTCTGCTACTAAAAACAGTGGCTAAGCAAGAACCTAAAAACCATTCCATGTGACATACAAATGTTCTAAGTCTCCCCAAAACAGGTCTTCTGTATAAAGTGACTGAAATGTACTGGGTTCAGACGTGTAAAGTGATCAGCTCATTAAGTGATTCAGCAGTGAGGACAAAGACAAAGACCCCTGGCTGAAGCCAGGTTCTATGCTCAAAGAAAGTCACACCCAAAACACACCCCACTCCCCGTGATAGGGTATTTACACCAGGTTACCTTTCCAGGTAATCCTATTGGGCTGAATTAGGATCCAAGCATTCCTACTGATGCACTCCTAGGATCCTAGCCTGCTTTTGTTATGGATCTCAAGCTCAATACATTACACCCCTCCACCCTAAGTCCAAATATACTCAGCACACAAAGTCCCTTAAATATGTTGGTGTGTGCCATTCCCTAGTGGAGCATCGCAGAGCTGGCTGTGGCATCCCAGGCCATGTGCTGGTTTAAGTTTCCTCTGGAGTCTGCAAGGACTCTGTGTGGTCGGGGGCGGGCTGTCCTGGTGCATCTCCCAATTGTCCACTGAGTATGCGCCCGGCCTCGGCTGGTTCACTCCTGGTCTCATGTGATGGAGGTCCTGGTAGTTCCTCATCTGGCTCATCCGTGATCGACTGCTGACGGTCTGGGTCTGCTGGCAGGGTCCGGCGGTGGAGTTGATCAATGTGCTTTTTCAGGTTGCACCTGTCTTCTGTTGTTACCTCATAGGACACAGGCCCGGTGGCTCTGACCACCCTGGCTGGAATCCAAGCAGGCCTGCTGGAGAAATTCCGTGTGTAGATGGGGTCACCAGGGAAGAAACCACAGGGCACGTCTTGGCTTACTGTCTATGGGCATTCCACCAGGGCTTGGTCCATGTGCATCAAGTCCAGGTGGGTGGTTAGGCGGTGACCCATAAGGAGCTCCACGGGGCTGTGGCCAGTCGTGGTGCTGGGAGTTGTATGGTGGCTGAATAGGAGGGCCACCAGCCGGTGATCCCAGTCTCCATGGATGATCCGCCGGAGGTAGTCCTTTGTGACCCGCACCAGTCTTTCTGCTTGGCTGTTGGTGGCTGGATGGAAGGGGGCTGAATGAACATGCCTGATTAAGTAGCGGTTAAGGAGTTCTTGAAACTCGCTGGAGGTGAAGGCCATCCCATTGTCCGTGTCTGGAGGGCCATGGGTGCTTAGGACCTGGCAGAGTGCATGAATGGCTGCCTTGGAAGAGGTGGAAGTGACAGGCACTACTTCTAACCATTTGGTGTAGGAATCCACTAAAAATTAAGAAAAGCTGTCGGAAGGGTCCCACGAAATCTAGATGTAGGTGGGACCAGGGTTTGTTGGTGGATTCCTAGTGTTGCACAGGGGCCCTAGGAGACTCCAGTCAGGTTTCTTGGCAGGCCCAGCAACATTTCACACATTCCTCAATCTCTGCGTTCATGTTGGGCCACCAAACATAACTGCAGGCCAGCGCCTTCATGCACACGATCCTGGGGTGCATCTCGTACAGTGCCGTGAGTACTTGCTGGCACAGTGGGCTTGGAACTACTACTCGGCTTCCCCACAACAGGCATCCTTTGTGTGCAGAGAGTTCCTCCCTGCAGGAGGACAATGTTGCAGATTCTGGGCCCACCTGACTGGTGGGCCAGCCCCTCCCCACCCAGTGCAAAACCAGGGAGAGGATGCGGTCCCTGGCAATGTGTTGGGCCATGTCTGCCATCTGGAGTGGACAGTCTGGTAAGTCTTCGAGCATCAGGATTTGGTGTGCTGTGGTGGGGTCCAGATCACAGAATGGAAGTGGCAAACAACTGAGGGCATCTGCATGGCCCATCGCTTTTTCTGGGCAGTAGACAAGCATGTAGGTGTAGCTGGAGAGGAAGATTGACCAGTGCAATACTTGAGGCGACAGCGTCTGCGGCATCTGCTGGTCCGGGGACAGCAAGCCCAGCAGCAGCTTGTGGTTGGTCGCTATGGTGAAAGCCTGCCCATAGAGGTAATCGTGGAACTTTTTTATGCCTGCCATGATTGCCAAGGCCTCTTTATCTATCTGGGTGTAATTCTGCTCGGCCGGGGACAAGGTGTGGGAATAGTAGGCCACTGGGACCTCTCTGCCATCAGAAAGCTGGTGGCTGAGGACTGCCCCAACCCCATAGGGGGAAGCATCACAAGCGAGGATGACCAGCAATGATTCATTGAAGTGGAATTTGAAGTGAGAATCTCTTTGACCGACTGGAATGCGGTTGAGGAGCCGGTGCAGGGGCTTCGCAACTACTGCTTTGTGGGGCAGGAAGGAGTGATAAAAGTTCAATAAGCCCAAGAAGGCCTGGAGGTCTGGCTTGGATGTAGGGGCAGGGGCATTAATGATGGCCCAGACCCTGTCAGGGGCAGGATGGATGCCCTGCGCATCAATGGAGAAGCCCAGGAACTCCACGCGTGGAACCCCCAGGAGGCATTTCTCCCTCTTTACCTTCAGGCCAGCAGCTTGGAACCTCTGCAATACGGTGCGCAGATGGGTGGTGAAGTCCTCTTCCATGGGTATGGTGATCAAAACATTATTGAAGAAGGCCTGAACTCCAGGAATTCCTTTGAAGAGAGAGTCCATTCGGTTTTGGAAAATTCCTGGGGCCACGCTGACCCTGAACTGTAGCTGACGCACCTGGAACACACCTCTGTGCGTCATAATCGTTTGCATCTCTGCTGTTGCATCATCTATGGGGAGCTGTTGGTACGCTTGAGCCAAATCTAGCTTTCCCAAAACTTTGGTGCCTGCCAAGGAAGCCAAGCCGGTTATGCGTGGTCCTGCAGAGCCTTGTTAATTGTGCATTTATAATCCATGCAGATGCGGATGTCCCCATTGGACTTCACCGGGGTCACGATGGGGTCTCCCATAAGGCATGTGGCATGGGTTATAGGACTCCTTGGGACTCTAGCTTCTCCAACTCTGCATCTATTTTTAGCTTGAGGGCGAAGGGGACCTGCCTGGCCTTCAGCCATATGGGCCATATGTCTGGGTTGAGCTGTAGGGTGACCGGTGGCCCAGTATAACACCCAAGCTTCCTGTCGAAAACTGCGGGGAACTTGTTGCACACCCCCTGAAAGTTTTTCTTGATTCATGTGGGTCACCCCGGTCACCCTGATTGCCAGCGGCTCGAACCATGCCAGTCTGATGAGGCTTGTGTACTTCCATTTAACCACAAGCAAGTCCAGCAGACCCTTGAAGTTGTGGTACTGCACCCTGAACTTTCCCTCCCCCAATACAGGCACTTGGTCCTTTGAAAAGTCCCATAGTGTAAACACGGCTGGCTGCAGGGGGGAGCCCCATTTGGGCATAGTCTTTTAAATGTGTCCTCCAAAATGATTGAAAGGGAGGACCTGGTATCTAGCTCCATTGAGTAGGGGCATCCCTTGATTAAGAAAGTCATGGTAATTTTGTTGGGGGAACCCTGGGATAAGTGCAGTACCTGGTGCTGCTGAACGGACATGGTGTTGAGTTCAGTGGAGTTTGTAGGGATGGTGATTGCTGCTGGACACCTCCAGTTTCCCTTGGCTCAACATGCTTGGGCAATGTGGCCAACATTCCTGCAGCTTTGGCATGTGGTGTCTTAGATCTAGCAGGATTTCTACTCATGTTGATCCCCACAGCTGGTGCACTTGGGAGAGGTGGCTGGGTTGCTGGCACGGTACAATGTTGACAGTCATTGTAGTGCTGTTGGTGAGCATCAGCGTGTGTGGCAAGGGAGTTGCAGGACCTCTTCTTCCTCATCCCCAGAGCTGGCCACATGGTGGTTGGCTGTGGTAGGCCTTTGCCAAGATGGCAGCCCATGTGATGACTAGGGGCCTTTACCACCTCGGACCACTGCGGTGAACTGTTCAGTGGCTTCCACGGCCAGGGCCATCTCCAGGGACTCCTTGAAGTTCGAATCCCCTTTTCTGAGGATCTTTCATTGGATCTGCTCATCCCGGAGACTACAGACAAGCCAGTCCTGTAGGGAATCCTCTAGGGCAGGGAACTCGCAGTGCCAGGCAATGTGGCATAGCACCGTGTTGAATTCCAATATGGTTTCTGTTGCAGTCTGGTTTTGAGAGTGAAATGCATGGCAGGCTGTGATGACCAATGGCTTTGGCGAGAAGTGCTCCTTGAGCCAGTCAAGGATCACTTGGTAGTCTGTGTCCTTGAGCTCTGCCGGAGCGAGGAGTGAGCAGGCGATCTCGTATGGCAAATGGCCACTTAGACGGAAGAATGTGGCATGCTTCATCTTGGCTGTCTGGATGCCAGAGGATTCTATGAAGAAGTCAAACTAGCCCATGTAGGACTCCCAGTCTTCTGTGGTGGTGTCGAATGCATCAAAAGATCCAGGAGTGGCAGCCATCGTCTCCAGAGCAGTGTGGTGCACGGGGTCCTGTGGCTCAATGTGCGGTACGTTTCTAGTTGGAGCTGGCTCGCTCATCTGGATCCCACCTGTGTCACCAGTGAAATGTACTGGGTTCAGACGTGTAAAGTGATCAGCTCTTAGTTTATTAAGTGATTCCACAGTGAGAACAAAGACAAAGACCCCTGGCCGAAGCCAGGTTTTATGCCAAAAGAAAGTCACACCCAAAACACACCCCACTCCCTGTGATAGGCTATTTACACCAGGTTACCTTTCCAGATAACCCTATTGGGCTGTTTTAGGATCCAAGCATTCCTAGTGGTGCGCTCCTAGGATCCTAGCCTGCTTTTGTTATGGATCTCAAGCTCAATACATTATAGTGACAAATATATTTTAACAATAGTAAGAACAACAACAATGCAGGGCTTAACAGTGCTTCACACTCTTTGACTATGACAGCAAGCAAATGACCTGAAAGAGGATTTTTAATAGAATTTGAAGCAATGACACCAGGGATGACGTAGCCCCATGTTATGAGTTAAACAAGACACAGGACTTATTATCTCAAGGGGAGGCAGTAGTATTATCATCTTAAAAGTTAACACCCTTTGAAGGATTTCTGCTACAGTAAGAACACACCCTTTCATTGTTTGCTTTTCTAGAGAAATCTTCCCTTCTTGCTCAGGCTTTCCCCTCCCCAGCTTTGTTTCTTAACTTTTACAACACAGCTATATTTGGAAAGCACAAATGGTCTGAAAGGATTACCTTGCCAATGTGTCTCAGTGCTGAATTATTTCCACATATTCAATGATTGCAAGGGATGAAGGATTTTCTGCACATTTTAGCTGATAAACTAGGACCAGAGGTGAATGTGTGTCAGTGTGAAATTTTTTTAAAGCAAGCTAAGATGTTTAGAATTTTGGACATCAGAGGCCAGTGGCCACACTTGATAGTAAAACTCTGACTGCATAGAACAAATACAGCTCTAGTTACAGTGATACCATGTCATATTGGGACTTTGTTTCTGAAACAATGGTTCCCAAGCAGCATGACAAACGAACCACATGGACACACAATTGCTTTTGGAGCAAGAATTTGGTAGTAGAAGATAAGAAAATTCCCTATAAATTCTAGAGAATGGCCTTTCCATCTAATTCTTTTCTTTCTTATCAGAATTAATGTAGTGTTATAATCAGGGCTCTTTTTGGGCAGGAATGCACAGGAATGGAGTTCTGTCTGGCTCCCAAGTTGACCACACCCAGCAGGAACTCATTAGCATAATACGTCACACCAGGGCTATTTTTGGGCAGGAATGCACAGGAACAGAGTTCTGGCTGGCTTCCAAGATGCCTACGCCTACAGCCTCCCCCCACAGGTTCCTCAGGCACCTTGCAAGCCATGGGGTGCCTGGGGAAGCCAAGCCGATACAGGGAGGGATGGCAGTTTAAACTGCCTCCCCTCCTCGGGTTCCCCTGGGGAAGCCGATCCTGGGAGGGAGCTGCACTGTCAGAGGTGTGGCCTAATATGCAAATGAGTGCTGGGTGTGACCTATTATGCTAATGAGTTCCTGCTGGGCTTTTTCTACAAAAAAAGCCCTGGTTATAATTCATTTGTTGCATCCAATCCAGGTATCTTTTCTCAAAATAGCACTTACTTGCTCTGCAGCACTCTATAGCTGCATTACTTTATTGCTGGGAAAATGCAGCCTCCTCCCATTAGTAGGTTCCCCCCCTGCTCTTTCAAGTATGAATAATTGACAAGAACTTGCACAGAGTCAGTTGTGAGGGGGAGGGGTGAGTAGACTTCCTGGACTGAATGCCATGGTGAGGTGTATTTGTTTTGGGAGTAAGAAATACATGCCATTCTTTAGTACACTTGCTGAATTTCCAGTTGACAATACAACACCCATCCAAGTACACACAACATTGTCAACTGAACTAGACCTGATGACACAAAACAAAATGGTTGCTGGCTGCTTTTGGAGACTGGTCCTAAATGTCACACACACAGACATACACACACACTTGGAAGTGTGGCCAAGAAAGTTTGATGGAGGCTTTTTAAAAGTAAATGTACTTACAGATTTAGAAAGGGCCCATTCAACTGCAGCCAGAACATTCTCTGAAGGCTACTAATAAGCATATCTACAGGAAAAATTAGACGTAATTATTGTATAGTTTTCAGTGCTGTGGCTCTTAGACTTGGTGGTGTATTGTAGTGGCCTTACATACTTAGCGCTCCACCCAGGATAGATTTCTAGTGTTGTGCCAATGAAATTCTCACAATGCTCCTGACAGGGATGATGGCCTAAAAATTCAGGAGGAGGAGGAGGAGGAGGAGGAGGAGGAGGAGGAGGAGGAGGAGGAGGAGGAGGAGAGAAGAAGAAGAAGAAGAAGAAGAAGAAGAAGAAGAAGAAGAAGAAGAAGAAGAAGAAGAAGCAGGAGGAGATTGGATTTATTCCCCACCCTTTACTTGGAGTCTCAGAGTGGCTTACAATCTCCTTCCCCTTCCCCACAAAAGACACCCTGTGAAAGTTCTGACTGAGAACTGCTCTTGAGAGAACAGCTCTAAGAGAACTGTGACTGACCCAAGGTCACTCCAGAAGCTGCATGTAGAGAAGCAGGGAATCAAACCCAAACGTATATTATTGTTTTAACGTATCTTGCTGTTTTAATGTATTTATATATATTCTGTAAGCCGCCCTGAGCCTGCCTTGGCAGGGAGGGTGGGATACAAGTTAAACAAACCAACCAACAAATAAATTCTTCCAGATTAGGGTCTGCACTCCAGACCACTACACCAAATTGAAACTAGAAAGAATAACAGCAATGGGGGTGGTAGTTTCTTATCTTGGGACAAGACAGACTACAAATAGTCTGCCTCATCAATAAGCAGAAAACACACTTCAAAAAATAAAATAAAGAGAGAAATTAGGCCAGAGTAAGAATTGCACCACTTGGGAACAGTGACCATAATGTCATTGAGTTTAACATTTGTACAGATAGGGAGTTGCCCAAAAAGACTGACGCAACCACTTTTAACTTTAAAAGGGGTAACTTCTCTGGTATGAGGGGACATGTGAGGAAGAAATTGAAAGGAAGAGTGGAGAAGGTCAAAACCATTGGGGAAGCTTGGAGACTATTTAAAAAGACAATCCTAGAAGCTCAGAAAAAATATATACCGCAGGTTAGGAAAGGTACAAATAGGTATAGAAAAAAGCCTGCATGGTTAACAAATAAAGTAATGGAAGCTGTAAAAGGTAAGAAGGATTCCTTTAAGCGGTGGAAAGCTAGTCTTAGTGAGGTTGATAAAAGGGAACACAGACTATGGCAAATAAAATGCAAGTCTGTGATCAGGCAAGCAAAAAGGGAATATGAGGAGCATATCGCAAAAACATAAAGACCAACAATAAAACTTTCTTCAAATACATTAGAAGTAGGAAGCCAGCCAGGGAGGCAGTGGGGCCCTTGGATGACCAAGGGGTAAAAGGAGTAGTGAAGGATGATAGGGAAATGGCTGAGAAGCTGAATGCATTTTTTGCCTCTGTCTTCACTGTGGAAGAGGAGAAGTGTTTGCCCACTCCAGAAGCACTGATTTCGGGAGGGGGTTTGAAAGACCTGAATCAGATTGCGGTGACAAGAGAGGAAGTCCTCCGACTGATGGACAATTCAAAAACTAATAAATCACCAGGCCCGGATGGCATTCATCCGAGAGTTCTGAAAGAACTCAAATGTGAACTTGTGGATCTCCTGACAAAAATATGTAATCTTTCTTTAAAATCTGCCTCCATTCCTGATGACTGGAAGGTAGCTAATGTCACTCCCATCTTTAAAAAGGGCTCCAGGGGAGATCCAGGAAATTACAGGCCAGTCAGTCTGACATCGATACCGGGTAAGTTGGTGGAAACTGTTATTAAGGAAAGAATTAGTAGGCACATTGATGAACAAAAACTATTGAGGCAGACTCAGCATGGGTTCTGTAAGGGAAGATCTTGTCTCACTAACCTGTTAGTGTTTTTTGAGGGAGTGAACAAACATGTGGACAAGGGGGACCCAATAGATATTATTTACCTTGACTTCCGGAAAGCTTTTGATACAGTTCCTCATCAAAGGCTCCTAAGTAAGCTCAATAGTCATGGGATAAAAGGACAAGTCCTCTTGTGGATCAAAAACTGGCTTATAAATAGGAAACAGAGAGTGAGTATAAATGGGAAACTTTCTCAGTGGAGGGTGGTAAGCAGTGGGGTACCACAGGGATCAGTACTCGGTCCCATGCTTTTTAACTTGTTTATTAACGATTTGGAATTGGGAGTAAGCAGTGATGTGGCTAAATTTGCAGATGACACGAAGTTGTTCAGGGTGGTGAAAACCAGGGAGGATTGTGAGGCACTCCAAAGGGATCTGTTGAGGATGGGTGAGTGGGCGTCAACGTGGCAAATGGGGTTCAATGTGGCCAAGTGCAAAGTGATGCACATTGGAGCCAAAAATCCTAAATATAAATACACGTTGATGGGGTCTGATCTGGCAGAGACTGACCAAGAGAGAGATCTTGGAGTCGTAGTGGATAACTCGCTGAAAATGTCTACACAATGTGTAGCTGCAATAAAGAAGGCCAACGCTATGCTGGGGATTATTAGGAAGGGAATTGATAACAAATCAGCCAGTATCATCATGCCCCTGTATAAATCATTGGTGCGACCTCATTTGGAATACTGTGTACAGTTCTGGTCACCACATCTCAAAAAGGATATTATAGCATTGGAAAAAGTGCAGAGAAGGGCAACTAGAATGATAAAAGGGTTGGAACACCTTCCCTATGAAGAAAGGTTAAAATGCTTGGGGCTCTTTAGCTTGGAGAAACGACGGCTGAGGGGTGACATGATCGAGGTTTATAAGATTATGAATGGGATTGAGCAGGTTGAGAAAGAAGTACTTTTCTCCCTTTCTCACAATACAAGAACTCGTGGGCACTCTATGAAATTGCTGAGCAGTCGGGTTAGAACAGATAAAAGGAAATACTTCTTCACCCAAAGAGTGATTAACATATGGAATTCACTGCCACAGGAGGTCGTGGCAGCTGCAAGCATGGACAGTTTCAAGAGGAAATTAGATAAACATATGGAGCAGAAGTCCACCAGTGGCTATTAGCCACAGGGTATAGAATGAGAACTCTCAGTCTGGGGCAGGTGATGCACTCTATTCTTGGTGCTGGAGGGGGCAGCAGTGGGAGGGCTTCTGGTGCCCTGGCCCCACTGCTGGACCTCCTGATGGCACCTGGTATATTTTGGCCGCTGTGTGACAGAGTGTTGGACTAGATGGGCCATTGGCCTGATTCAACATTGGCTTCTCTTATGTTCTTATGTTCTCTTATACAAATCATGGTTTGACTGAACAGCTTTCCCCACAGCTAGGTTTATTGTACTGTCTAAATGCCTGAATCCCAGCCTCAAGGATTTAGTCCAAATCAGCTCCTGTCTTTCTGCCTTTACAAGGGCCGCCAAGGCAGCTAACAATTTTTTTTTAAAAAACATGATAAAGTAAAATTATAAACCATTAAAATCAACCCCCCTCCCAGACATACTTTTAAAACAATTGTTTCCTCTCTTCCCCTGTCCTTCCTCTGAGGAGACACACCAGACTCCTCCTTCCACTCCCCCCCCACCAACCCTGTTTGGTGGGCCAGGCTGAACGACTGGCCCTGGGTGACCCAGATGACAGGGGCCTGGCTCAGGAGGATGGGAGAACTGAACTTGGCTTCTGCAGCTTTTTTTCCCTCATGGGCTGAGTACAGGTGGAGGGAGAAGGGAGGTTGCTGTCCCCCACCTGCCCCAACACTCACTCTGCCTCCTGGCTCTGCAGCTGTCCAGACGGGTGACAGCCCTTTCCCCCCTCTCTTCTCTTTTTTTTTTTTTTTTGAAATAACTCTCCTAAAAAGGAGAGAATTTTATTTTTTATAAGAAAAGGGTAAGGTAGACAGATGGGAAGAGAAAAAAGAGCAGAGTGAGTTTTTTTCTGTTAGTAAAGGTTAGTTTTATTTCTTCCAGTTGTCGGCATCCATCACGGTTGAAAGATCTTCTTTTCAGCTTTACAAAGTCCAAATCAATTCTGTTAGTAAAGTTAGTAAAGTCCACTGGGGTTAAATCAAATCTTTTCAGATGTTACACGAACAAATTCCTTTTTAAGTCTCTCCAATTATCATTAAGTCCTTTGAACTTTAGTGCCTCCCGTTCCGTCACTTCCTTCCCCCGGGCCGCCGTCTTCTTCAAAAATCCAAATTTTGAGTACTGCTTCCTCCTCTGTGCTGGCATGTCTCTTCAGAAATTTTTTAATCCATCTTCTTTCGCTTCTTTTTTCTTGTTGTTTCTGGCAGTCATTTCTCGTTGGCTCCATTAACACTCGAGTTGAAATTAGATCTCCATTACTTGCTAAGCTCAACACCCCTTTCTACTGGCAGAGTATATCCTTTTTTAAAGGCGGAGTAGGCTTTGGGAGCCTTATCCGCCTCTTCTTTTTATTTATTCGCTCCACTGCCAGATAGAGGTGTCAAGACTTTCGTCAAAATAAATCTGAGATCTTCTTTCCCTTCTTCATCCATAGCTTGGAACTTTAGCATCAAATTAATTTTCTATACATTTTCTGCCATCAACCTTGTTAATTCCAACATTTATTTTTGTAGTCTGATGAGAACAATTTCCATTTTAAAAACGTTTCATTGATATTTTAGATTTACTCCAGCAGGTGGCGCAGTATCTCAGTCTCTTGTTGATTGACAGCTAGTTCTGGGGGGGGGTTGACTGGAGCGGAGGTCCCTCCTCTCTTCTCTTCCGTTCTAAGCAGGATTTTCCCCATCATCGACATTTTGTTTTTTATTTACTTTTTCAGAGTTCGTGCCACATCCCCCAGAAAGCAACTAAAGCCGCAATCTTCTGTAAAACCCCAACGGTACTTTCACCAACATTTTTTCTTGTTACCCCCCTTAGCGTTTCCTTTAAAAATTCGCTTCTTCGAAGAGGGTGGAAGCTCCTCCCTCCTCCCATACGCTTATCCGCTTGCGGGGGTTTTTAATTTTCGCTTCAAAATAGATCTTCAACTCACGATTAGATGCCATATCTTCTTTTCATGGTAATTCATCCGCTTTTCCTCACTCCTGGAAGTCGGCAGGGCTGCTAAGTCCCATTCAGGACGCACTACGCGGCGGGGCCGATTGGGGCGGGGAGAAAGCCTCAATTTCCCGGCAGTTTGCCGGCAAAGAGGCTACTCCCCTATGCGCCCCCGGTTCGGAGCCTTTGACTAAGGCTCACTAGGGTCTTTCGCAAACGCGAAGACCCCCCCATTCCGCGTGTGGGCTAACTGCCTCCGGGAGCGTCCCGAGAAGCGGCCGCCATTCGCAGCACCGAAACCGAAACCCCTCCCCCCTCTCTTCTCCACTCACTCCTAACATCTTTCCTCTCAGAGCGGCATGCACAAGACAGCTCAGTTGCCTTCCAATCAGTGCCCTAGGCCGCCTCCTCCTCCACTGCCCCTGTCCCTTCACTGGCAAACTGCCACTCCACATACCCATTCTTGCCAACACTCCTCACAGTTGCCGCTTGAAAAAAATTGAGGCTGGTTGCTGCGGTGATGGCAGCAACAGCCACTCAGCTCTGCTGCCCCGTGTAGTGGCTTTGCCAATTCTCGCTGAGCCACAGTTGGATGAGGAGCAGGGGGAAAAAACCCACCACACCTCATTAGAGCCAGTTTGGTGTAGTGGTTAAGAGTGGCAGACTCTAAACTGGAGAACTGGGTTTGATTCCCCACTCCTCCACATGTAGCCAGCTGGGTGACCTTGGGTCAGTCATAGTTCTCTCAGAGCTGTTCTTGAAAGAGCAGTTCTCAAGAGAGCTCTCTCAACCCCACCTACCTTACAGGGTTTCTTTTGTGGGGAGAGGAAGGAAAGGTGATTGTAAACTGCTCTGAGACTCCAAGTGAAGGGTTCTCCTCCTCCTCCCTTCCTCTTTCTCTGCCTTTGTTGACATTCTCCCCTATTAGCCTCTTAGCCATTCCCCCTAGACATTTCCTTGCTATTTCTTTTTTTTCTTGACAGCTTTGATTTCACCACATGTGCCCACTCACCCACCACCACCTGAGCAGCCTCCTACCTTCCCTCCATTGCACCAGTTGACTGTGGACTGAATAAGAGACCTGGATGGGCCAGTTCTGGCCCCCAGTCCATATGTTTGACACCTCTGGATTAGGTGGTCCTTCAGATATGTTGGTCTCAAACCATAAAGGGCTTTGAAAGTCAAGAACAGCACCTTGAATTGTGCCCAGAAGCAAACTATTTTTTTTTTTGTTCATGGTAGGAGTTAGATAAGTTTCTTATTGAGATTCCCTTATGAAACTCCTAGCAAAATTTGTCGGAGTCTAAAAGGTCAGATAAACTACTCTCTGTTGTACCTCGTTCCTCCTTATTTTCTTCTCCATGCACCACAGTATTTTTTATTATTATTTGTTTCGATTTGTATCCCGCCCTCTCCGAAGGCTCAGGGCGGCTAACAAGGGCATGAATGCCAATTTAAACAATATAAAACAATATCAACAGGTAAAATTATAAAAACAAGCAATACAACATAAGCACAACATTTAACCAAGATGACGGGAAGACAATGGCATGGTTTTTGAGGTGGGATATCGAAGGTGGAATAGCAGCCGTGGTGGCTCCTACTCAAAAGCCTGGCGGAAGAGCTCCGTCTTGCAGGCCCTGCGGAACTGGACAAGGTCCCGCAGGGCCCGGATCTCCTCTGGGAGCAACTTCCACCAGGTAGGAGCCGCCACCAAAAAAGCCCTGGCTCTTGTGGCAGCCAGCCTCACATGTCTGGGGCCTGGAATTTCCAGGAGATGACGGCCCCCAGACCGAAGTGCCCTTGGGGGAACATGTAGGGAAAGGCGGTCCCTCAGGTAAGCCGGACCCTGGCCATACAGGGCTTTAAAGGTGATCACCAGCACTTTGAAGTGAATCCGGTACGCTATTGGCAGCCAGTGCAGCACTTTCAACACAGGCTGAATATGGTCCCTCCTAGAGAGACCCATCAGCAGCCTGGCTGCAGCATTCTGCACTAGCTGCAGCTTCCAGATTTGCGACAAAGGCAGCTCTAAGTAGAGAGCGTTACAGTAATCTAACCTTGAGGTGACCGTCACATGGATCACCGTGGCCAGGTCATCGCGGCCAAGGAAGGGGGCCAACTACCGTGCCTGCCTCAGATGGAAGAAGGCCGACCTGGCAGTGGCTGCTACCTGGGCCTCCATCGTTAGAGAAGAGTCCAGGAGCACTCCCAAACCCCTAACCTCTGACGCTGGCACTAAAGGTACCCCGTCGAAGGCTGGGAGAGGGAGCCCCAGCCCCGAACTGATCCGACTCAGGCCCAGGACCTCCGTCTTTCCCGGGTTTAGTTTCAGCTGGCTCAGTCTGAGCCACCCAGCCACGGCCTGTAACGCCTGATGCAGATCATCCGGAGTGGAGCCCGACTGGCCCCCCAACATCAGATAGAGCTGGGTGTCATCTGCATATTGATGACACCCAAGCCCACAACTCTGGGCAATCTGGGCAAGGGGGCGCATGTAGATGTTGAACAACATCGGGGACAGCACTGCCCCCTGAGGCACCCCACACTCAAGGGGGTGTCTCCGGGACCGCTGTCCCCCTATCACCACCCTCTGTCCCCGACCTTGGAGAAAGGAGGCAAACCATTGAAGGGCAAGCCCCTGAATCCCCACGTTGGCAAGGCGGTGGGCCAGCAACTGGTGGTCGACCGTGTCGAATGCTGCCGACAGATCCAACAACACCAGAGCTGCCACACCGCCCCGATCCAGATGCCTACGGAGATCGTCAGTCAGGGCAACCAGTACCGTCTCCGTCCCATGTGTCCCGACCCCCCGCGGCTCCGTTGCAGTGCGGAGCCACGGCGGGGGAACGGGACGGGACGTGGGGGGCTGCTGCGCCCGGCGCCGCGTCTCCCCGGCAACCCGGGGAGGCGGCGCGGGAGAAACGCGGCAGCACCATTGGACCCGGGCCGCGTCTCCCGGGAGCCCGGGAGGCGGCGCGGGAGAAACGCGGCGGCACCATTGGGCCTGTCCGCGTCTCCCCGGGAGCCCGGGGAGACGATACAGGAGGGGTGCGGCGACCTGGACGCGCACTCACTCCTGCCGCGGTGGCTCTCCCCCGACGACCCCGCCCCGGCCTCCAACAGGCACCGCCGGGCAGGAGCGGGAAAAACCAAAGAACAGGCCCCAGGGGAACTGCGGCCGGCCCCGCCCGAGACCTTGCCCGGTCTGGGCGGGACGGGCGCAGGGAGGAAGGGAGGCTGACCGCCGGCACCGGTAGCAGGGGCCCGGGCTGTGTTGTGGCCTAGGGACTGCCCACCCCTGCCAGTCCAGCCTCCCAGAGCTCAGAGATGGGAACAAGCCTGGGGGGAGGACTCGCTGGGGGGGACGTCTAGGGGAGCTCACAAAGGGGCAGAGACCAAGCCCTCCTCACCGGGGCGTGCACGGAAGCAGCCCCGCGAGCCCTGCTACCCCTTTCTCTGTTTACACCTCAGAACAACCTCCTTACCTGCTCCTCTACTCCAACAGACCCCACCAGAAGGGCCAGCAGGATGCAGACAACACCCAACTGTAGAGGCTGGAAGGGGTGGAGCACACCACCCTTAAAGGAGGCACCTGAGAACCAATGGATGGAAAGAAGCAAGCTGACAGACAGGCACAGGAGCCAATGAAACCTCGACAAAGGGGGGAGGGCGGGGTAAGGTGTGGTGGAAGGGAATAAAAAGAGGGGTAGAATGCCAGAGCCGGGGAGGAGAGAAGGAGTTTGGAGAGAGAGAGCCTGCACACCTAGATAGAGTTACAGAGGCCTCTCTTTGTACCTACTCCAAGGAGAAGCGGACGCTGAAGGTGACGGAACCTGAGTTCCCTCTCACATCTGAGGCTTGTGGCAGAACCTCTTTGGCGTTCTCCTTCGGCCGGCCTACCCGGGTGCCACCCGCCAGCCCCCCAGGCTGGCCCAGGGGCGCAACACCATGACCCGGGCGAAAGCCGGACTGGTAAGGATCTAGGATGGAAGCATCATCCAGAAAGCTCTGCAGCTGCAGTGCCACTGCCCTCTCAATAAGTTTGCCCAGATAGGGCAAATTGGACACCGGCCGATAGTTGGCCAATTCAGAAATGGCTTTTTCAAGAGGGGGCGGACCATCGCGTCCTTGAGCGCCCTGGGGAACCGCCCCTCCAAGAGAGACGTGTTGATAATTTCCCGCAGGGCACCTCGAAACCCCTCATGGCCTGCTTTAATGAGCCATGATGGGCACGGATCAAGGTCAAAAGTGGTTGGACGCACAGATACAAGCAATCTGTCAACTTCCTCCAGGCTGAGCAGGCTAAAACACTCTAAACCCGACCCCAAAGATGAGCAAGGGGCCTCAAGTTCTCTAAGTGTTTCAATTGTGGCGGGGAGGTCGCGGCGGAGTGCCAAGACTTTATCTGCAAAATAGCTCGCAAAAGCCTCACAGCCAATATCCAATTCCCTAGCATTTTGCCTGCCCTGTGGCAGAGCCGTCAAGGACCGAATTGTACTAAATAATTGGGCTGGGCGTGAGCTAGCAGATGCAATCGTGACCGCAAAGAAATCTCTCTTTGCGTTTTGACTGCCATCTCATAGGCTCTCATAAGCGTCCTATAGGATGTTCTTGATGCCTTGTCGCGGGCTCGACGCCACCATCTCTCTAGCCGTCTCAGTTCTCGCTTCAGCTCGCGCAGCTCCTGGGTGTACCAAGGCGCTCGCCTAGCACGAGTGCGGAGAGGTCGCCTGGGAGCGATCTCGTCGATGGCTGCAGAGAGCCGGACATGCCAGTCCTCCACGAGCTCATCCAACAAGCCGCCAGGGGGTCTTGGATCCCGCAGGGCCATCTGGAACTGTATAGGGTCCATCTGGCGCCATGGGCGAGCAAAAATCTGCTCGCCGCCTAAACAGGGTTGGGATGGGATATTCAGTTGGGCCCTCAGGGCCAGGTGGTCCAACCATGGCACTGCCTCTATGGCAATCCGGTCCACCGTCACCCCCGCCGCAAAGATCAGATCGAGCGTGTGACCAGCCCGATGCGTGGGAGCCGAGATGAATTGGGAGAGTCCCAGTGCCGCCATGGACGACACGAGGTCCGTAGCCCAGCCCGAGGCCGCGTCCTCTGCATGGATGTTGAAGTCACCCAAGACAATCAGCCTAGGGTGCTCCAGCGCCCAGCCTGATACAGCCTCAAGCAGGGACAGCAGGCCACTGGCCGGTGCATTAGGCGGCTGGTACACCAACCAGATCGCCAAACTCTCCTCGGCCTCCAGCATCAAGCCGACACACTCTATGCCCGTGATCTCCACAGATGGAAGCACCCTGAAGGAGTAAGCCTCCCAAATGAAAATGGCCACTCCTCCCCCCCGCCCCCTGGTCCGTGACAGTAGCCAGATCTCTTCTGTCCAGGAAAGGCTGAACTAGCTAGCCAGTCAAATCTGGTAAAGGGCACTCCTGGCCACAGAGGCCATCTGTTTATCCAGCAGTAGGCCTGGGTTGAAGAGCACCTCCAAACTATGGATCTGTTCCTTCAAAGGGAGGGCAACCCCATCCAGAATGGATGACACCATAAACTCTGGGTCAGACTTTACGCTCACTAGTAGCACTTCACTCTTGTCAGGGTACAGCTTCAGTTTATTAGCTCACATCCATTCCAAAACTGCCTCCAGGCACTGGTTCAAGGTTTCTACAGCCTCCCTGGAATCAGCTGAAAGTGCAACATAGAGCTGAGTGTCATCTGCATAATGGTAACAAATCTCTGGATGACCTTACCCAGCAGTTTCATATAGATGTTAAAGAGCATACGGGACAAAATGGAGCCTTCTGGGACCCCATAAACCAAAGGCCAAGGGGCTGAACAGCAGTCCCTTAGCACTACCTTCTACCTTCTAGGTAGGGCTGAAACTACCGCAAAGTGATTCCTCCCAATTCCACTCTGGATGGATGGTCTGAAGGGATACCATGAGACAGGGGTCATTTCGTAGAAAAAGAGGTGCAGGAGTTCATTAGCATAACTCATTAGCATAACTTATTTGCATATGCCACACCCCCTGACATCACTGGAAGTGTGTCAGAAGACAACACCCACCGCTCAGGCTCCACTGGACTATTTTGGATTGCTAGCTATGTGTGCAGGGGGGAAGCATGCAGAACTGCCCTCACAGAGGAGGGAGAGCTGGTACCTGAATAAACCTTGGTCTTAAAGGTGCCACTGGACTCTTTTGGATGGCCAGCAAGTGCAGGAAAGTGTGTGGCTGCTCGTGGGTCAAGGAGGGTGGTGTGGAGGATGCACATGGCCTCGAGCAGGTAGGGGGCCAGGGTGGTGGCAGGGCAGAGGCACAGGCAGAGGCTGATTAGGTGCAGGAGGCTGGGGCGGAGCTCCTTGCAGGCCTCGCGGGACTTGCTGGGGCCCACCTTGCAGAGATTCCACACCAGGGCTGGCATGAGGATGGCCCAGGCAGTGGCAGAGCAGCTCAAGGGCCAGCTCATGGCAACACTCCACTGGGTGTGCCAGCAGGCTGAGAAAGTCGAGGGGAGGCTGCTGGGAGTAGGGGGTGGGGCTTGCTGCATGTGCCTGCCCCCTAGGCTCCTTACTGCCAGAGCTTCGCTCCTGTACGCTCCTGTAGGAAATGATCCCTGCCATGAGAGGTATCTGCTGATAGGCCAAGAAGAATCAACAGAGTTGTACTCCCTCTGTCCATCTCCCGGGTGGCCAAGGCTGTTTCAGTCCCATAACCAGGCCTGAAATCAGATTGGAAAGGGTCTAAATAGTTTGACTCAGCCAGGAAGGCTTAAGGTTGTCCAGCCACCACCCATTCAATCACCTTGCTCAAGAATCGAACATTTCAGATTGAATTAAGATCTCCTGGGTTAAGGGCAGTCTATTTTGGAAGTGGACACACCACAGCCTGTTTCAAGGTTGGGGTGTCCACCCTCTCTCCCAAGGAAGTATTAACCACTTCTTGAACCCAGCCAGCCAGCCTCCCCAGAGTAGAGTAACCTGGAAGGGCAAAGTTCATTTTAGCTGGTGGTAGGCCTCAAATTTCCAGGGATCCTGTCCACATCCTCAGACTGAATAAACTGAAAAGTATCCCAGACAATTAGACAAGTTGGCACTCTGCCACCATCCAACTTTGCCACTACTAATGTAGAATACAAGTTGGAATGGGTGCAGGAGATTTTATCTGCAAAGTGCTGAGCAAAATGTTCACAGCAGTCCAATAAGCAGTCCACTTCCTTCTACAGACCAGATCCCAACAGGTCTCTGATCACCTGGAACAGTTCCACTCTGCACTGTGCAGACACAATGGTAGTGGAAAAGTGTTGTTTCTTTGCCATCATCACTGCCGTAGGGTATGTTTTTAAAGTTTTGTCTGTGTCCTATTGGATTAGGGTTGCCAGGTCTTACCTGGCTGCTGGCAGGGGGCTCCTCCTCCTTGTCTGGGATATCTTCAGTGCACGTGCAAAGCACACATGCCACGATGACATCACCCAAATGTAATGTCATTTTGCAGGGCACATTGTGGGCGGGGGATAAGAGCATCCTCCTGCAACATGCCCTGTGTGACAACGTCACCTCTAGGTGATGTCATCACAGTGGATACATTGGCGCAAATGCAGCACTTTGGGGATGGCTGGATCTGGGCCAGTGGATCGGGGGACCTGAAAGCAGAAGAACCCCCGCCTCTAGTGGGGGAATGGCAAGTCTATACTGGATCTCTTCTCAGTTTCACTAGTTCTGTGATTAGCCTTAGTGTTAAGTCTCAGGCAATTTACTGATCTAGAATTGAAGGTGTATCTATGTAGAGGAACTATTTTGGGGTTCTGATTTCTGACCTGAAGGTCTTTACATTTTCTTCGTATATGAGATGCATCCAGTGAGCTGGGGAGCATGGGAATTATGTGGGTCATCATAATGTGGATTATGTAAGGCGTATGTGAACAAATGCCTTTCAATAAATGTTAAATAATTACTCACCAGTTATTGGGTTCTATTGCACTCATCCTGAAACATCAAACAACAGGCATATTACCTTCTATTTATACACACTTTGAGATGATGCTTGTCTACAGTCCAAAGACCTAGGTTTAGATAATTAGGTGCTGAACCAATTGGCATCTATTTGCATAACATGTACATGTCATTTATGAGTTCAGAAACTCTCATTATTAAATGTTGCAAAAGCCCAGGGGAAGAGATGGGTGTGCAGGATCAAAGGATTTAGTAATGGCACCATCAAGGTTAGAATAAAGTTAAAGACAAGGTGTGGTGTGAAAACTTTTGATTTTTTGATTTCTTTAAAAAAACGTTTACTACTAGGAGTGGGATTAAACAAACTCTTTTAATACCTTGCAGCTCATTTTTTCCCCTTGAGAAGCAGTTTTGCTATTGCAGGTTAGGTTAGCTAATTTCCAAGTACATTAATCTTACAGAAGAATAACAATAGGTGAAAGCCGGGCATTGTTTAGCTCTGCAAACTAGCTGTGATTCTGGGTTGGATCCGGTTAGATTTTTTTCACTCAGCCTCAACCCATTCCCCTTTGTACTATAGCCCCCATTTCACCTGGCTTTTCTACAAGGTTCTTTTTGGGTAGTCAAAGAGGATGTTTTTTCATCAGTAGAAAAGCTGGGTGGATCCAACCCTATCGGCACACCTGCTCAAGCCAGAGTGAGACTCATGTTCTGATAAAGGGTCCCTATGTCCTGTGGAATTGCCCAACTGGGAGACAGTGAGGCCAAGGTTCTGCTCTCTCCTTCTATAATTTCAGCATTATTAGATGGAAGGTGGTTCCCACTCATTGTGTTGTCCTATCCATGGCATCTCTAGCTGTAGGATTACAGAGGTGCTGCAAAAGGTCTCTGAGATTCTGGAGAACCGCTGCTAGTCACTACACTTGATGGTCCAATAATATGGCTCAGTAAAAAGGAGATTCATACATTAAATTTCCGGCTTTGGGAGAAAGCATTACTGTTACAAAGCACAAGACTGACTTAACCTAAGGCCTATTAGGCTTTCATGCTTTCAGACAGCAATAGCAGTTCTTTATATGTTGAAAACTGGTGCACAGATAAATGTATTCAGTGTTGGCACCAAATAAGCACTGAAGTATAGTTACTATATCATATAAACCTCTATATTGAAGTCATAAAGATAAACTGACTAATAATTTCAGATTTACTTCCTTTATACTATTTCAGCCAAAACCCTTCAAGTATATTAAAGCCAGGGTTCATTTCCTGCAGGAGCGCACAGGAGCAAAGCTCCAGCAGTAAGGAGCCCAGGGGGCGGGCACATGCAGCAAGCCCTGCCCCCTGCTCCCAGCAGCCCCCCTCACCTTTCCCGGTCCACTGACCGACCCAGCAGAGCACTGCTGCGAGCTGGCCCTCGAGCTGCTCTGCCACTGCGTGGGCCATGGCCCCCAGCCTGCCCAGGCTCTGCCTGCCTTCATGCCAGCCCTGGCATGGCGCCTCTGCAAGGCGGACCCCGGCAACTCCTGCAAGGCCTGCAAGGAGCTCCACACCAGCCTCCTGCGCCTACTTGGCCTCCTCCTGTGCCTCTGCCCCACCACTGCCCTGGCCCCCTACCTGCTCACAGCCATGCGCATCCTCTGCACCGCCCTCCTTGACCCATGAGCAGCCACACATTTTCCTGCACTTGCTGGCCATTCAAAAGTGTCCAGTGGCACCTTTAAGACGAAGGTTTATTCAGGTACAAGCTCTCCCTCCTCTTTCAAGGCAGATCTGCACATTCTCCCTCCTCATAGCAAGCAATCCAAAAGAGTTCAGTGGCACCTTTAAGACCAAGGTTTATTCATGTACAAGCTCTCCCTTCTCTCTGAGGACAGATCTGCATGCTCCCCTCCCCCATAGCTAGCAATCTAAAACTGTCCAGTAGAGCCTAAGTGGTGGGTGTTGTCTTCTGACACACTTCCAGTGATGTCAGGGTGTGTGGCATCAGCAAATAAGTTATGCTAATGAGTTATGCTAATGAGTTCCTGCACATCTTTTTCTATGAAATGACCCCTGATTAAAGCTACCTTAAAAAAAATCTTCAGGCTGTATAGGCCTTATGGAATTTAAGGAATAACAGTTCATTAGCTGTTGTAGATTTTCCAGGTTGTATGGCTGTGTTTTCGCCTGACGTTTCGCCAGTAGCTGTGACTGGCATCCTCAGAGGTATCACACAGAAAGATGGAGTACTCTCCGTGTCAAGGTGAGAAGAAAAATGGTAGGCAGGTAATTTATATCTACTAAGGTGGTGGGGTAGGGCTGAGTCATTATCTTGTAGGAGTTCCCCAGGCTGTGAACATGCTAATAGAGGAGCTTTCCTGAGGAGGTTCTTTTGTATATGGATTGTTTCCTGAGGAGGTTTCCTGTTTCCTGAGGAGATTCTTTTGCATGTGAATTCTAATCTTATCTGTAGTGCTGTTGTCAGATATAGAGCCTTTTGTGTTTTTCAGGACAGGAAACCATGCCCTATTTATTTTTAAATTCTCTTCTTTCCTGTTGAAATTGTGTTTATGTATTTCAGTGGCTTCCCTGTGTAATCTGACATGGTAATTGGAAGTGTTGTCCAGCCTTTCAATCTCTTGGAACAAAATACTGTGTCCTGTTTGAGTTAGGCTATGTTCAGCCACTGCTGATTTTTCAGGTTGGCTAAGTCTGCAATCTCTTTCATATTCTTTTATTCTTCTCTGAATGCTATGCTGTGTGGTCCCATGTAAACTTTTGTCCACAACTGCGTGGCATGCAGTATACTCCTGCAGAAGTGAGGGGGTCTCTTCTGTCTTTTGCCGATTGTAGCATCTGTTGTATTTTTCTGGTGGGTGTGAATACTGTTTGTAGGTTGTGTTTTTTCATAAGTTTTCCCATCTGATCAGTGATTCCTTTGATATATGGCAAAAACACTTTTCCTGTGGGAGACTGTTTTTCCTAGTTGTTTGTTTTACCCAGGGCTCTTTTTGTAGCAGGAACTCCTTTGCATATTAGGCGACACACCCTTAATGTAGCCGATTCTCCAAGAGCTTACAGAGCTCTTCTTACAGGGGCTAATGTAAGCTCTTGGAGGATTGGCTACATTAGGTGTGTCACTTAATGTGCAAAGGAGTTCCTGCTACAAAAAGAGCCCTGGTTTTACCTTTGGTTTAATTGCTCTTCTGATTTCATTCTTGGAGTAGTCATTTGCTTGAAGTACATGGTTTAGATGATTTAGTTTGTTATTGAGAAAGTGTGGTTCACATATCCGTCTTGCATTGTCTAGTAATGTTTTGATTATGCCTCTTTTTTGCCTAGGGTAATGATTGGAGTTTTTGTGTAAATAATGGTCTGTGTGAGTTAGTTTTCTTGTGACCTAATTGAAGGTTAGCTTTGCAAATGGCCATGATATCAATAAATGGGAGTTTACCCTCGATTTCTTTTTCTTTTTTTATCTGCTTGCCCGAATGGGCAAGGTTTATTAGTTTTTTATAGAAATTATAGAAAACAAATAAAAAAAGAAGAGCAATACATTTCAAAATATCTAACCATAGTCTTGTTCATAACCTCGTTAAGTACATAATTCCCTTTTTCCCTTTGTTAATCTGTATTCCACAACAAATATCATTATACCCAAGTCTGTTCCCAATAAACACTTCATTTTCTTCTATATCCTATCTGCTATAACTATTGTTAATCAGTTATATAACTATAAAAATACAAGAGGGAAATGAAAAAAGAACACAGGTATTACAGAGCAATTTAACAATTCAGATTAAGTCACAAATTTCTTATATGATATCTATCTAGTCAAGATATTCTTTCATCTTTTTTGCATTCTTAGCTTTCAAAAATCCCATTTGCTTGCAAAGACATAGTAATTTATATTTTCTCCTTAACATCAACCCCCAACTTTACAATGCCAAAATACTTTCACCTCACCCTATACATAAATCCATCTTTTCTCTCACAGCATTTAAGTCATTGCATCTCCGCTAAATAATCAGCCCATTGCATTTATTCTTTCCCTGCAGTGTCTACTTTACAGATCAAACTTGCCCTATAATTTTTTATCAACCATCAATTAAATCATTACAGATACCTAGCACATATTATTTCAAATAAACCCACCATTACTTATAACTTTCACTGATCAGTTAAGAAAATGAAGGTAAGTAATATTTGTACCTACTGATTATATTCTTAGTCAATCATTTATATATATATAGGGAAAAATATAAGCATCAATGTTACTACAGTTTAAGAGCAGGAAGGAAATAGTACTATGTAAACAGATACAGAGTTTCACTTTAGATAAATCTTTTCATTAATCAGTTTAACCTTGCAGACCATCAAGATATATTGCTATAAATTAATCATACAATTTATTTTTCTTCTGTTTTCCCTGCACATGCCTCCCTAGAATTATTTGTCTCCTGTGCCTTTGATTTTTGTACTGCCCATCATTTTCGACCTTGTTTGTGTAATAGCACTTCAAACCCTGCTCAGTCTCTACAAGTGCTTTGAAGCTGGTCCCCTCTTTGAAACTGCTTGTGTGAGAAATCAAACAATCCACATCTTGTGAAGGTGTCTTGTTGTGGCTAACAGCTGACAAAACTTGGTACTTCCAGCCATCAAAATAGCCTTTTGTTATTCTTCTCGTGTCAAAAGTCACATCTCTGAATGAGCCGCATCGATCAGGGTATTTGGACAAGGATGACGTCATCTACAATGGAGGGTCCATTATTTCCAGCAAACTAGTCTGCTCACTCTCGAAATCGCTCATAATTTGTTCCAAAATTGGAAAGATAGCTTCACATATTATAGTTTGCATTCGTAGATTGATCTCTTCCCAGAAAGATTCAGACAGTTGCAGGTCCTCACCGATTTGTGCTGGGAGAGCCATTTCACACTTAAGCCGGGTTTCTTGTAAACAGTCATCTCTGTGAAATTACGCCATTAAGAGTGCTAGCTTTGTCGCCATTTTAAATCCAGACTGTTTCTTTTCCATAAATCAAGTAAGTCACTGATCTTCAATATTTAAGATGTTTTCCAAATAGCAAATAGGAAATTTCAATATATTACTCTGCCCCTTGTACTTATAATGACGTTGACACCCCAAAACTCTGCTCGGCCACTTAGCGTAGGAATGTGTGAGGGAGAGAAAATTCCTCAGCACCTCCTTTCGCTTCTTGGGGAGATTTATAGGGGCAATTAAGCATTGTTTTCCAAGCTTAGAAGTTGTCAAGAAAAATCAAGTACTTACAAGTTCATCACCAAGTTGTTATGACGAGGTTAAATGGCTCTTTGTTTAGGGGTATAACAGCTTGTCAGTCGTGCTATCACGTCTGGTCTTCAGTGCTTCCTGCTTCAGGATGGTTCTGACTCCACACCCATTGTTGCCACAGATAGGGGGCTCAATAAAAAGTCCTCTGCAATCAGTTCGTACTCCCCACGAACTGATAGGGCCAAGGAAAACCAAATGGCCCCCTAAAAAAGCTCCAGAAGTTGGTGAGTCTCAGAGCCCCTGAGAAACTCAACCACCTCGCTGCATTGTAGCCCCTCCTCTCCCTCGATTTCTTTTTCCATGGTGAATTGTATGTTCGGGTGGATGTTGTTGAGGTGGTATAAAAACTCCATCAATTCTCCGTGGCTCCAAGTGATAAAGGTACCATCTACGTACTGGAACCAGACTGTCGGTTTGTGGAGTGCAGATTCTAAAGCTGTTTTTTCAGAATGTTCCATGTAGAAGTTTGCTGAGCTGAGAGGGCTTCCTCATTTCATGAAAATGCTCATTCGGGGTGCTAAGGAAAAGAGAAACTGCAAGAGGGTGAACAGGATACATAATCCTTTTCCATATGGGTTTCCACAGTCCAAATCATGTGTGTCTTCTTCCCTTCATGGCTTTTGCCCTTGCCAACAACAGTTTGAACCTCACAGCCGCATTCATATGTGACAACAGACCTTGCTTTGTATGAAGTTTGGCTCATACAACAACCTCTGATTAGTCTATCAGGTGTAAATAGTAAGTCCCAGTTTGTACACAAGTCCTGGGTTGTCTGCTTCTTGCCTCCTTGTAATGAGAGCGCCATTGCTGTCCTGCCAAGTAGTCACAAGGGACCTGCATTCAAACATCACAGCTAACAAGACATCGATCAAGCTACAGTTTAATGTAATTTCTGAATGGAGCAATGGAGAGGGGAAGGAAGCACCTGGCATAGGATTGCCAGTCTCCAGGTAGGACCTGCAGATCTCCTGGAATCATAACTGATCTTCAAACTACAGAGATCAGTTTTCCTGGAAAAAAAGGTTGCTATGGAGGGTTGACTATACAGTGTATACCTTACTGAAGTCCATTTCCTACGTCAGACCCCACACCCTTTCCAGGCTCTACTCCTGAATCTCCAGGAATTTCCCAACCCAGAGTCCCCATCCATAACCTGGCAGGAAAATGACTAGCTTGGAAAAATCTGGTGCCCCAGTACCACTTCTTTGCACTCTGTTGCCTTGTCCTGAAGCAGATTGCACCTTTACATGAATGTACAGTTCTCAAGATATGAGGCAATGTAGAGAGGGGTTAGTGTGTGGTGCTCCCTACTGGTGACAAGGAAAGAGGGCAATGTTAGAAAACACGGGTAAGACACCTTGCATCAAAGTTCTTGTCAATAAGAAACCTGTTTTTCCTTTTTGATGCACACTGTGAAACAAGCAATGTAATAAACACATTAATTAAATCTTAAAGCTGTTTAATTAAAAAATTGAGCATAAATAGTAGAAATGCCTCCAGCAGTGTATGCTTGGCCATGTTGCTTGTAAGGGTTGCCACACCACAGACTTTGTTCCAAGCTGATTGGAAAGCTGCTGTAGATTTGATGCCATAGATTCCCTTTAAAGTCTGCTGCCCTGAGCCAGGGGCCTTGGAGTTTAATTAGGAATTACAGCTTTAGTTGCAGTAGTGGAGCTCCCCTTGTCTTCCATTAAACAGATGACGAACCCAAAAAGTGGTAGGTTCCAGATGCAGTGCATTAGATTTGCAGCCAGCCTCCCAGTCACAACCTCATATGCCCTTCAACATGGCGGAGGGCAGAGAGCTCACAACGGGAGCTCCTGTGGGTAATATTGCTTAGAAGCGTATAGGTCCACCCCAAGGAGTATTTGGTAGTGAAAGAACTGCTCCACAACTCCACACAACTGCTCTGAAGACTTGTTACAAGAACTGCTTCAAAGTATTGCCCTATTTTGCTGTAACAGCTACAGTAATAGCCATCTGCTGCAACCGCTTGGTGCAGCAGCAACAGCAACTGTAGGTTAGAGAATGCCCAATGGAGGAACAACGTGTGAGACCTACCGTTGGTCCGTTTTTGTGTTTGGAATTGCAAGGAAGGTGCCCAACAGGCTGGCATGGCGGAGGTGACTCCCTGGAGAACCAGTGCTGAGACGTGATTCACCGTCCCAGCTTGGAGCCCTGATCAGGAGACAAGGTGCTGGGTGCAGTGCTTTGGGCTGCACGGTGCTGGAGGGCCTGTGAGCTCAGAGCTGGGACTGGGCAGCGTCTGTTGCAGCTGGGATGCAGCCGATATCAATGCGAACTGGGCTGGTGGCTGTGGCGGCCCCTACAGGTGGCCCCTGGTTGGCGACGAGATGGTCGGGGCTGCAGGATGCCGGGGCGTGTCGGGCGGCTGTGGCATGAATGCGGCTGGACCCCGGCTGGTGGGATGTGGTGCCGGGATTGTCGGCCTTGATTCCAGCTTCGCCCCAGCGCAGGCTCTTCAAGCTCTGTGATGACGAGACCAGCCGGGTGGTCATGACATTGGCATAGTTGGGGCCCTGGTTGGGGGGCCCACGACATCTGGACTGGTGATATCTGTTCTTGTGTGCCCTCGTTTCCTCGGCACCTAAGCCCGTTTTCGGGCCCCAACAGCCTCTTCTATGATGGCTGTCATGGCTGGGGGGAGGCTTGGGACATTATTGAGATCTGCCCCCTCCCCCCATATTGGAAGCAGGGGGGGACCTGTTTCAGAACTGGGACATACCATCTGGCACCAAAGAATATACATTGCTGGCAATAGAGTGAATGGGGGATGAAAGGTGAGTGGATGAGGTTCCGCCTGTTGTGATGCGAATGCTGGGTGATTGGGTGTGTGCTTGTGGTTACTGGAGTTAGGAGATTGTTATTGTAATTTAGGATTGTTTTGTAACCATTGAAGTGTTTACAGCATTTGAGATGGATTAATTTTTGTATAAGCTAGGAACCGGTTAGTTTTCAGCTGTTGCTAGATTGGTGTTTATTCTGCAGTGCTGACTGGCGGCCTGATAATTGAAGAAGGCAGCCAGACTATCCCACTATGATGGTGCAGCATATTCCGGTGCTCTTGGGGAGGGGAAAGTTTCGTGGTGGGCCGGGGCATGTTATTAAGGGAAGGACGTGGAGATGAAGGGGGCTTGGTGCCCTTCCAGCCTTCGGCCCATCCCGAGGGTGGCCGGCAGTGGGGCCAGGATTGATCTCCCTCCATCATTGGTGTTGTGTAATGCCAGATCCATTAATAATAAAACCTCTACCCTCCAGGACTTTGTCCTGGATCAACAAGTGGACCTGGTGTGCATGACTGAGACCTGGGTGAGGGAGGGGGAGACAATGGCTCTTGCCCAGCTGGCCCCACTGGGTTACTCGGTCCTCCACCAATCATGGACTAGGGGGCGGGGGGGAGAAGTGGCTATTTTCATTTGGGAGGCCTACTCCTTCAAGGTGCTCCCGTCCATGGAGATCGTGGGCATAGAATGTGGCAGCATGATGCTGGAAGCCGTTGAGAGTTTGGTGATCTGGCTGGTGTACCGTCTGCCTAATGCACCGGCCAGTAGCTTGCCATCCCTGCTGGACGCCCAGGCTGGGCGTTGGATCACCCTAGACTGATTGTCTTGGGTGACTTCAACGTCCATGCCGAGGATGCAGCCTCCAGCCAGGCTACGGACCTAGTGTCGTCCATGGCAATGCTGGTACTCTCACAGTATGTATCGGCCCCCACACATCAGGCTGGTCACATGCTCGATTTGATCTTCGTGGCGGGGGTGGAGGTGGATCAGATTACTGCAGAGGCAGTTCCATGATTGGACCACCTGGCCCTGAGGGCCCATCCGAGGATTCCACTCCAACCCTTTGTGGGTGGCAAGCATAAATCTGGCGGGCCCAGATGGACCCTATGTGGCTTCAGAGGGCCTTGCGGGACCCAAGGCCCCCTGGCGGCTCATTGGATGAGCTAGTGGAGGACTGGCATGCCTGGCTGTCTGTGGCCATCGACAAGATTGCTCCCAGGCGTCCTCTCTGGGCTTGTCTGAGGCAAGCTCCTTGGTATACCCAGGAGCTGTGGTGGATGAAATGAGAACTGAGATGACTAGAGAGACGGTGGCATTGTGCCTGCGACAAAGCGTCAAGAGCATCTTATAGGACGTTTATGAAAGCCTATGAGATGGCAGTCAAGGTGGTTAAGAAGGGGTTCTTTGCGGCCGAGATTGCATCTGCGAGCTCACGCCCGGCCCAATTATTTAGCACAATTCGGACTTTGACGGATCTACCACAGGGCAGGCGAAATGATAGGGAATTGGATATCGGCTGTGAGGCTTTTGCGAGCTACTTCTCAGATAAAGTCTTGATGCTCTGATGCAACCTCCCCGCCATGATTGAGACAGTGAGTGAACTCGAGGCCCCTTGTGTGTCTTTGGTTCTGGGTTTAGAGTGCTTCAGCCCACTTAGCCTGGTCAAAGTTGACAGGCTGCTGGTTTCTGTGTGCCCAACCACATTCGCCCTTGATCTGTGCCCCTCCTGGCTCATTAAGGCGGGCCGCAAGGGGTTTCAAGGTGCTCGGCGGGAGATTATCAACAAGTCCCTCATTGAGGGGTGATTCCCCGGAGCACTCAAGGAGGTGATGGTCCGCCCTCTCTTAAAAAAGCCATCTCTGGACCCGGCCGAATTGGCCAACTATCAGCCGGTGTCCAATTTGCCCTATTTGGGCAAAGTGATAGAAAGGGCGGTGGCGTTACAGTTGCAGGGCTTTCTGGAGGACGCTTCAGTCCTAGATCCCTTCCAGTCCAGCTTTCGCCTGTGTCACAGGACGGAGACAGTGCTGGTCGCCCTGACTGACGATCTCTGTAGGCATCTGGATTGTGCCGGGTGGCAGCATTGCTGTTGTTAGATCTGTCGGCTGCTTTTGATATGGTCGATCATCAGCTGCTGACCCGCCGCCTCACCGATGTGGGGATTCAGGGGCCTGCCCTTCAATGATTTGCCTCTTTCCTCCAAGGCCGGGGACAGAGGGTGGTGATTGGGGATCAGCAGTCCCGGAGACATCACCTTGAGTGTGGGGTGCCCCAGGGGCAGTGCTGTCCCCGATGTTGTTTAACATGCGCCCCCTCGCCTAGATTGCCCAGAGTTGTCGGCTTGGGTGTCAGCAATATGCAGATGACACCCAGCTCTATCTGATGCTGGGCGGCCAGTCGGACTCTACTTCCAATGACCTACATAAGGCGTTGCAAGCCATGGCTGGTTGGCTCAGGCTGAGCCATCTGAAGTTAAACCCGGTCAAGACAGAGGTCCTGGGCCTGAGCCAGACCGGGCTGGGGCTCCCACTCCCGACCTTCGACAGGGTGCCATTGGTACCTTCGCACTACGGTCAGGGGGGCAACATCTATTGGTCATTCCAGCCCCCAAGACAGCTAAGTACGCTGCAACCAGGGCTAGGGCTTTTTCGGTGGCGGCCCCTACCTGGTGGAATGAGCTCCCGGAGGAGATCAGGGCCCTGTGGGACCTTATGCAGTTCTGCAGGGCCTGCAAGATGGAGCTCTTCCACCAGGCTTTCGAGTAGGGGCTGCCACCGCTATTGTATCACCATTATTTAGGCTGTATGAGGTGCCCTTGGCCCTGGCATGGGACTACAGCTCTGTCAGGACACTACTGGAGCAGCGATAAAGGTGCTACGAGAGTGTGGAATTGTAGGGTTTTATCTTGTAAACTTGCTTCTGTTGACCGCTTTTTAACTGTTTTAGTGATAATGGATTATTTATTGTTTTACAGTCTTACTATTTATCTATGGCTTTGCCTCTATGTTTTAGTGTTGATTATGGCCTTGTACCTCTTGTTCGCTGCCCTGAGCCCATGTGGAAAGGCGAGATATAAATCGAATCAATCAATCAATAAATGCATGTGCAGAAGAAAATTTATACCATGCACAGACAGCCTCATGCCAGATCTGGACATAAGGGTGCAATCCAAATAAGACAATTCATGCTTAAATCCAAACTGTCCACTAATTTTAGCATGTGTTCCATGTCATGCATTTTCTCCAAATCACACTCTTTGCTACTAGCCTGAATGTTTGCTACTAAGCTTGCTTGTTGTTAAGTTGAACGTTTGTTTTCTCTTTCTTTTTAGACAGAAAACTGGGGAGCTGAATGCAGTGGCAGAGCTACTGTGCTCCAGGTGTAGGGTTGCCAGCTCTGGATAGAGAAATACCTGGAGATTTTGGGGGTGGAGCCTGAGAAGAGCAGGGTTTGGGAAGGGGGGACTTCAATGGGGTTTAATGCCATAGAGTCCACCTTCCAAAGCAGCCTTTTTCTCCAGGTGAACTGATCTCTGTTGCCTGGAGATCAGTTGCAATCCCGGGAGATCTCCTGCCACCACCTGGAGGTTGGCATCCCTATCCAGAGATGGAAATGTTACAGTCACCTTTGGTAGTTATGATGAATTGGGCTCCATTATTTGTAAGCATATGCTCATCCTTTGCTGTGTTTTAAGGGGGTATGCTACTGAAGAAAAACGTCATTGTTTGAATATGCTCTGACTTTTCATACATTGTCCTCAAGGCAGGATTAATTTATGTTCTGCCCTAACTGCTAACTGGGATTTATAGAAACCTTTTAGAGCCAATTTAGAAGAAGTATATAAAAAGCATTAGGATGATAGACAGGCAAATGGTCTAGTCTTTCTAGATTTAGCAGGGAGAAAAATGGCATACTCATTTCTGGTTTTGGAAGGCACATTGAAATCAGTTTTCCCCCTGTTTGATATAACTGAGATGCTTTTTCCTGTGCTGCAGTTTCTAGCAGTTCATCTAATTTTTTTTTTTTGGGGGGGAGTAGTGAATGGCTGACTGATTACTGACATTTTCTGGAAAAATCGGAAACTGATACCCTACAGATGCCCAGCCAACCCAGCAGTTTCATTCATGTCCTGTTTGCAGGTAGCAGTAACTGAAACAGAATGTTTGACACATTGTTTGGTTTCATCCAAACAAGTATGAACATGTTCAGTTGTAGAAGAAGGATGTCTGCACATGCACAGTCACACACTATTATGTTGTACCTAGTGTTCCCCACTAGTGTTCTTCTACAACTGAACATGTTCATACTTGTTTGGATGACTGTGTTGATGCAGAAACTCGCAAGCCTTTTCAACAGAATCTATCCTTTCTTTGCCATTTGCATATCTGAAGATTAGTCCCCTCGGGTACTAACCATCTGTAGGAAATGTTGTGACTTTGCAGGAATAACACCAGGTCTCTGTATTTCCTTCTCTTCCTTCTTATCTCAAATGGAACATCTTTCAATACTTTAATCTTTCAATACTTTAATACTTTTATCTTTAAGGTAGTTGCTTTCAATAGTTGGTGTCTCACTTTTCTTCGGGAGAATCTTATTGTGACTTCCCCGGGCAGATTATTCTTTCTGATAAATTCTGAATACGATCTAAAGACCGTATCTATTTTGCTTTGAAGTTGATCCAATGTCATCTCTGCTACGAGAGCCAACAAATCACCCACAATCTGCCTTAGATTCTTCCCTTTCTCCTCTTTGATACCTTGAAGTCTTAGGACATAGCTTGCCCTTTCCATTTGCAGCTGTAATACATGAGACTCTTTAATTTGACACTTTTCCCCAATGCCTGAAGTTTTTTATTCACCTTTTTTGAGTTGGAACCAATCTCTTTAAGCTCCTGCTCAGTTTTTTCGATTTTCTGCATGTTCAAAGCCATTTGTGCTGTTGTGCGTCAAGCTTATTGTTGATAGCTGTAATTTTCTCCAGCAGAGGGCGAAGTGCCTCCAATAGCAGCCTTTGGAGTTCTGCAGTTAAGTCCTGTCTAGGCACAGAACTTGAAGGGCTGGAACTTCTGGAAGGAAGCTTAGATTTCGCTAGTTTATCCTTAGAGCCCTTCGGCAGCGCCATGTTTGAGAATTGTTTACTTTTGTTAAAAGTTTGTCAAAGTCTCTGGAAGCTCTTATATGATATGGTAAGTTCTCACGACCTCTTTATCTCTGCTCAACTGCTTTTTGCTGCTGGCCCCCTCTTTTTCTGGCTTTAAAATCACTTGTAAGCAGTTCTTAATGGGGGGAAGTACCCTCTCCCCATTTTCTTTAAGGGGAGCAAATCACTATTTGCGGGTGATTCTCATTTATACTTTGACACATTTTTAGTGATTGCCCTTTTGCACTCAAAATCACTTGATCACCATGTGCTTGCTCTGTTGTGCTGATCCTGTTCCCATTTGGGATGCTCTACAGCGTTCCGTGCGCCTTGGTGTTTAGTCATGCCGGCCACATGACCACGGAAACGTCTTCGGACAGCACTGGCTCTTCAGCTTTGAAACGGAGATGAGCACCGCAACCCTAGAGTCGGATTCGACTGGCTTTCGAGCAAGGGAACCTTTACCTTTACCTTTATGGTGGGCCCATCAGGGCTTGGAGGAGCCCCCCCTCTGACTAGTCATGCCGGGGGGGCATTCTCTAGTGCCCCATGGCTGGGAGTCCAACCCAAGGACTCCTGGGGTGGCGTGGACGATCACGCCCCACCCAGCTGTAGGCGCTGGTAGGCTTCTCCCAGAGCCCCGGGAGAAAGCAACTGCCATGGTAATTGCCAAGACTGGAAGACCACCACTGCCACTTTCAACTGTTTAAAAGAACACTGTTAAAAATCAAAAGGTCTAACATTACTACTGTTTGGCTTATTCAGTATCATCCGGTCTCTGTCTAAGCTGTGCAGATCCACATAATTTCAGTCATGCATGTCCTCACAGATCCTCATGGGAATTGTAGTCCCTCCCCCACTTCTATCCCCTGTACACAACTAAAAGAAATAGGTCTTGAGGCTTGTGTCAACACATTATGCTTTGCATGCATCACTCACATTGAAAAACAATTCAAGTGGGTAGCCATGTTGGTCTGAAGCAACAGAAAATTTTTTGAGTCCAGTGGCACCTTTAAGACCAACAAAGTTTAATTCTGGGTATAAGCTTTCGTATGCATGCATCTGATGAAGTGTACATGCATATGAAAGCTTATACCCAGAATTAAATGTTGTTGGTCTTAAAGGTGCCATTGGACTCAAATTTTGTATGATCGAAAGTGATGTTCCACTCAGTCTGAAATGCACCTGAATTTTTCTGATCAGGGATAAATTGGTACATGCTCTCACTGTGTCTTGTGGGAGTTGTATATTTCAGGAGAAGATCTATGGTTCACTAGGAAGCCTTGATGCACCCTAATGAAGAGTGACTCTGACTGGGCCATGACCCAGGAGCACAAGCAGCTACTGTGAGAGCACAAAGTTGATTGTCCTGGTGATCTTTAAGTCATTAAACAAAAATATTGAGGTGATATGCCTGAAGGAGAATCTCAAATGTATAAATGAGTACCTCAGTCAAAGTAAGTGGAGCTAAAAATTATATTCAGACTGAAGTTATCAGCATGTCAAGTAATCCTGCCATGAGATGGATGGAAGGGAAGGAGGGAGGAATGGTCTGCAACTTTTCACGATTGGAATGTAGGGAGGTGTGCAGGTTGCCTAGGAGACCCAGGATCCCATGGCCTGGGCAGCCTGTTATCTCACCAAATGTCCTTGGTCTCACAGTTCTTGTTTTCTCTGTCTGAGACAGCTTTGGGGCAGTTTGGTTATTTACTGCTTTACCACTTTCACATCTCTTCCCGCACGCGGGCTTAGTGACCATTGGTAGATGGAGGGTTTTTATTTTACTTCGAGCGGGTATAATTGTAGATGCTTCTTTTGACTGAGTCATCCCTGACAAAGAGATGTTAACGTGCCTTTAGAACTGCTTTCAATAAACACTATCTTCTTCATGAAGCCTGGTGTTTGACTGACTTTCTGAAGTGCCTGACATAGCATCCCTGATTAAAAGTAATGATACAAATTTCCACACAAAAAATTAAAAAAAAAATTCTTCCAGCAAAAGATGTACATAGACATACTGGTTTGTGGTAAATTTTGTAAGTAGTGGGTAGATTTTTAAAGAGACCTGGTGCTCATATAGAAGAAGATTTGCCCATTGGAAATAAAGGCCACCGTAAGGCAAGCAGGGTTTAACAAATCTGGCTGTACCCAGGGCCAGCCCCAGGGTTTTTTTCCCACTAGGCAAGGATACCTTCTGGTGCCCCCCTATGTGCCTACCAATTTCTGGTGCCCCCCCTTCTGGTGCCCCAAGGAGATGGCTGCCAGGGAAACCCTCTTGAGTCCTTTCCAGAAGAACCTGCAGGGACGCTGCAGCACAGCCTGGCCTTTGGAAAGCCAGGCAGGGTCTGCTCAGGTGCAGTGCTAGGGAGGGTCTCTCTCTGCTCAAGCAGCCTCTGAAGGCGGGGATGATCCAGGCTTGCTGTCTGCTGAGTCTCGCCAGGCTGCAGCTCCTCCTCGCTGCAGCCTCCGAGTTGCGCCCCGGGTCTTCTTCAGGCTACTGGCCTGCACCAGCTAAGGGGGAACAAAGCGGCCTGCCACCAGACAGGGCCTCAGGATCCCACCGAGTGACACCCTCTGGGGTGTGCGTGTGTGTATGTGGGTTTCCAAGCCCATAGCCGAGGGGGTCTCCTCTGGAGTCAGGTGCAGCCTGCAGCTGGGGATTAGAATGTACCTCTTGCAAGCAGCTGAAAGGAGAATGGGCGCTGGGGAGGAGGCAGCAGTGGGCAAGAGAGAGAGGGGTGCTGGAAGGCTGGGCATGATGCGGGGCCTGAGGAGGAGGAGGAGACTCCACCAGGGGCATGGGGTTCTGGGAGGGGGAGAAACTGGCAGAGGAGCTGGAGCTTGCCCGGGAAAGGCACCCTTCACCAGTCGGCTGGATTCTGCGGGAGGGGAAGGTGGCAGGCAGGCCAGAGCGGCGCCCTTGTCAAGCCGGCACCTATAGGCAGTTGCCTAAATTTTGACAATGATAGGCCAGCCCTGCCTTTACTCCCTTTCTTCAGTGTTCTTTTCCTCCTCCTGACTTCCAAGAGGCATTTGATACAGTTGATTTAACCACAGTGCTTTGGTATTCTGTTTGGGCTGGCAAGTGCCCTGGCTGCATTCAGATGACATGGACAAATGTGTTTGTTTGTGACTTGAACATAGATTACTTAATTGCTGGGTTTACACCCTCTCTTCTTCCCTTCTCTGTTCAAACATGGACTACAACCAAAGAAGGCAAGAAACTGCCTGTGGATTGGTCCAGGCTATGCATAGGGTTTATTGAGTCTTGTCAATGTAATAAATATAGGATAACATTGCAGCTAGGTGGTGGGAGGTTGGCCAGTTTCATGACGCTTAGAGATAGTTATAGAAACTCTAGTTTGAGAAGTGATGAAAAGGTACGTGCTAGTTATAAACTAGTGCTGCAAGTATGAAGTAGGCAGCCTCCTCAATATTTATCAGTCTCTATATCAAGCAATTTGTCTTATCTGAAAACGCTCCCAATCTTGTGTTGGTGCTGTCATCCGTGTGGCAGGTCTTTCTTAGATATTTTAAACTTGAAGAAGTAAGTCAAAATGACCTGAGGAAAGCTACAGGTTTTTCTGGGCTCTTGGGTAAGGTGTCCATGGGCCCTTCATGATGATGACTTTCTCCCATAGGTCCTTATCCCCTCTCTGCAATTGTGGCTATGCGAGAGGGAGCAGAGTATGGACTGTATTGCACTCATTTCAGTCCCATAATAGCTGGTGGATATAAAAAGAGTGTGAAAGAGTCAGGCATCAAGCACTCCAGGAAATGGGAGATTGTTACAGAAGCCCTTATAATGTTTTGGAGCTATCTGGGTGGATTCTTATTTTTCAGTACAAGAGTGGGAGGGAGCAGTATCCCCATTTCCTTCACAGTTGCCAGAATTACTATCCATTAGGAAAGGTAGAACAACAGGGCAAAACCTCTGCTGGGTTGTGGACCTTGACCCTGCTATGCTGATCTGGTATTCTGATTGAGGCCCCGTACTAGCAGTGTGCAAAAAAAAAAAAAAATTCCCCATGATTTGGGTGCCCTGGACTTGAAAAATATTGGTATTCCTGAATATTCCCAAATACCAATATTGGTTTTGTATTGGGATTTGGGTCAATACCTGGGAAACCTGAATTTATTTGGCTCCATTATATATATCAAGGGGTTAAGACGCCGAACTGCAGACTGTGGAAGGTCAGTAGTTCAGCAGTTCGAGACCTGGGTGCTGCATGACGGAGTGAGCTCCTGTTTCTAGTTCCAGCTCCTGCCAACCTAGCAGTTCGAAAGCAAGAAATTACAAGGAGATAAATAGGTACCATTTTGGTGGGAAGGTAACAGTGTTCTGTGTGCCTTGGTGTTTAGTCATGCCGGCCACATGACCATGGAAATGTGTTCGGACAGCGCTGGCTCTTCGGCTTTGAAACGGAGATGAGCACTGCAACCCTAGAGTAGGATTTGAATGGCTTTCGAGCAAGGGAATCTTTACCTTTACCTATACCATATGGGGACCATCCCTATAGGGTATAATTGAGACGGGATTTAAAGTTTAAATGCTTGCTGAGTTGACTCGCTGAGTTGCGTCATCACAGGAGACCCGGGAGATGGTGTTGGCTCAGATGTGGGGTTGTTGGAGAGTGGCTGGGAGGGGGAGAGCAGCTTGGTAGCAGTGGCCCCAGGCCTGCCAGAACAGGTGGGGGCTGAAAGGGGAAGGAGGTAAAGAGAGACAATGGATATTTGATAGAGTTTCAGGGATTGTACCAGTGGGCTGACCCTTGGTATTGGTAGAGGAAGGCCTGGAGATGTGAGCAGTGAAATAACAGGGTCTCCAGAACCTGGAGAAGGTGCTGTTGTGGGGGAAAGAAGGCAAAAAGGGGGGCTTGCTTGTGACAGCAGTGGGGGGGGGGTTGGTAAGCAGACCCCTGGATGTTAGAGAGAGTGCCCAGGGGCACTTTTTTGATACTCAGTTGGGACTGCAGCACCCTGAGAAGGCAGGGTTTGACCCAGGGGGAGGAAGTGATCCACAAGGAAAAAAGAGTGCAGGGGATTTGACAGAGGATGCAGGGGTCGTGCTGGCTGGCTGACTCTTGGTGGTGGTAGAGAAAGGTCACAGGCTGCGAGCAGTGAAAGAACAGGGTCTCCAGCACCTGGGAAAGTGCTTTGGTGTAGTGCTTAAGTGTGTGGACTCTAATCTGGGAGAACTGGGTTTGATTCCCCACTCCTCCACTTGCAGCTGCTGGATGACCTTGGGCAAGCCATAGTTCTGAGAACAGCTGTCCTTGAAAGGACAGTTCTTGAAAGAGGTCTCTCAGCCCCACGTACCTCACAGGGTGTCTGTTGAAGGGAGGGGAAGGGAAAGGAGTTTGTAAGCCGCTTTCAGACTCCGGGTGAAGGGCGGGGTATAAATCTAATCTCTTCTTCTTTTACAGAGGGGAGAAGGCAAAAAGGGGCTTGCTCATAGTGGCAGTGAAGAGGCAGTTGGGAAGCAGACTCCTGGATGTTAGAGGGGATGCCCAGGGACATCTTTTGGATACTCAGCTGGGACTGCAGCACCTTGGGAAGACAAGGTTTGACTCAGGGGAAGGAAGTCATCCAAAAGGAGAACTCAGCAATTATTTTTTTTTTTTTGTAAATACAATTTATTATTGGATATATCACAAGTTCATACAATTTAAACATACCAATACATACCCATTTTTCTTTTTTCCCTTTCTCCCCCCACATCAGGCTTCCAGCACTGCTCCAACCCCATTAATATCTCTCTTATTCCATTACAATTACTTCTAAACTTATTTTCTCTTACTAACGGTAACAATACAAAAGTCTAATTCTCCTTCCGTTTCTTCTTAATGGGTGCGTTTAGACAGCGTGCTGGAGCGGTTTAAACTGCTCCAGCACGATGCGTTTTTTTTAATCTGGAGAATCGCGCTCAGACTAACCTCCTCCTTCCGAGCGCCCCGCCGTCCTCCTGCAGGTGGGAGGGGTTTCCCCTCTCCTTTGAGCATGCGCACAGGCAGCCCTCTTCCGAACAGGAAGTTTGGCCGGTGCGAAGAAGAGCGATCTGAACAGGTCCTTTTAAAGTTTAAAGGAAGAGTCCTTTTAAAAATGGCCTCCCCGAGATCCCGGACTCCTCTAAATGCCTAAACTAGGCACCAGTGAAGCTTTTCTTTTTTTTTAACTAAGTGCGGAGCTCCGCTCAAGCGCACACCGGTAAGGGGGAAAAAAAATGGAGGACTAAAAACGGAAGCTGGAGGCAGCTTCCCAGAGGGGGGGGTTGAAGCACCCGGAAGTGGCTGGACGGAGCGATCAGACAGGGAAAAGTGCGGCTTGAAACGGAGAATCATGGAAAACACCACTTGGGTAAGTGGTGCCAAAATACTCCGTTTCAAAGGGGTTTGCTCCAGAAAGTGACGGCTGGGGACGGTGGGCAGATGTTGGGCGTGTGAACGCGCAGGGAAAAGCCGTTTCTGAGCCGTGCTGAAAACGGCTCAAACGGCGCGTCTGAACGCACCCAATAACTGTCAAAGCAAATCAAGCCACTTTTAATGTCCCAATTTTTCAACAAATATTTTTGAAAGTCTTTCCAATCTTTAAAAAAAGTTTCATCTTCTTCGTTGTTTAACTTTCTTGTTAACTTGTCCATTTCCGCCAAAAACAACGTTTTTTAATCCATTCCCATGTTTCAGGTACTTTATCTTGTTTCCAACATTGAGCAAAAGTCAGTCTTGCTGCTGTAGTCAAGTACCATAATAGTGTTCTCTTGGCTACATTTATTTCTTCCATTTTAAGACCTAGCAATAACATCTGTGGGTCTTTCTTAAAAGTACAATTCAAAATTTTTTGTATCTCATTGTGGATCTCTGTCCAATACTTTACTGCTTTATCACATGTCCACCACATATGGTAAAAAGACCCTTCATGTTTCTTACATTTCCAACATTTGTTAGACATACTTTCATTTATGATAGCAATTTTTTTGGGCGTCATATACCATCTGTACATCATTTTATAACAATTCTCTTTAACATTTACACAAGTTGAAATTTTCATTGACTTTTTCCACAAGTATTCCCAAGATGTCATTAATATCTCTGTATTAACATTTACAGCCCATTTTATCATTTGCTCTTTTACAACTTCATCCTCAGTATACCATTTCAATAGAACCTTGTACAGTTTAGAAATCATTTTTTTTTCTTTTCTCAAGCCATACAATTTCAATTTCAATATTCTTTTCTCTAAAACCATATTCTCTTTTATCGGTCTTAAATAAATCATAAATCTGTCTATACTTCAACCAATCATATTCAAATTCAACATCAAATCTGTCTTTTAACACAAAATTTTTCCCTTCAGATTTTAAAAGATTTTTATAAGGTAGCCAATCTAGCCCTTGATTTCTTGAATATGGATTAATCACTTCAGCTGGTACAATCCAAAGTGGTCTTTCTTCTGAGAAGAATTTTCTATATCTCATCCATGTCTCGAACAGTGATTGTCTTACAAAGTGGTGTTTAAAAAATTTATCCATTTTTACTTTTCCATACCATAAATATGCATGCCATCCGAATTTATTATCATGCCCTTCCAGGGCCAATAACTTCTTGTTCTCCAGATTAATCCACTGTTCCAACCATGTTAAACAGACGGCATCATAATACAGTCTTAAATTTGGTAATTGTAGGCCTCCTCTCTCTCTTGCGTCACATAAAATTTTCATTTTAATCCTTGGCTTTCTTCCTGCCCATACGAATTTAGATAATTCTTTCTGCCACGAATCCAGTACTTTCCTTTGTTTTAGTATTGGAATAGTCTGAAATAGAAACATCAAACGCGGCAAGATATTCATTTTTACAGTCGCGATTCTTCCCATCAATGATAAATTCAAAGTGTCCCATTTCTTCATATCTTGTTGAATCTTGTGCCACACCTTTTCATAATTGTTTTTAAACAAGTCAATATTTTTCATGGTTAATTCAATTCCAAGATATTTAGTCTTTGTAACTACTTCACATTGAATTTTCTCTTGAAGTTCTGTTTGTCTTTGTTTCGTCATATTTTTGCACATCACTTTGGTTTTACTTTTATTAACATAAAATCCCGCAACTGAACCAAATTCTTCAATTTTTTCCATCAGTTGTGGTATTTTCTCAATTGGGTCTTGGATCATAAACATTACATCATCTGCAAATGCCCTGTATTTATAGACAAAACCTTTCACTGTAAGTCCTTCAATACTGTTATCTTTTCTTATCGCTGTCAATAATATTTCCAATATCCAAATAAACAACAACGGGGATAACAGGCAGCCTTGACGTGTTCCCTTTTGGACTTGGAAGAAGTCCGTCTTTTCTTTATTTATATTCAAAGCCGCTTTTTGTTCTGAATATATTGCCACAATCATGTTTAAAAAGGACTGTCCAATGTCCATTTTTTCAATAACTTGCAGCATGAACTCCCAATTTAAATTGTCAAAAGCTTTTTCCACATCTAAGAAGAGGAATCCAACTTCTTTTTCAGGATGCTTGTCATAGTATTCAATTGCATCTATCACCAAGAACTCAGCAATTATTTAAAGTTTAAATGCTTGCTGAGTTGACTTGCAGAGTTGTGGCACAGCAGCAGCATAACTCTGCAAGTCAACTCAGCAAGCATTTAAACTTTAAATGCCTGACTTGCTGAACTGAGCTGCAAGTCAACTCAGCCTTCTAGACATGCCTGAATAAAAACTGAATAATATCAGCTTTTATTCGTGTGTGGCTGTTTTGGTAGCTGAATACTCTGACCTGTATTCAGCTGAATAAATACTCAAAGAATACCAGTATGGTATATACCAAGCATACCCCTACCCCATACTCAATGAGAGATTTTGTATTGAACTTCTGCTTCCCTGAAATGACCTCCCCTTTATTTTTAATGGGATAGAGTGATGTCAGATTAGAGGTACCAAAAAAAATCTATCCACTCTGGACTTCGCTATCTAAAATTATCACTTCCTGTTCAGGAGCGGTGGCACAAAAACCAAAAATATTTGCCAGGAAGGTTAAAGAAGGGGCAAAGTGTATTCTGAGCAGACCCTTAAGACACAAGCTATTCTTGAATATCAAACTTTCTCAAACAGAAACATTTCAATATTTTACATTAATATGTCATAAGACTTCTATAGAGACAGAGCTGTGAGAACCCTGAAAAGTTTATATTGAACAAGCTGCAACCAGTAGGAAAAGCATTTTCCAGTTTGGAGATGCTGCAATGGATATCAGGTATCACTGACTACATTTCCCAGAATAAAGGGGTGTGTGCATTCAGAAAGTGTCCAGTGTTCTCAGTCCCAGTAATAGAACTTCTCTAAGAGGGAAGAGAGAAAAGCTTACAGTTATATAACCTCCTTTCTCCTTCCCCACCCTCCTTTCACTCTGACCTTTGTGACTTCTAAGCCAGACAGCCAGGCACCCAAGTAATTAAGAAATGCAAACACTAATTAATATTAGCACGTGCCATTAATGTTTTTATTTGCTTGCATTATTTTTATTTACTATATTTCTAAACTGTTTTGGTTGTTCAAAGTGGTTTACAACAGAATCAAACAGATCAAAACCAATCAGCCCTTGACAGATTAAACTAGTAGCTGAAACACCTCCTAACAGAACAATTAAAACCAAGTCATGAAAAATCCTGAATAAACAATTCAGAGTTACATTGCTATATGAAATATATAAGAGAAGAGACAGCTGAGACTAAAAAAATGGCTTTTGTTTTGCTGAACATACTTTCTTACTTTTTCCCCTTTCCATCATTCCACAGAAAAATAAACCAAGAGATCTAGCAGGAAGTGGGTTGGTCATTTTACACCACTTACAACTTTCTGCCTGAACTGTGATTGAAGAGATCCGTTTTGACTGGCTGGAACTACAGCAGAATATACCAAATAGTTTATGAGTGAAAAGTATGAATAATCCAGTAGTATGTCCTGCTAGAATCCTGTTTAGCCAGTAGTCAGGGCAGGTACTCACCAAGTTTCAAGAACATTGGACCAGGGGGTCCAATTCTACATTACCTCCATTGATGAAAGGAAGTACTTCTTCACCCAAACAGTGATTAACTCATGGAATTCACTGCCACTGGAAGTGGTGGTCGTGGCTGGCATGAACAGCTTCCAGATGGAATTTGACAAACATATGGAGGCTGGAGGAGAGCAGAGGTCCATCAGTGGCTGGTGTTCAGGAGTTGTTGGAAAAAAAAAAACCCACTATAAGTGATCCAGTACTATTAAAAGAGGTGAAGGGGTTGCCCCTCCCCAGCACCAGAGCTTCACTTGCCACAGAGACCAAGAGTTCCTTTTATCTATAGCCACTAGCCGCCAGTGTTAATCCATGTGTTAATCTCTGTTTGGGTGAAGAAGTATTTCCTTTTGTCTGTTCTAACTTCTAACTTGACTGCTCAGCAATTTTGTTGAGTGCCCACGAGTTCTTGTCTTGTGAGAAAGGTTGAAAAGTACTTCTTTCTCTACCTGCTCTATCCCATGCATAGCCTTGTAAACCTCTTATCATGTCACTCCTCAGTCATTGTTTCTCAAAGCCAAGATTCCCAAGCACCTTAACCTTTCTTCATAGGGAAAGTGTCCTCCTCTTATCATTGTAGTTGCCCTTTTCTGCATTTTTTCCAGTGCTATAAATATTCTTTTTTATGTGTGTATGGTGTGAGTGGTCCAATGCGGTTGCATCATCAATTTATACAGGGCAGGGCCTGTATAAATGTTGTTCCTGTTGGTCTTTTGGGGGTTCTGCGTGGTACTGTGGCATGCTTGCACTGCTACAGTGCCACTTGTTCTCGTGGCAAACAAGCACCTCCCAAGACAGTTCACTTTCCCTGAGATTCTTTGGGAGAGTCTGACTGCTAGGTGGCTGCCTGCTTGCCTGTCTTAAGTGCTGCTGGCTGGGTTTCTCCATCGGAAAGAATGGAGGTAATGGGGGTAACCAGTTTGGGCGCCCGTAGAATTGGGCCCACTGGTCCAATTATTTTGGGACTTGGGGTTTATGTGGGGAGAGGCTCCCGAAGCTACCCTGAAAATGTGGAGCCTCTCCCTGAACCCCCCTCCCCCCCAGAGCCACTAACAGCACTGTGGGGAAAAAAGGAACTTTTATTCCCAACATAGAGAACAATGGAGGGGATGGGGGCAATCTATTTGGGGGCCCGTAAAATTGGACCCCCAGTCCAATGTTCTTAAAACTTGGTGAGTACCTTGGGGAGAGGCCCCTGCAGCTACTCAGCGAGTTTGGAATCTCTCCCTCAAACCTCCTCCCCTCCAGCCCCCAGAATATATCCTATGTTTTTGCCATTGACTTCAATGGCCCATAGGATATAATGGGGTCGAATTCGGCAGCAAGCCGATTCAGATCAGAGAATCTGAATTGGCCCAGAGCAGCCCGAAAGAGCACCGAATGGGCCATTTTTGGCCCTAACTGTAAGCTCTTGGAGGATTGGCTATATTAGGGGTGTGTCACCTAATATGCAAAGGAATTCCTGCTACAAAAAGAGCCCTGGGGCTATCCCTGTCATGTAATCAGAAGTGCCTCCTTAAGAGCACAAACTAAGGTACATCATTGCCTCTTTGATACAGCACCACAGCTTAACCATTCTAGTACCAACATCTCTTGTGCCCTTGATTACACCACATTAGCTGATCCCTTTAAAAAGATTGTTTTAAAACACTGGCACATTGTTGAGGATGTTCCAGGTTGCAAAGATAAACCATTCATTGGCTTTAGGAAAACAAAAAGCCCTTGCAAAAGCCTTTGCAAGGCAGATGTACTGATGCCTAACAACTTAGTACCTACATGTCCCAGTCATCACTGTTGTGGTAGATGTTCTGTCTGTCTGTAGGCATGGGAGACTGATACCTTAAAGATCCCTACTCTTAATTTTGAGTGTGCTCTTAATAACTTTTCTAACTGTTCCTCCAAAAAGGTAGTGTACCTCATATGATGTGCATGTGCCAAGTTGTATGTAGGCATGTTCACCAGTTCTATATGTAAACACATTATAGAACATAAATCGTGCATCAGACATCAACACCAAGATTCTCCACTTGTCACTCATTTTACTGACAAGGGACACGATTGTGACAATTTTGTGTTTTTGGTTGTAGAAATCTTGATTGTAAATTCAATAAAATCAATGTACAGAGGGCATTGTGCCAATGTGAGGCATACTGGATTCACCGTTTAAAGGCATCCTTTGGGTCTGAATCAGACATTAGAATTGTCAAGTTTCCTTTAATTGAGTTTCTATTCTATTCTACTGAGTTTATTGAGTTTCTATTCCATTTCTTGCTGTTCTTACATATAGTCAGCCAGCTTTGTAACGCTAAAGGATTCTGTTGCCCTTCTGTAAATGGTATTATATGAATGAATCATTGTGGTGAGTTTGAATTTTTGCATTGAATTTTTTCATTGGCTTACATAAGTTTACTTACATGTTAATTGGCTATTTTAGTATAAGATTATAGATATATTATCTTGTGTCTTCCTAACAGAAATTCTGATAGAGAAGACTGAACACAAGAATTTTCATAAAGACTTTAATATAGTCTCAGAGATACAGAACATCTCATTTTTGCTGTAGTAGATTTACTATTATGTTGTATTGTGATATTTTCCACGTTTCATCTTATTATTCATTTCTTTAGTGCATGTATATATCTTTCCCTCTGAAGAAGATATTTGAAATGAAGTGCATACCCGGGATCTTCATTACTGCATAATTCCTATCAGATTGTACATTGTATATTCCTTGTCATTGATTGTATATCAATTTGTTTGCACTGTATTGCCATACTTTTTGGATTTTGCTTACAATATATATTTCAAACATAGAATACACAATAAATAGTAAAATTAATACAAATGCAAATAACAGATAAAACAATAGCATTCTCCAGATATACTGATGGCATATAAAAATTCCTCTCCCTCCATAGGGTGAATTGTAGACTGGGCATGGTGCTAACTTTTTCCTTTGGGGCTCAGGGAAGCTTACAGTTCCAAGACTGAAAACATACAAAATACAGTGAAAATTCCATTAATCCCCTTCCTCAAGGGAAAAAAAATGTGCTGTCAAGTCACAGCTGACTTATGGCAACATGTAGGGTTTTCAAGGCAATAGACATTCAGAGGTGGTTTGCAAATTGCCATTGCCTGCCTCTGCTTAACAACCCTGGAATTCCTTGGTGGTCTCCCATTCAAATAGTAACCAGGGCCGACCTTGCTTAGCTTCTGAGATCTGATGGACTAACCTGGGCTATCTCAGTCAGGTTTTCCAAGAAAATGCCTATAGCTTAAATTCCATTAAAAGCCCTTACAACTAAAATGGCCTTACAGGTCTTGTAAAAACCTCTAAAGGCAGTGTCCCCTGTATCTACACAACATGGGAAGGGAAGTGTGGAAGTGTGGAATCTTAAACAGGAGAATAACTAGAAGGCAACCAGAAGACTTCTGTTGGCATGCAGGGACATAGTGGGGAAAGGCAGTCCTTCTGATATGTGGCTTCCAGGCCATAAAGGGCTCTATAGAGTTGCCATGTCCTACCTGGCTGCTGGCAGGGGGATCCAGCCTCTGCTCTGGGATCGTCTGGTGCATTGGTGGCATCTGGAGGTGATGCTCTAGTTTTTTGAAAACTCTATTTTTTGCCTTCAAAACCATAGAGTTTGCCCCAAAACTAGAGCATCACCCTCAATATGATGACGTCACCGAGAAGTCTGGGATGTTGCCGAGCAACGTCCCTGTTTGGAAGTGTGGCTTTGCCTGCTGACCAGCTGGCCAGCAGCAGATTGGAGCCCACAAAGCAGGAGAATGTCAGCATCAAAATGCTGATCTGTTCACAAAGAATTTACCAAACGAAAGGTTTCAGTTATTGTGTGAAAAACTACCCATGACTAGCTGTATCTTGGGAAGCGTGTCAGCATATCCAGATTGCTGTCAAGATCACAGCAAGTCATGCAGCCAGACTGTTTAGATCAGGGCAATCTAGTTTGACAGTTAAGTGGTCATATGGTCAGGATCATGTGTCCAAGACTGCATCAGTTCTTCAGGAGTCACTGTGACTCAGCATTGTTCATATCTGTGTTCTGATTGGTCTACCTATGTATATATTGTAACCAGTTCTTGGTGAAGTGTGGCCTGTACGGTTACTGCTGTTCTGCGTAGCACTTTGTTGGTTGGAGTCCTGAGTTGCTACTGTCTGTATATAGTCTCTGTAAATAAACTGTATATACTCTGTAAGTAAATCAGAGTGCTCTGCTATTTTATGGCATCAAACACTGTCAGAGAACCCCTGCTGGAAACTTGGGGATGGCAACCCTATTTATAACTAGTACTTTGAACTGAACTCAGCAACAAACTGGCAGCTAATATGGCTGTTTTAAAATAAGCAAGATTTCAAGATTGCTTGAAATCAGCAACTTCAGTGAATACTGTAAAGATTATTTGTGTTACAGATGACTTGCACAGAAGTGGTGTTTTTCTTGACTAGGATTTGCAATTAAGTGAATAAAGAAGTTGGAACATTGAGTAAGGTGTGAGATTGTGAATGAAGCTTTTTAAAGCCTTACTTTTTATCTTCTCTGACCATAAAAGATTCTATGGCAAAGCAACCATTCTGCAATGGCAGGAAATAGATTCCTCTGAAAAGACCCAGGTAACTAAAAATCAAATCCAGAATCTCAACTGTTCTGTAAAAAGTGCCCTGCCTAGGGTGCACCGGCCTCAGGGGCGCCAAATGGTGCCCCACTCCCCCCCGAAAAGCCCCCCCGCCCTAACCCGGCACCTGCCGCCGCCGCCAGACCCCCGCCCCCTTCCCGGCTTTCCTGGGGGTCCCGCAGCTGCGGAGCCTGCAGAAAAGCCGGCGCCAGAGGAGGGAGGGGGTGGAGGATAGACCCCCGCCCCTTCCCGGCTTTCCTGGGGTCCCGCAGCCGCAGAGCCCACAGAAAAGCCGGCACCGGGAGGGAGGGGGTGGAGGATAGACCCCCCGCCCCCTTCCCGGCTTTCCTGGGGTCCCGCAGCCACGGAGCCCGCAGAAAAGCCGGCGCCGGGAGGGAGGGGGTGGAGGATAGACCCCCCGCCCCCTTCCCGGCTTTCCTGGGGGTCCCGCAGCCGTGGAGCCCGCAGAATAGCCGGTGCCGGGAGGGAGGGGGTGGAGGATAGACCCCCCCGCCCCCTTCCCTGGCTTTCCTGGGGTCCTGCAGCCGTGGAGCCCGCAGAAAAGCTGGCACTGGGAGGGAGGGGGTGGAGGCTAGACCCCCGCCCCCTTCCCTGGCTTTCCTGGGGGCCCCACAGCTGCGGAGCCTCCAGGAAAGGCAGCGCCCCACCGCCGCCCTGGTCTCCAGGCCCCACCGGGAGGTTGGCATCCCCAGTGGGGGGCGCCCCAGGCTGTCCTGCCTAGGGCGCCCAGACACCTGGAGCAGGCCCTGCCTGCACTTAATGAACTGTCTCGGTGAGCACTGATATTTTTATGTTGTTTGAAAGTACTGCATAATGAAAGCAACAAACATAGTGTCATGTTAGTGGAGATGATTCCCCCCCTTTTTTTACAAGGTCAGAAGCAGGTCAACATCTATTTTATTTTGGGTGTGAAGCAACTTGGCAAAACAACTGAATCCAGTTTGAAATCCCAGTGCTCAGTGTGTTTGTTGACTAGTATTACAATGCTAGAGATACAAGGAAATAACGATCAAATATCTTTCTTTGATTATCCACATACTATGGCTGTTTACCAACTTTGAAGACTCTCTTTAATGGCCATCACATCTGAAGTGCAAGTAATGTATCTTCCATACTAACTGTGAGCCTGAGCTTCTAGGGCAGGGACCCCAAACTTTTTCAGCCTGTGGACATGTTTGGAACTCTGACACAGGAAGGTGGGTGCAACCACAAAATGGTGCCTGTGGGAGGCAGATCCAACCACAACATAGCCACCACAGGACACAGAGACATACACATGCACACAGAGGAATCTCAAAAGCAGGGAACAAGAGGAATAATTTTTTTAAAATGCACTAGGAAAGAGTAGAGACAGAGTAAAAGGAACAGTGTGCTGCCAGCTACTGCTGAAATTTGCACAGCCAATCAGATCTCCAATGGCCACTCAGAAGTCTTGCTGGGTAGAAGCCCTATCTGGGTCATGCCTACTTTTTAAAAAGACTTGGCGGCCACCAGAAAAGCTGTCAGCAGGCACCATGGCACCCACCAGCACTGCATTGGGGACCCCTGTTCTAGGGATACAGAAAGCCGGTTTTTCTTCCTCAGCAACCTGTCCAGAAGATGCACTGAATCTAGACCTGCAGAATTCACATAGACCATACTTCATACATTGGTTTCTTGATGAAGATATTGCCCTTCCCACTGATGGTTGTATGGAAAACTTCCCCAGAAGGAATTCATAAACACCAACAGTGTGAGCTTCTCTAAAGCAGGAGAAACTGTTAAAACCTTCCTAATATAATGGGGGGGGAGGCAAGCTTCACATGATGCTGTTGATCTGTGATAGGATCACTCCATGTGAAAATCAGGGCGACTCCTTTATGGATCAGGGCTAGTACAGCACTTGATTTTTTTTAATGTATATTTTATTAGTTTTCAGAAAAGAAAAGATAAAAGGGAGAGTCATATATTTTCACAATATCTACTTGAATTTCTCATACATAATATATTTACTAAATTACCTAAAATCTTACCTCCTCTTAAACTAGCCTCTTAGCAACACTATGTAATAAAACAAAATAAAAAAATTATATGCTTTCTTTCATCTATCCAACAACTATACATTCTAGTATCATTTCTGTTAAGCATAATCTAAAATTCAAGTTACATATCTGATTTCTGCCTCAGACTGGGAGCGGGTTTCTCCAGAGTTGATACTGGAATGTCTTAGCCAGATGAAATGTAGCAAAGTGGTGGGCCCGGACTTTATTCCCCTAGAATTATTTTTGGTTAATCCAGAATGGTGGGCTCATCGTTTGGCCCACCTGTTTTTGGATATTAACCAATCAGCTAATATCCCCAGTATTTGGAAGACAGCTACTAGAACATAAGAACATAAGAACATAAGAGAAGCCAATGTTGAATCAGGCCAATGGCCCATCTAGTCCAATACTCTGTCACACAGCGGCCAAAATATACCAGGTGCCATCAGGAGGTCCAGCAGTGGGGCCAGGGCACCAGAAGCCCTCCCACTGCTGCCCCCTCCAGCACCAAGAATACTGTAGTACCAATTCATAAGGGAGGGGACGCCAACGATCCAGGGAATTACAGACCGATTAGCCTTATTACCATCCCTGGGAAGATCTATTCTGCACTCTTGCAGGAGAGACTCCAGAACTGGCTTGATGAAGAGAGTTTCCTTTTTCCTGAACAGTGTGGTTTCTGTCAAGATGTTGCAACTACAGACCATTGTCTGACGCTTCTCCATCTCGCTGCTAAGTATTCTTCGCATCCAAGAGGTTGTCTCTACGCAGCCTTCATGGATTTGAGGGCTGCCTTTTATTCTATCTCTTGTCGTAGACTGTGGGAGAAATTAATGAACACCAATATTGACTGCAGATTACTGGGACTGATTATGGCCCTCTATTCTAATACATCCGCCTCGGTTCGGGTGAATTCTTCAGGAATCAGGACAGACTCCTTTCTGGTGCAGAAGGGAGTTAGACAGGGATGTTTACTGGCCCCCTCTCTATTCAACATCTATATTAATGATTTGGTGCCGTTTCTCAAAAAGAGAGCCAGGCATTCCCCGTATCTAGCTGGTCTCCCTATACCTCTTTTACTTTATGCTGATGATGCTGTTTTGTTGGCAACATCTGAAGTTGGACTGAGGTCTATTGTTAATGCTTTCCTGGATTATTGTAAACAAGAAGAGCTCACTGTGAATTATGCAAAGTCCAAGGTTCCCCGCTTTTCTGCTACTAGAAGAAGAGGTTCTGATCATTTTGAAGTTGGGGACGGTCAACTAGAATGGGTTTCGTCTTTCTGCTACCTTGGTAATGTTTTTAGCTACAATTTATCCTGGTCTGTGCATTTGACGTATGTTAAAAAGTCATCCAGATTCACCACAGCATTGGTTGAGAGGTTTTTCCGCACTAAGGGGGCTAAGCGGATTCCTTCTGCCATTGAGGCATACAATGCGAAGGTGGTTTCCCAAATTCTATACGATGCAGAAATTTGGATTGCTGGCATGGATGAGAAATTGGATTCCCAGTTAAACTCCTTTCTTAGGAGAATTACCAGAACTCCACGGTGTGTTGCTGGGACTGTTCTTCGGATGGAACTGATTCAATCTTTGCTTGAAGCACTTGCATGGAGAAGGGCACTCAAGTTGAGATTCAAGTTATCCAATCCTAATCATCGCCCCCAGGCTGGCTTTCTTTGTTTCATCCTAAAGGACACAACTTCTAACCCCTGGTTGTCTCTTCTTGCTGGTAAACTCAGGGCATTGGGAGTTTCGATTTCCTCACCTACTGAAGAGCTCATGCCCTTCCAGCTTGAAGAAACTCAAGCAGTTGGATTGGGCCAGTACTGTGGCCAGGGCCAGACGCACCTGTTCCCCTTTGGCCCTGGGGTTGTCCCCACCAGAGAGACTTCCTGATTTTCATTCAACGCTACCAATTCCATCTCACCGTCGCGCCTTCTTGTTGGCCCGACTAAATGCATTTCCAACGATGGTAACACTGGGCAGATTTGGAGGCTTACCCTATTCAGAACGTCTCTGCCTTTGCAACTCTGGTGAAATTGAAACCCTAGACCATCTGATGTTTCGTTGTTCCCTCTGGACTCAAGATAGAGGGACATATATTATTCCTATTCTTATGAAGATGAATCTTCTCTTGCAATCCTGGGTGCTCTCAGTATAGTTATCTGACTCAAATGTTGATGGATCGACAACAGCCAACGTGGCACGGTTCTTGGCAAAGGTTGCCACTCTCAAAAAACATCGAAAACTTCATTAACTCTGATAATACCTATATTGTTTTTCAACCCTCGGATGATTTTAGTTAGTTAGCTCTGCCCCAAGTGTAGCTAGGTTATTTTATATATATATATATATAACTTCTGGGCTTTGGCCTGGGTTTTATCTATGTATATTGATTGTGACTATGTTCTCTGTCATATTTTTTGGTATCTATTTTAGCCTCTTTTTCTACTGTCTTTGGTCATGACTTCGATCACATAGACCCGTAATAATAAATGAATGAATGAATGAATATCTTCATGCCTAGCATCTTTAACTAAAAAAAAAAAAATAGTATATAATTTCATAGTAAATAACTATTTTTATATTTAATATATATCTATCTTAAGCATTTCTAATATAGATAGCAAAGTTGTTCATATTCATCATCCTTAAGGAGGACCAATATCTATAAAAATGGAAAAAAAGGTTATAATTTTCCAAACAAATTTTTAAAGAGTTCAATCCACATGTATATCCAATATAATAGCTCTTAATATTATTTGCCAAACAAACTTATTACGATCTTTATCTAAATAAATTTCCAATAAAATAAATCTTAAGGAATTCCTTTTAACCATTACAAACAAATTGGTATCAATTTTTTTTCTGCATTTTCTATTAAAATCTTCTTCCAAATATCATTAGATATTATTTAGCTAAATCACTTTATACCATACTTATATTTTATATCTGCAAATTCTAACATCAATGGATTGCTTTATGCTATCATTAATCTTCCTCATTTTTACCATTTAATTATAAATTTGGGTTAGGCTATAATTCATATTAATCAGTAGCTCATAAGCCAGGCACAATTACATATCAAACAGTTTAATTATGATATTTAGTATTTTTCTTCATTCTTTGTACTCTTTTTTTAGCACTAGCATAATTTTGTATCTTTTCTCTATATAAGGAGAAGAATTCCCTTGTTTCACTCCATCTGTATTTAATTTTTAAAATAGGCACAGATTCCAATAACTCTGGTTTAACTTCCACAGGGAAAATCTTCTCCTTTGTCATCTCAGCAGTTGAAAGATTTGTCAGGTTGTTAATAATAGTGTTAAGTTGTCCTGTAAAGCTTCTTATCTTCTCTTCAGGTGCAAAAGTCAGAACTTGGTTCAAAGTTTGTTCTTCAGGTGTGGTCTGTTGTTGTTGTGGGTCTTCCTGTTCAATTACAGTTTCCTTTTGCTCCTTTTCAAAGAATCTCTGAAAGGTTTCTTGGACTGCTTCTCTGACCTTGCATTGAATTATTTCTATGAGTTCCTCTTTTTGCGCCCTGAAAAATTGTATCTCTTGCATACCATCAAAGGCATTTCGGTTGTCCATCATGTTACATGTGTTTTGGGAATCCATCTTCTTCACGTAACAGGGTTCTAGTTATATCCAGTACAAACAACAGTCTCTGGGCTTATGTTTTCTTTAAGCCTTGCCACTGTTCCCAAACACAGTCTCTGTAGCATATTAATTCCAAAGGTTTTCAATGTAGACAAACAATAGTGCAACAAAAAACAGTGGCATGCATTACAGCCACTCCAGAACAATACTCCAGAAGTGAGAACATGGCACTCCCACCCTTTTATTAACCCTTTCCAGGCCAAAAAGCCTCCGGAACACCCCAGAATGGCCCGGAACGGGCACTAAACAGACAATAGTGCCGCAAAAAACAGTGGCATGCATTACAGCCACTCCAGAACAATATTCCAGAAGTGAAAACACGGAACTCCCACCCTTTTATTAACCCGTTCCAGGCCAAAAAGCCTCCGGAATACCCTGGAACGGCCCGGAACAGGAACTAAACAAACAATAGTGCCACAAAAAACAGTGGCATGCATTACAGCCACTCCAGTACAATACTTCAGAACTGAAAACACGGAACTCCCATCCTTTCATTAACCAGTTCCAGGCGAAAAAGTCTCCGGAACACACTGGAAAGGACCGGAACGGGCACTAAACCAACAATAGTGCCGCGAAAAACAGTGGCATGCATTACAGCCACTCCAGAACAATATTCCATAAGCAAAAACACGGAACTCGCACCCTTTTATTAACCTGTTCCAGGCCAAAAAGCCTCTGGAATACCCCGGAATGGTCCAGAACGGGCACTAAACAAACAATAGTGCCACAAAAAAACAGTGGTATGTATTTCAGCCACTCCAGAACAATTCTCCAGAAATGAAAACACGGAACTCCCACCCTTTCATTAACCCGTTCCAGGCGAAAAAACCTCTGGAACACCCCGGAACGGCCCGGAACGAGCACTAAACAACCAATAGTGCTGCAAAAAACAGTGGCATGCATTACAGCCATTCCAGAACAATATTCCAGAAGTGAAAACACAGTACTCCCACCCTTTCATTAACCCGTTCCAGGACAAAAATCCTCTGGAACACCCCAGAACGGCCCGGAACGGGCACTAAACAAACAATAGTGCCGCAAAAAACAGTGGCATGCATTATAGCCACTCCAGAACAATACTCCAGAAGTGAGAACATGGCACTCCCACCCTTTTATTAACCCGTTCCAGGCCAGAAAGCCTCTGGAACACCCCGGAACAGCCCAGAACGGGCACTAAACAAACAATAGTGCCGCAAAAAACAGTGGCATGCATTACAGCCACTCCAGAACATTACTCCAGAAGTGAAAACACGGAACTCCCACCCTTTTATTAACCCGTTCCAGGCCAAAAAGCCTCCGGAACACCCTGGAACGGCCCAGAATGGGCACTAAACACTCCAGAAGAATATTTTGGAAATCCAAATGTAGAGATTTTGTGCACTTATTAACCTATTCTGTGCTGAAATGCCCCCAGAAGACCTTGGAACAGGCCTGAATGGGCATTAAACAAACAACAGTTCCGCAAGAATCCATGGGATGCATTAAAGAAACTCCAGAACAATATTTTGGAAATCCAAACAGAGAAATATTGTGTACTGATTAACTCATTCTGGGCCAAAATGCCTCCGGAACAGCCCAGAATGGGCTGGAACGGCCTTTAAGCAAACAACAGTCCCACAAGAAACAGTAGGGTGTGTTAAAGGCACTCCAGAAGAATATTTTGGAAGTCCAAATGCAGAAATACCTTGCAGTTATTAACCCATTTCTGGCCAAAATGCCTGTGGAACACCTCGGAACTTTGACAGGAGAAAAAAATCTATACCCTCCTCTAGTTTGTAATCTTTTTCCTCTGAGGAACAGAGAGAAAGAAAATGACTTTAAGTCCTCTTCATTCAGGTGTCTTCAAGTTTTGCGGTGGCGGGGTGCTTGTTTAAAAAATAGCTACCTGAGTAAAGAATAGTTATCTGAGTAATCCTGTGTCTTTCAAATCAATTTGCATGCTACCAAAAATCCACATATGTGGCATATTAGTAGAAATACTATTCATTCTTATAAGAAAAGGGCCATATTTAATATTCTGTATTATGACTCCATAGCAAGGTAAAGAGTTCCCAAATCCAAGGCCCACTATAATAACATTTAAAATCACTAATAGTGAAAAGTACTGAGACTGACAAGTGATTTCAGCTCTCACATACTTTATTAGATCGTGAACAAGACAAAGTAGTCGGCTCGGAGACCGACTTATATTCCCTAAGGAAACCACACCCCACACACCCCAAACAGCCATGAGTGGTCTATTTACAGTAATTGCATCAACCTCTTGGATCCTAGTTCCCTGATTGGAGGGGACTCAGGAGCCGAGGGTCTTTTGTCCTCAAGGTCCAAGCTCAGGCACTTCGCTTGGCTGCATGGTGGACCAATTAGAACTAGTCGGAGCACATGGTCAGCTTGGGTATATTACACCCCTTCCCCCTTGGTCTGAAACTAGGTACCCGAAAATAAAGTCCTTCAAGTATGGGTGTGGTTTGCGCTCTCGGGTTGAGCAGTGGGGTTCCGACGTAGCTGAAGCTGGAGCCGTCGCTGCCGTTCTCAGCAGAGTGCTGTCCACAGGCTATGTGCTGGCGGGCGCCTGGGTTGGCCCTGCAGGGTCCGGAGGCTGACTAGCGATGGCTGGGCTGCACGGTTCCTCCAATGGGCCCGGTGTGGTTACCAGATCGGTGGTCTCAAGTGTGTCTGGTTCCGCAAAGTCTTCCGTCTCCACCAGCAGGGTTTGTATGTGGAGCTGGTCAATGTGGCGGTATAGTATTTGTCCATCCTCATTGGAGACCTCGTAGGAGCGGGGCCCTCAAACTCTCACTACTCTTGCTGGAATCAAAGGGGGCCCTCTGGTGAAGTTCCATGCATAAACGGGATCTTCAGGGAAAAACCCTCGGGCGGCTCTTGCTCAGGTGCTCGGCCTGGATGGAGCCGGTCCAGCCTTGATGTGAGGCATCTGCCCACCAGCAGCTTGGCCGGGCTCCAGCCTGTTGTGGAGTGTGGCATTGTTCTTTAGCCGAAAAGGAAAGAGGTCAACTTGTAGTCCCAATCGATGGAGTCCAACCTGTTGGTGGCGGGGAGGAATAGGGCTGAGTGGACATAAGAACATAAGAACATAAGAGAAGCCAATGTTGAATCAGGCCAATGACCCATCTAGTCCAACATTCTGTCCCACAGTGGCCAAAAATACCAGGTGCCATCAGGAGGTCCAGCAGTGGGGCCAGGACACTAGAAGCCCTCCCACTGCTGCCCCCCACAGCACCAAGAATAGAATGCATCACCTACCCCAGACTGAGAGTTCCTATCTATACCCTGTGGCTAATAGCCAGTGATGGACTTCTGCTCCATATGTTTATCTAATTCCCTCTTGAAACTGTCCATGTGTGTAGCTGCCACCACTTCCTGTGGCAGTGAATTCCATATGTTAATCACTTTTTGGGTGAAGAAGTACTTCCTTTTATCTGTTCTAACCCGACTGCTCAGCAATTTCATGGAGTGCCCACGAGTTCTTGTATTGTGAGAAAGGGAGAAAAGTACTTCTTTCTCAACCTGCTCAATTCCATGCTGTCAGGTATCCCTGCCATAGGGGTGAAGGGAGGAGATGAGATGTCAATAAATGTATCTGGTTTTCCGTTGGTATGCGGGGAGGTGACGAGGTTGCCTGGGAGACCGGGCTATCTCCACCTCGCCCAGGCCTAAATGGCCTTGGAGCCAGGCTTAATGTCTACTTTCGTTTTCCTAAAGACAACAGCTAGGCATGGGAACTTTTGCTGGGTGGGAATGTAGTAATTTAGCACCTCTTAGTTTTCCCGCGCGCGGGCTTGCTAACCATTGGTTGAGGTTGGGGGGGTTCTTTCCCCCCCTTAGAGTATAACCCCAAGTGCTTCATGTATTCAAGTTATTCTTAACAATGCTTCTGTTCTAGTGCCTTAGTATTGCAGTCTAATAAATGCTATCCTTATTTCACCAAATGAGGCCTGGTGTTTTGACTGACTAACTGAGGGTCCTGACAGTTTGTTAAGAATCACTTTTAGTCGGGACTGGTTGGAAACCCAATTCGCACAGAAATGAGCGATGGCGAAGACGACACTCTCCCGATCAAAGATCCCCCGGAGGACCAGAAGCCTCCCGTGACGACGGTGCCAATCACCACGGCAGTCGTTCCCTTGGAAAACCCGGTCACCTATGTCCCGACGTCGTGGGGCATGGAGTATGACTTGGGGGGACCCTACGGGGACCCCTACGGAGCAACGTATGGAGGAGTGACTACCCGGCCTAAACAGCGAAGAGACTGGGTGAAGCCGCTAGCCGAGATGCAGGAGACATGGTTCTACACCCCGCGAGCGTCGGTTCGAGAAAGCCGGTTCGAGAGGTCGATCTACCAGCTGAGCACGGCAGAAAGGGCGGAAGACACGTGCCCGGAGCTGAAAGACATGGAAGGGGCCGTGATAAGTCGGAGATGGAGCAGCGACGAGTCCCTCTCCCGCATCCCCAAGATGATCTCGGATGGTATCCAAGAGGAAATGGACTGGAGGCAGTGAGAGGCGCCGCCTGATCAGCAACCCCCTGATCAAAGGGTCGTTCCGGTGGGGTGGCCTGGGGGTGTCCCTGGGCAACCAGGGGCACCTCCAGACCAACCAGTGGGGCCCCCACCACAGGGGCCGCCGGCGCCGCAACCACAGAGACCCTGGGGGTTCCTCCCACAAAAACCTGCCGAACTCCTCGACGCGGATTTTGACGGGACCCCAGAGAAGTTCTCGTTCTTCCTGGTGAGAACTGAAAAGTTCATTGAGAATTGGGGACATCTGTTCCAGAGCGAAGACCACATAGTAGACACGATCGCATCGCACCTGAAGGAGGCGGCGGCAGATTGGTACGTGGCACTGCACCAAGCGGACGGGCGAGAGCTCCGAGAAATCGACGCCTTTATGTGGGCCATGAAAGAGCAGTTTGAGGAAGTCAACGCAAACAAGACAGCCCGAGCCTTCCTGCGAGCGTTCAAGCAAGGGTCCAAATCCATGAGGGAGTATACCGCGGAGTTCTGGAGGCAAGCCGTGAAAGTCCAGGGATGGCCGGACGGAGTCCTGGCAGAGCAATACCGCCTGGGGCTCAACCCAGAGATCCGTCGTACCGTGATGCGTGGGCACGACCCGGAAACTTTGATGGGCTGGATGCAGGAGGCAGTAGCCATGGAAACCCGCCTGAAAACCATCCGGCTGGATGACGCGGCGGCGTTGGGGAAGGGATCCCCTTCGACACCCACCTCGGCACCCAGAGGGAAGAGCCAACCAACAAATCCCTGACCAAAAGATGGCATGCGGGAGCTTCGGATGAAGCAAGGGCTGTGTCTGAAGTGTGGAGAATCGGGCCACTTTGCAGCAAATTACCCCAGATTGTCCACCCCACCGGGGGGGGGCAAGGGGGGTAAGAAGAAGTTCGACACGTCCACACCCAAACCGGTGGTGAAACCGAGAGGAGTGAGGGCTCTACAGATTACCCCTCTAAGCGAGACATCAGACTCGTCGGAGGAAGAGACCCCGAAGACGGGAAACGAGAAGGACCTGCTGTGAATAGCGCTGAACAGCAGGTCCCGGACTCGCAAGCGCTGAACCTGGTGAGCAGATCCTCCTCTCTCTTTTTTCTCACTGTGACTCTTATGGACCCGGGTCTACAGACCCACGTGAGAGTGCGAGCTCTCATTGACTCGGGGTGCAGGAAAGACATTATTAGCCCCTCTCTGGTGACTGGGCTGGGGGCAAAGGTAATAAAGCTCGCAGAACCCCTGGTGTTTACCCAAATGGACGGCTCGACCATGAGAGAGCCGTGCAAATACGAGACTGTGCCCTTACGCACGGGAATTGGGAAACACTGGGAGGTGAGACCATTCATCATAGCCCCAGCCGCCCGTTTCCCTTTGGTCCTGGGGAGTTCGTGGTTCTTTGACCACGACCCACACATAATGTGGGAAGTGGGGAACGTCAACTTTATTTCACCCAAATGTAGGGATCACGTTTGGCGCGAGGGCTGGGGGCCCCTACGACTGGGAGTTGAACCTATACTGGTGGGGGTGGCGGAAGCGGAATTGGAGGCGATCCCACAAGAATACCGGGATCTAGCGGCTGTCTTTGGGGAAGAAGAGGCGGACGAGCTACCCCCCCATAGAAACTCGGACTGTGCGATTGAATTACTGCCAAATCAGAAACTCCCAAAGGGGAAATTGTACTCCATGAGCCCGGCGGAAAAAGTAGAGCTGAGAAAGTTTATAGACAAGAATTTGGAGAGGGGGTTCATCAGACCGGCCTCTTCCCCGTTCGCCGCCCCCGTTCTGTTCCGGAAGAAGAAAGACGGGGGGCTGCGGCTATGTACAGACTACCGCGGGCTAAATGCTGTGTCGGCTACAAATGCATACCCTTTGCCCCTGATCAAAGACCTCCTGGACGCTGTGGCAGGGGGGAAAATCTTTTCTAAATTAGACCTTCGGGTACACATCAGAGAAGGGGATGAGTACAAAACGGCGTTCAATACACCCCTGGGGCAGTTTGAATACCTAGTCATGCCGTTCGGATTACAGGGGGCGCCTGGTGTATTCATGAACTTAATTAATGAAGTGTTGCACAAGTATTTGTTCAAGGGGGTCCTTGTGTACCTTGATGACATACTTTTGTATTCCCCCGACCCCCACTCCCATGGGAAATTGATCCGGGAGGTACTTAAAACGTTGCACAAGCACAAGCTCTTCGCTAAACTGTCCAAATGTGAATTCCATAAATCGGAAATTGCCTTTTTAGGCTACCGCATCTCACAGAAGGGGATTGAGATGGACCCTGACAAGGTCAAAGATGTGGTGGGGTGGGAACCCCCCAAGACGAGGAGACAGCTCCAAGCTTTCCTCGGATTCGCCAATTTTTACAGATCATTTTTATCGAACTTTGCGCAGGTGGCCCTCCCCCTCACTGACCTTCTCAAAACGAAGGGGAAGCCCCCCGACTGCACCCGGCCAGGTGCACGCTTAGCATGGACTCCGGACTGTCAGCATGCGTTTGAACGCCTGAAGGCTCTTTTCACCTCTTATAAACCTCAATCATGTCACCCCTCAGCCATCGTTTCTCCAAGTGACGGATCCTGTAATGGTGAATTCTTGGAACTCCCCAGACATGAAGGCTGTCCCATTGTCCATCACTAGGGTGTCTGGGAGGCCCTGGGCGCTGAAGATCTGCCACATCGCTTTGATAGCTGCCCTTGATGATGTTACGGAGACAGGGAAGACCTGCAGTCACTTATTGTAAGAGTCCACAAGAATGAAAAACAGTTGCCCCTGGAATGGCCAGGAGAGGCTTATGATCCATCAATACTGTGAAGGGCCGACCGTAGAGGTAGTGGTGGAATTTTTTGACCCCAGCCACTATCACCGATGCCTCTTTGTCTATCTGCATGTAGTTGCACTCCTCAGAAGACAAAGTCTGTGAATAATAAGCAACCGGGACCTCCCAGCCATCCCGCAGCTGGTGGCCCAGGACCGCCCTGACCCCATAGGGGGAGGCGTCACAAGCGAGGACCACCAGGAGCACCTCATTGAAATGGTGCAGGACAGAGTTTGAGGTGAGCAAGTCCTTGACCCCTTGAAAGGCCGCTGCGTGCTCCGGTCCCCAGGCCCAGGTTGCCTCTTTATCTAGTAGGTGGTGAAGCGGTTCCGCTACTGCGGCTTTCAAGGGCAGGAACACATGGTAGAAGTTGAGCAGGCCCAAGAAAGCCTGCAGTTCCACCTTGGAAGGGGGAGAGCACATGTGATCGCCCTCACTTTATCGTCCGTGGGGTGGATTCCCTGAGCATCCACCACAAACCCCAGAAATTCAATGCAGGGCACCTCTAGAAGGCATTTTTCTTTCTTCACCTTGAGACCGGCGGAGTCAAACCTCTGGAGCATTTGTTGGAGCCAGTCTGCGAAAATTGTGGAGTCCACTGCCGTGACGATCACATCATCTAAAAAGGGTTGTACTCCTGGAATGCCTTTAAGAAGGGAATCCATAAATGATTGGAAAATCCCTGGTGCCACACAGACCCCAAACTGCAATCTCGTTACTTGGAACGCCTTTTTGTGCGTGGTGATTGCCTGCGCCTTGGCGGCGGCCACATCCACCGGCAGTTCCTGGTAAGCCTGCGCCAGATCCAGCTTACCAAAGACCTTGGCCCCCGCTAGGGAGGCCAATACGTGGCTTACCACCGGGACCAGGTAAGCATGGTCTTGCAGGGCTTTGTTGATAGTTCACTTGTAAATGGCACATATCTTCACGTCACTGTTCAGTTTAACCAGTGTGACAATGGGGATCTCCCAGTGCACAGACGTTACTGCTTCCAGCACCCCTTGCTCGACAAGGTGGTCAAGCTCGGCCTCTATTTTTGCTCTCATCACTAAGGGGGGGAGCCGTGCCTTAATGCGGATGGGCCGTATTGCTGGGTCAAGGTCCAGAGAGATGGGGTCCCCGGTGTACCTCCCCAGAGTCCTGTCAAACACCTTTGGAAACTCTCTGCAGACTGCTTCCAAATCCGTCATCCAGATCTGGTTGATCCCTGATATTTTGAGGCCCAGGGGCGCAAACCAGGAGAGGCCCAACAAACTAGTGAGGTGCCCTTCCACCACCAACAGGTCGAGGAGTCCCGAGAACCCCTTAAACTGGACCCAGAACTTGCCCCAGTCGTGGACCACCACAGGGTTCTTATTGAAGTCCTGCAATGTGAGACCCTGTGGCTTGTGCAGATGGGGTCCCCCGTTGGGGCACAAGGAATGGAGGGTTTCAGCCAAGGTTATGGAAAATGATGAGCCGGAGTCAATTTCCATGGAACAGGGGGACCCCTCAATAAGGACCGTCACATGCACCTTGTCTAGGCCGTCTGGGGACAAGTTACATACCTTTTGTTGGTGGTGGACCAAAACGCTGTGGAGATCTAACGAGTCAAGCTGTGCTGTTGTTCGCTGGCATTGTCCCTTTGAGCAGCAAACCTTGGCGATGTGGCCTGTCTTGTGGCAGGTACGGCAGACGGCATCCCGGAATCTACAAGACCAGCGCTCATGGGGTTCACCGCAGCTGGCACAGGGTGCAGAGGTGGGGCATTGGGAGTGCTGGGCTGGGTGGCGTCAGAACTGTAGGACCTCCTCGTTGTCGGAGATGTTGGACCCAACCATTGCTTGTGTGTGGTGGACCGCCTTGGTGTGGCAGTCTTGGTGGGCCTCCTCGTATGCCATAGCCTCCCAGATCGCCTTGTCAAGATCCAGGTCATTTTGGCTAACCAGCTTCCTCCACAACTTGGGGTCCTGTAATCCCACGAGGAACTGGTTTAGCAGTGCGTCTGCCAAATCAGGGAACAAACACCTCGTGGCAGCCCAGCACGGAGCCGCAAAGAAATCAGAGGCGGTTTTGACCAGACCCTGGACTTTCGCAAAAAATTCCATCCTTTCCACAAATTTTGTGGGTTTAGGGGCCAGGTGGCCAGTCAGTGCTTTGACCAGCGTGGCGTAGGACTCGTCTTTGGGCAGCCGAGGATGTATTAAGTCCTTCAGCAGGAGGTGTGCTGCCATTCCGCAGTATACCTTTTTCTTATCCGGCTCCGTGACATTGTGTATGGTGAAGTGGCACTCCAGGGTCTCCAGCCAAGTCTCCCATTGGGTAGGTTGGGAGATGTCGAAGGCAGGGAGGCTCTCGGAGGCAGCAGGTATCTTATGGGTTCCACATGGAGCCTCAGAAGCGGTGGTGGTGGACTAGGAGCGGTGCTGTGCTGCTCTCAGGGTTAGCGATGCGATGTTCGGGTCTAGGAGCGGTGCTGGAAATGGCAACTGGAAAGGCGGCGTGAAGGGTTCTCCTCGTTGGCCTTGATGCAATGCTTGATGCGGGGTCTCTGTTCATGGGAGGTAGCATCCCACCTTCGTCACCAGTGAAAAGTACTGGAACTGACGAGTGATTTCAGCTCTCACATACGTTATTAGATCAAGAACAAGAAAAGTAGTCGGCTAGCAGACCGGTTTATATTCCCTAAGGAAACCACACCCAACACACCCCAAACACCCATGAGTGGTCTATTTACAGTAATTGCATTAACCTCTCGGATCCTAGTTCCCTGATTGGAGACCCTCAGTCTTTTGTCCTCAAGGTCCAAGCTCAGGCACTTCGCTTGGCTCCATGGTGGACCACTTAGAACCGGTCAGAGCACATGGTCGGCTTGGGTACATTACAAGTACAAAGTAACTGTCACTGAGAAATCAGCTGAAGTTATAGCAAAGTGATCTAATAATTTAACCAATTGGTGGAGGTAGCCCTAAATATTTGTTTGAATGTGGTACTAATGCAAGCAGGTACAATCGTCTGTGGAACCCCATAACAGAAAGACAAAAAGAGTGAGCAACAGCTACCCAGCATGACTCCTGAAAATTACACTAAGGTAGAAATGCATCCACTCAACTATGAAACACGCCCCCCCACCACGTTCCAGGGGCATTTCAACCTCGAATGGGTTAATGAGTGCACAACATTTCCATGTACTGATTTCCAAAATATTGTTCTGGAGTGTCTGTAACAAATCCCACCATTTTTAGTGAAGCTGTTACTTGCTGAATGCCAATTTGGCCTGGAAAGAGTTAATAAAAGCATGAGAGTCTCATGTTTTCACTTCTAGAATACTGTTCTGGAGGGCCTGTAATGCATGCCACTTTTTTTTGCGGCACTATTGTATGTTTAGTACCCGTTCCGGGCGTTCTGGAGGCCGTTGGGCCTTGAAAAGGTTAATAAAACAGTGGGAGTTCCGTGTTTTCACTTCTGGAATATTGTTCTGGAGTTGCTGTAATGCATGCCACTGTTTTTTGCAGCACTATTGTTTGTTTAGTGACCATTCCGGGCCGTTCCGGGGTGTTCTGGAGGTGTTCTGGCCTGGAACGGGTTAATAAAAGGGTGGGAGTTCCATGCTTTTACTTCTGGAATACTGTTCTGGAGTGGCTGCAATGCATGCCACTGTTTTTTGCGGCACTATTGTTTGTTTAGTGCCCGTTCTGGGCTGTTTCGGGGTGTTCCGGAGGCTTTATGGCCTGGAACGGGTTAAAAAAAGGGTGGGAGTGCCATGTTCTCACTTCTGGAGTATTGTTCTGGAGTGGCTTTATTGCATACCACCGTTTTTTGTGGCACTATTGTCTGTTTAGTGCCCGTTCTGGGCCATTCCGGGGTGTTCTTGAGGCTTTTTGGCCTGAAACGGGTTAATAAAAGGGTGGGAGTTCCGTGTTTTCACTTCTGGAATATTGTTCTGGAGTGGCTATAATGCATGCCACTGTTTTTTGCAGCACTATTGTTTGTTTAGTGCCCGTTCCGGGCCATTTTGGGGTGTTCCAGAGGCTTTTTGGCCTGGAAAGGGTTAATAAAAGGGTGGGAGTGCCGTGTTCTCACTTCTGGAGTATTGTTCTGGAGTGGCTGTAATGCATGCCACTGTTTTTTGCAGCACTATTGTTTTTTTAGTGCCCATTCCGGGCCGTTCCGGGGTGTTCTGGAGGCTATTTGGCCTGAAATGGGTTAATAAAAGGGTGGGAGTTCCGCGTTTTCACTTCTGAAGTATTGTTCTGGAGTGGCTGTAATGCATCCCACTGTTTTTTGTGACACTATTGTTTGTCTACTGCCCGTTCCGGGGTGTTCCGGAGGCTTTTTGGCCTGGAATGGGTTAATAAAAGGGTGGGAGTTCCGTGTTTTCACTTCTGGAATATTGTTCTGGAGTGGCTGTAATGCATGCCACTGTTTTTTGCGATACTATTGTTTGTCTAGTGCCCGTTCCAGGCCGTTCCGGAGTGTTTCGGAGGCTTTTTGGCCTGGAACAGGTTAATAAAAGGATGGGAGTTCCATGTTCTCACTTCGGGAATATTGTTCTGGAGTGGCTGTAATGCATGCCACTGTTTTTTGCGGCACTATTGTCTTTTTAGTGCCCGTTCCGGGCCGTTCCGGGGTGTTCCGGAGGCTTTTTGGCCTGGAACGGGTTAATAAAAGGGTGGGAGTTTCGTGTTTTCAGTTCTGGAGTATTGTTCTGGAGTGGCTGTAATGCATGCCACTGTTTTTTGTGGCACTATTGTTTGTCTACTGCCTGTTCCGTGGTGTTCCGGAGGCTTTTTGGCCTGGAATGGGTTAATAAAAGGGTGGGAGTTCCGTGTTTTCAGTTCTGGAGTATTGTTCTGGAGTGGCTGTAATGCATCCCACTGTTTTTTGTGGCACTATTGTTTGTCTACTGCCCGTTCCGGGGTGTTCCGGAGGCTTTTTGGCCTGGAACGGGTTAATAAAAGGGTGGGAGTTCCGTGTTTTCATTTCTGGAATATTGTTCTGGAGTGGCTGTATAGCATGCCACTGTTTTTTGTGACACTATTGTTTGTCTAGTGTCCGTTCCGGGCCATTCTGGAGGCTTTTTGGCCTGGAAAGGGTTAATAAAAGGGTGGGAGTTCCATGTTTTCACTTCTGGAATATTGTTCTGGAGTGGCTGTAATGCATGCCACTGTTTTTTGCAGCACTATTGTTTGTTTAGTGCCTGTTCCGGGCCGTTCCGGGGTGTTCCGGAGGCTTTTTGGCCTGGAACGGGTTAATAAAAGGGTGGGAGTTCCATGTTTTCACTTCTGGAATATTGTTCTGGAGTGGCTGTAATGCATGCCACTGTTTTTTGTGGCACTATTGTTTGTTTAGTGTCCGTTCCGGGCCGTTCCGGCTTTTACCCTGTCCCGTGGCCAACACTGCCTGTTGAGCTTTGGAGGGCCACTATTGGTGTTTCCAGGGCTGCAGAAGTCCATTCTCCCATTGCTTGGCAGCCAGCAGACAAGAGGGGGGTGAAATGCCCCATGGGAAGCACTCCACCCCTTCCTTTTTGCTGACTGTGGGAAACCATGACCAGCAGAAAGGAGGGGATGAAGTGCCAGCAGACAGGAGAGGGTGAAATGCCTCATGGGAGGCACTTCACCCTTCTTTTTTGCTGGCTGCAGCTTTCCCTGGCCAGCAGAAAGGAAGGGATGAAGTGCCTCCTAGAGGGCACTTCTGTAGTAACCAGGGGCTATTTTATATTTTTATTTGTTCATTTGCATCTAGTTCCTTGCAGAAGCCCAGTGTTTGGTTTTGTGTTCTTGAGCCTGAAAAGTGCTGGTAAGGCCACCTGCAGACTATTTGCCTAGCACTGACTCTGTGAAGATTCGTTTTCCTGTTGGAATGGCCTTGGACAGCTTAGGCTTGCTTGGGGTTCCTATGCAGTGGCCGAGCATGTGGATCTCAATCAGTTTTACCTTTAATAACACCTGTCAACACTTTATTTACATATGTCAAACTCCCTGACCTGTAGTGGGATCAGGTGAACCTGGTTGCTAGGTTTAATTGATAATTAGTGCTTATGGTTAGGTGTTACTAGAAGTGGTTAAAAATGAAGTCTTTCCCTATCTTCTTTGGCTAACTGTAGAGCCTTAGCTGGGTATGCTACAGGGTGCAATTGTTTTTCTATTTGGAAGGAAATCCTGAACCTCTGCTGAAGGAAATGAAATCTGTGGTCTGCCCTGCTGAACTGCTATAAGTAGGTTATTCTGTGTGCTTCAAGAATTGCTGTGGATAACTGGTGCTGTAATATCCAAGGCAACTTAGCTAGAGTATTAAAATCTTTTTTATTTTCTGTTTGCATAGTATGTTGGTTATTGTTTTGCATCATAAATAAAACCTTTAGTTACATACCTGTTTGGTGTGTTTTGTCTGGGGTTTGCAGAAGGCTTTTTCTAGTTGCCTTTTTGGCTCTACCAATATTATATGTGTGGAACTTCTGACTCTGGAGAGGGTTTGGATTTCTGCTCAAAGTCCTGAAGAAAGCAGGGTTGGCCTGTGCCTTGTATTTCTGAATGAAGCAGGTCTGGTGGTAGCCTATTGTGGTTTAGGAGCAAGAAGAACTTGACTCCTGATTTTGTTAATATTAGTCAGAGTGCTCTGCCTAACAGGGCTCCAGCCTAACCCCCTGCCGGGTTGGCAAAGAAGTGTTTGAGGCCTGGTGGTAACTGCCTGGCAGTGGCACTACAGCTTTATCTCCTCTTGTTTCCTGGTTGCAGCTTTCCCATAGAGCAGAATGGGAACTCTCTTATTGGTATCCAGTGCTGCCTGTTGAGCTTTGGAGGGCCACTATTGGTGTTATGTATTGGAATGTGAATCTGGGCTATACATTCCTATGTTAAGCTTGATTTCAAATGTGGCTCTTCAGCTGTGGCGTTACTATTGGCTGGTTTCTAAGAAACCTCTGTACAGAACCAATCATCTTGTAAATATGTTGCAAAGAGGGAACAGTCCTGATTGGCCTTTATCCCTGTGTTGTGATTGGCCTTTATCCCTGTGTTGTGATTGGCCTTTATCCCTGTGTTGTGATTGGCCTTTATCCCTGTGTTGTGATTGGCCTTTATCTCTGTGTTGTGATTGGCCTTTATCCCTGTGTTGTGATTGGCCTTTATCCCTGTGTTGTGATTGGCCTTTATCCCTGTGTTGTGATTGGCCTTTATCTCTGTGTTGTGATTGGCCTTTAGCTAACTGTGGGTGTGGCTTTGACAGCCCGGGAGAGTTTAAAAAGGGAGCTGTGCTCCACTTGTTTGTTGTGTGTTCCTGAGTTGAAGTCTTGCTGTTAAATAAAGCTGAAATCACTTTTTGCTGAATCCTGTTGTTGAGTCTCATACTTAACAATTGGTGTTTCCAAGTTTGCAAAGTCCATCCCCCCCATTGCTTTGAGGATCATAATTGATCTGCACCAGCATGTCTGCTGGGGATGCCACTGACATGCACTACCATGAACCACCCAAACTGGCAGTAGGAGTTGTTTTCCTCAGGATTTTTAAGTGAGAAAGGTGTTAATGTGAAAGTTTGCCAGGTTCCTTTGCTATCCTCTGTGGAAATGGTGTGGCTCAGCAGCTGATAGCCATTTTGAGAGTGGCTAAAGCTTCTTGAGAGAAGCTTCCCTGGCCTCTCATTGCCACTGGTCAATGGTGGGTTGTTGATACAGTGAGGCTTCCCGTCAGTTGTGCACAATGAAGCATTCTGAGATGGCAGCTTTGGGAAGAAGCAAAAAATGGAAGCCTACATTTGTTGAGAAAAAGTGGGATTCACTGATCACATCTGGACCTGATTCCAGTTTCATTAACTAATCATAGCTAAAATAGGCCACGGCTTTGTATTATATCTGAACTAACTCAAAATCCCCTCCCCAAATGGAATCAGAGAGTGAAAGGCAAGGGGGAAGTGAATTTTCAAATGCCTCTGCTAATGTGACAAAAGTTATGGAAGGTCTATGTGTATATACATTCACTACTGTTCCAGAACTATCATGCTCTAACATGTACTTTTCCTAAATGTTATTTCCTTTTCCCTTGTATATCCAGTAACCAGTTGTCCTGGTTTAATCAGGACAGTTAAAAAAAACCCTGCAATGATGTCATAAATCAAAAAACAGCTCCACTGGGATGTGAAAATGCTTTCAGTATTCTGCTTTGCTCCTTTCCTGCTGGCCTTTAGAAATTAACAAAAAATAGATCTTTACTTCACAACTTTTGTGTATTCCAAACGGTCTTTGATGCACTAGATAACTGCTACTCCTGGTTTTGTTGCTGTGCTATTGGACTCCTTTGACAGTTCCAAGCAGCTTATCTGCAGCTGTGTTTGCCTTTCGGGATTGTGTTTTAACTTGTATGATTCATTTTAATTGAATTTTGTCAGCTGCTCTTGTGGATCTGTTCTTTAAATTTAGTCAATTCCATGACACTATGTTTATGGATATTTTAATAATGTCAACAATAATACTAGCATTTTAATAAGAATGTTTCTGAGTGGAAATGAATATAATGTAGAGATTTGGTGTGGATACCCATGTAAAAACACAGACATTCTGAACTGTAAGAGATTCACCACACTGCAGTGAATTGGTGGTTTCACAAGGAAGTTGATCCAGTAACCTGTTTTGGTTCCTCCTTACTTATGGGCTAACTCTTGTGATGATAAGTCTCATACCATTTTGTGGTCACCAGCACTCTGGTTACTGTGATTTCTCCCTTGACCATTCACTTGGTGCTGAACTTGCTACCGTTTCCTCACCAGGCCAAAATCCTTTGAGCCTGTTTGTCAGGTTGCAGTATGGATTAATGCAATCAGCTGTGTTTCATACATGTACAGCTTGATGGGAATTCTACTTCCTCTCCACAGACCAGTTGTAGTTCCACACCACATGGCAGACAATTGTATAAACAGTGAGGAAATCCATCAGCCACCAGCCAACATCTTATTTTTTTTGAAGTCTATTGTCTGATGTTCATTTATGTCCGTGTTAATTGTCTGACCCAGTCATCCCTAACTCTTGATAAAATCATTTCATCTAATGTGCAAAGCCCCTGTGAGGCAAGGAAATGAAACTTTAACACCACAGTTACTGTGCAGCTGCAAGGCAATTTGACAGGCATTTAAGGTGGCCAGTGGTGATCACAGCTGTTGAACACAGCATATTTGCCTATCAAACATGTTTACTGTGATGTTTGTGGCATCCCTAATTATGTATATATATGTTTAAGCATATCTGTGTGTGTGTTTGTATAAACAGACAATTACAGAGCATGCAGAGTTTCTTCAGAAAAAAAGTTTTCATAATTTACAAGGCTGGGGATTGTGGAGTGTGAAGCTAAATTGTCATATGTTAGAATCAAAGCTTCGTGATGTTATCAAAAATAATTTAAACACCTCAGATGTCTGGGTAACTTTTAGTTGTAAAAAAAGTCCTGGTTTTATGTATCATGTGAGGTGTATGAATTAAAAACATTCTGTGTACAGATGAAAGTGCTTACTAGAAGAAATGTTCTGAGACAATTAGGACACAGTGTTCTCTTTTCTTCTGTTTTAATGACAACAATCACTCCAGTTCCAGAGAAGGAAGACCTGCTTAATGAATGAAACTTGCACACCTCTGCTTTTAACCCACAGCCTGTTTTTACTTGTGTCATTCAGAATTCCTGGGGAGTTCATTTTTTTTAAAAAAGAAAGGTTACCTAAGGAGAGGTGAAGGAAAAAGGCGCTGCTACTGTACAGGCAAGGGGGAAAAAATCCATATTCAGGTCCTTAGTCAAAATAGAGCAGGATTATTTAAATTGCGCTGTTTGTGAATAATGAGCAAATATGATTTCTATGTCTTTGATTTCCTCCACCCACTCATTCTTGTGGCGCAGCACTGGATCAATGGACTTAAGTTACTGCTCCTCACTTGGCAGCACAGAGGAACTATCTTGGCAACATCTATGTCACTTCCTTCTAGTTCTCATATAGATTAAATGGCAGTTCTCTGATTCTAAAACTTGGGGGGGCAAAGTTAATCAATAGTATTTTATATTGCTTTATGAAACTGAATACTTTTAGTCCTGTTGAAGAAGATTGAATGGCCTAAAACACTTATTACACAGGACAAGAAGCATCAAAGAAAAAAATACAGAAACAGAATGGAAACTACATTTACCTGGGTTTTTGAGGTTGGCCTAATCTCATATTTTATATGTATGTTCTCCAAACTTCTACTTATTTATTTGGCCTGATTAATTATTTCAGTTGGGAAATGTTTCCAGATGTAAGACTAAACTTTCTGGCACCAGCTGGCTCAGGCTCAGGCTTTGGACGATCTAGAGATGAAGGTAGTACAGGAGAAAGTTGGCTTCTCTATTTAAAAAGTTTTCAAGAAATACTCAGTTGATTTTGGTTTGTTCGATTTGAACACGTTTCCTTAATGGAGTACTTCTTTTTAGGGTTGCCAACTGGCCTGCACAAAAATGTCCTGCCATTTTAATGAATTCAGCATTGAATCTTCTGTGGAAGAACACATCACTGTTGCATGGCATATTCAAACTTATTCTTAGGAATGGGTTTGAGGGAAACTGTTCTGGTTTCTGGATTTGCACAGTTTGTGTTGGCCAGCACTTGTGTCATTCATGAACTACCCTCTCTTTTCCCAGAATGGGGCATCCCCATACATTAGACTATACATGTGTGTGTGTGAGGTGTAGTCTTGCCACAGTAGATATGGCTGTACAATGGGGGAGGGAAATTGTGTTACAAGGAAGCTGTGTATTTCAGTGCTAAAGAAAGATTTTAAAGGAAACAAATACAGAATTATATGGCATGGAATTGCTTCTGAAGAGAACATATATGGGATCACTGTTGCTAAGTACTCTCTCATCCCTTTTCACAAAGATACCCAGTCCTGGGTGCAACAATGAAAGCTTAGCTACTGAAAGTTTTTTTTAAAAGGTCTTCTTGTAGCAAAAAGGGTAGGTAGGTAAAACTACGGAACAAAGTTTGAGTCCAGTGGCACCTGTAAGACCAACAACTCTGAGGAACAGTTTGAGGAAGTGTGCTTGTACATGAAAGTTTATACCTTGAATAACACTTTGTTGATCTTAAAGGTGTCACTGGACTCAAACTTTGTTCTGCTGCTTCAGACCAACACGGCTACCCACCCACCTGTCAGGTAGTCCTGCCATGAGATGAATGGAAGGGTAGGAGGGAGGGATGGTCTGCAACTTTTCATGATTGGAATGTAGGGAGGCGTGCAGGTTGCCTAGGAGACCCAGGATCCCATGGCCTGGGCAGCCTGTTATCTCACCAAATGTCCTTGGTCTCACAGTTCTTGTTTTCTCTGTCTGAGACAGCTTTGGGGCAGTTTGGTTATTTACTGCTTTACCACTTTTGCACCTCTTCCCACACGTGGGCTTAGTGACCATTGGTAGATGGAAGGGGGGGTTACTTCGAGCGGGTATAATTGTAGATGCTTCTTTTGATTGAGTCATCCCTGACAAAGAGATGTTAACGTGCCTTTAGAACTGCTTTCAATAAACACTATCTTCTTCATGAAGCCTGGTGTTTAACTGACTTTCTGAAGTGCCTGACAGATTGTCAGGGATCCTCTCAATTGGGACTCGGTTCGACACCGCACCTCTCTCACAGAGATGAGTGACAAGGAAGAAACCATCCCGATCCCAACATCCACTTCGAGGGACGGGGTCCCTGTAACTACCACACCTGTAACGACAGCGGCGGTCACCCAAGAGAACCCGGTCTCAAGCGCCCTGGGGCCTGGACTATGACCTGGGAGGGTTCTACGGAGAAGCATATGGGGGAGCGTTTGCTGGAGTGATGACCCGGCTGCAGAAAAGGCAAGACTGGGCCAAGCCACTAGCCGAGACGCAGGAGACGTGGTTCCTCACCCCCCGGGCTTCAGTCCAAGAAAGCCGATTTGAAAGGTCGGTCTACCGCCTGAGCACAGCGGAGGGTGGAGAAGATACCCACCCGGGATCCAGAGAGCTGGAAGGGGCCGTGGGAGGACAGAGATGGAGTGGGGACCCCAGTCGGGACTGCTTACTCTGCCTGATAGATGAGTCCCTGCAATGTATCCCGAAGATGATCTCAGACGGGGTACGGGAGGAGATGGACAGAAGGCAACCCCAAATGCCACCGGGGCCCCAAGACCAAAGGCCTCCTCCGCAGCCAGTTGGACCGCCGCCTGGGGGTGTGCTGGGGCAACCCGGGGCACCCCTGGACCAACCTGCGGGGCCACCCACTGGGCCGCCGGCACCGAGACCGCTGGGAGTACCAAGAGGCTGGGGCCCACTGTTGCTGAACCCGGCTGATCTATCAGATGCAACCTACGAAGTTCTCGTTCTTTCTGGTGAGGGCCGAGAAGTTCATGGAGAACTGGGACCACTTGTTCCTGAATGAGGAACGCATCGTGGACGTGATTGCTTCCCACCTGAAGGATGCCGCTGCGGACTGGTACGTGGCCTTGCACCAAGAAGATGGGCGCGAGCTGAGAGAGGTCGATGTGTTCATGTGGGCCATGAAAGACCACTTTGAGGATGCCAACGTGAACAAAACGGCCCGAGCTTTCCTCCGCACCTTTCGCCAAGGGACGAAGATGGTGCGGGAGTACACCGAGGAGTTTTGAAGGCAAGCTGCCAAGATCTGAGGGTGGCCGGATGGGGTGCTAGCCGAGCAATATCGGTTGGGCTTGAATCGGTTGGGATGGATGAAGGAGGCTGCAGCCACCAAGACCCGCCTGAGGACCATTTGGCTGAATGATGCAGCCGCCTTGGAGAAGACGACCCAGCCAACCACCACCCCACAAAAAGGGAAGCCGGCGGCCACCACTCACCCGCAGAAGGATGGAACCTGTGAACTACAGATGAAGCAAGGGCTATGCCTGAAATGTGGGGGATCGGGCCACTTCGCAGACGGATGCCCAGGGGCCACCCCCTCGCTGAGCGTACCCAGAGGGACCAAGAAGAAGTTCAAGACATCTACCCCGAAACCAGTGCCAAAGCCCCGAGGGGCGAGAGCTCTCCAGGCTGCCCCGTTAGGCGAGGAGACCGAGTCATCCGAAGAGGAAGCTGCCACGGTGGTGGGAAATGACAAGGACCTGCTGTGAACAGCACTGAGCAGCAGGTCCCCGACTTCCGGGCGCTGAACCCGGTGAGCAAATCCCCTTCCCTCTTCTTTATGACTGTGACTTTAATGGACCCCGAACTACAGACCCATGTAAGGGTACGGGCCCTGGTAGACTCGGGGTGCGGGAGAGACATTATAAATCCCTCACTAGTAACGGCATTGGGAACTATGGTAGTAAAGTTGGTGGAGCCCCTGATTTTCACCCAAATGGATGGCTCCACGATGAAGGAGCCCTGCAAATATGAGACTGTGCCATTACAAATGGGGGTGGGAAAGCATTGGGAAGTAAGACCATTCATTGTGACCTCCGCGGCAAGGTTCCCACTAGTCTTGGGGAGCCCGTGGTTTTTCGATCATGACCCGCACATACTGCAGGAGGCAGGGGTAGTCAACTTCATCTCCCCTCACTGTGAGGTCCATGTCTGGAAAGATGAGTGGGGTCCCACCCCCCCTGGGGTTAACTCAGTGCCGGTGGGTTTGGCGGAGGCTGAGCAGAGCACGATTCCCCGGGAATATTGGGACTTGTCGGCTGTATTTGAGGAGGAGGAGGCAGATGAATTACCTCCCCATAGGAACTCCGACTGTGCCATAGAACTGCTACCCAACCAGAAACTACCCAAAGGGAAACTATATTCCATGAGTCCGGCCGAGAAAGTGGAATTAAGAAAGTTCATTGACAAGAACTTGGCGCGTGGTTTTATCCGGCCAGAATCCTCGCCCTGTGCCGCCCCTGTGTTGTTCCAGAAAAAAAAGGATGGGGGGTTGAGGCTTTGCATGGACTACCGGGGCCTTAACGCGGTCTCGGCAACTAATGCTTACCCGCTACCATTGATCAAGGACCTGCTCGCAGCCGTAGCGGGGGGGGGGATTTTCTCTAAGCTTGACTTGAGAGATGTGTACTTTCGGGTGCGCATCAGGGAACTCCACTTGGTCAGTTCGACCAATACTCCACTTGGTCAGTTTGACATCAATGCTCCACTTGGTCAGTTCGAATACTTGGTGATGCCGTTCGGCTTACAAGGGGCCCCTGGAGTTTTTATGAACTTAATTAATGAAGTACTGCATAAGCATTTGTTCAAAGGGGTCCTTGTTTGCCTTGATGATATCTTGCTGTACTCCCCTGACAAACAATCTCACATCAAGTTGGTGCGTGAGGTGCTCCAAATGTTGCACAAGCACAAACTGTATGCCAAACTGTCCAAATGCGAGTTTCATCAGTCGGAGATCTCCTTCCTGGGCTACCGCATTTCCCAGAGAGGGATTGAGATGGACCCCGTAAAGGTCCAAGATGTTATGGGGTGGGAGCCCCCCAAAACACGGAGGCAATTACAAGCATTCCTCGGGTTCGTGAATTTTTATAGATTGTTTTTGGCGAACTTTGCTTAGGTGGCCCTGCCCCTAACGGACCTCCTTAAGACTAAGGGGAAGGGCCCGGATGGTACTAGACCAGGGGCCAAGTTAGGATGGACGGCCGAGTGCCAAGAGGTGTTTAACCAGCTGAAAACCCTCTTTACCTCAGAGCCCATTTTAGCGCACCCGGACAAACTGAAAAAATTTATCATTCATATTGACACATCTGATGTCGCTATGGGAGGGGCCATTTTGCAGGAGGGGGATGATGGGAAACGTCACCTCTTAGCCTATGTGTCAAAAAAGTTTAATGACACTGAGAGAAACTGGTCGGTGTGGGTGAAAGAAGCAGGATCGATAAAGTTGGCTCTCTCAACCTGGAGGCATTGGCTAGAAGGGGCCCACGTACCCTTTGAGGTATGGACACAAAAACCTTGAACTGTTATGCTCCCCGCGGAACCTGAATGCGAAACAACTTCGATGGGCTGACTTCTTTTCTAAATTTGACTTCACGTTACACTATTTCCCAGGCAAGGCGAACTCTCTGGCTGATGCTTTGTCCCGCCTTCCCCAACACGACAGCAAGAGGGAGGAGGTCCGGGATTTGGTGTTCACACCTTCCCAGCTGGGCGGGGTGGTGATGACATGGAGTCAATCCAGGAAGCAGCCTACCTCCCCCCTGCCTCTCTCTTGGGAACTGAGACTCACATCCGCCATTTCCGATGCTGACCGCGCCTCCTTGGAGAATGAGGAGAGGGTGACACGGGATGAGCAGGGCTGCTGGCGGAAAAATGGGAAAGTCTTCGCCTGCTTTCCCTAAGGGGGGAAATCAAGTGGGCTCACGGGACTAAGCTAGCTGGCCATACTGGTTTTGTTAAATCACCGCAGTTATTACAAAGACAATTTTGGTGGCCGGGGATGAGAAAAGATTTGTCGTTGTTTGTGCAAGCATGTCAAATGTGTTTGATGAGCAAACCCCACCCCGGGAGGCCACCGGGATTACTACAACCGCTGCCGACCCCCACCCGATCATGGGAGGTTATCTCTATGGACTTTATAATGGACCTACCCCCTAGTGGGAGGAAAACTGTCATATGGGTGGTGGTTGATCTGTTTTCTAAGCAAGCTCATTTTGTGCTCTTTATATTGGTCTCGTCAGCGAAGAAGCTTGCGAGGGCTTTCCTACAACACATTGTAAGACTCCATACTCTCCCTATCGAGGTGGTCTCAGATAGGGGGTCTCAGTTCGTCTCGCACTTCTGGGGGGAATTGATGACACTGTTGGGGGTGGAGAGGGTGGTTAGCAGTGCATATCACCCAGAAACCGATGGTCAGACTGAGCAAGTTAATCAAACTCTAGAACAGTACCTCAGGTATTTTACCAATTTCCAGCAAGACGATTGGGAAGCACCGTTACCTTTGGCGGAATTCTGTTACAATAAAATATGCCATTCATCCACGGGAGTCTCTCCATTTATGGCGGTACATACTTATGAGGCTCCCCCCCTCCCGTTTTTGGCACAGCACAATCTGCTGGCTGGGGAGGCTGGGGACTGGTGCAAGCAACTTCAAACCGCTTGGCCCATTTTGGCACAAACTTTAGATGATGCTAAATCTGTGTATAAGGCTCAAGCAGATAAGAAAAGAGACAAAGGGTGGGACCCCAAACCGGGAGACTTTGTGTATTTGTCTACCCAGAACATTAAAGGACTTCAGCCCAGTCGAAAACTGGGTTGGAAATATGTGGGACCTTTTGAAATTAAATGGGTGCTTAATGCTGTGACTGTTGAACTAATATTGCCAAAATCATTGAGAGCAATTCATCCTGTATTTCACCTCAGGCTTTTGAGACAGTCACCTGAGGAGAATGACTGGAGACCGCAACCCTGATGGTGGGGGGAGAACCACACTACGAAGTTGCGCAAATCTTGGATTCAAAAATTTCTCGGAACCGCTTGTACTACCTGATTGAGTGGGTGGATTTTGGGCCTGAACAGAGGGAATGGGTGAGAGAGGAACATGTTCACACACCCTGTTTGCTCCGCCGGTTCCACAAGTTATACTCCCATAAACTGGGAAAGGGGGGTCTGTTATCGGAGGGGCAGAATGTCAGGTAATCCTGCCATGCTATGGATGGAAGGGAAGGAGGGAGGGATGGTCTGCAACTTTTCACGATTGGAATGTAGGGAGGCGTGCAGGTTGCCTAGGAGACCCAGGATCCCATGGCCTGGGCAGCCTGTTATCTCACCAAATGTCCTTGGTCTCACAGTTCTTGTTTTCTCTGTCTGAGACAGTTTTGGGGCAGTTTGGTTATTTACTGCTTTACCACTTTCGCACCTCTTCCCGCACACGGGCTTAGTGGCCATTGGTAGATGGAGGGGGGGGTTACTTCGAGCGGGTATAATTGTAAATGCTTCTTTTGACTGAGTCATCCCTGACAAAGAGATGTTAACGTGCCTTTCGAACTGCTTTCAATAAATGCTATCTTCTTCATGAAACCTGGTGTTTGACTGACTTTCTGAAGTGCCTGACACCACCTGAATTTATCAGGTAAATCTGTGTCACTCGGTTCTCCTCTTGTGTTCAGTGGGCAAATAGAATAGTATCATTTTTGTAGTACAGAACAATCCTAAGCAGTCAATGTTCTTAGAAGGGTGTAATTTCCTTTAGGATTGCACGGTTGGTTAGTGCTAGATCATTGGTTAGTGCTAGATCCTAAAATAAGACTATGTTTAAAATAATACAGTATGTGTTTCATTCATATTTAATTGGGGTTTTTGAAAGATCTTCCTAAATATATGTACTAAAATAGCATACATAAATGTAAACATATGCATGCTATTTTATGATATATATGTGAACATATGCATGCATGTAGATGCCTGTATCCATATATCATGTAAATGTATCTTGGCAAAGGAAAAAACAAGAGATGCCCCAAGGGCATTGCTTACCAAGAGGTAAAGAAAGCAGCTGAGGCTGAAAGACAAGGGTGGAGTAGGAAAACCAAATGAACTTGGTATGATGGAGCTGTTTATTGTATTTCCAGTTCTCAGCCATTGGGGAGGGGGTTAGAACCAAGCTTGGCTGCCTACCAACAGCCACTGAGGGGACAGTCCCTCACAGGAGTCAAGAGAACTGTCTTCCTTAGGAGAGAGAGCTAGTCTGCCAGTAAATCTGACATGCAAATCTGTCTGAAGGGGGAGTGGGTGGGGAAGAGGAGCAGACCCAGCACCTGGCCAATGGCACACGAGTACTCTTGAGTGGCGGCTGATGGGCCAATGGCTGAGGGAGGGCATTTTACAGCCAATGGGAGTGCATGGAATCTTACGAAACCAAAAGATAATTATTAAAAGGAGAGATGTGTGTGTGTGTGTGTGTGTGTGGCATTACATAGCATTAGTGACAGAGAAGTGTTTACCTTCCTAGCCCCATAACCATCATATCTTGTGATGGAACAAAAGTCGGAAGGAGACCGAGCATAACCATATCTCCATCTCCTTCCTTTACAATAGCTTCTCCCACTGCCATACTTCCGTCACCCCCCAATCACTGGGATCCCTGACCCCATGCTGGCCAAGTATAAGTAACACCCAACTCCACCCCTCTGCAATTTCAATCACCCACATTAATACACCCACATTAATACCCTCAAATCACCCAAATTAACACAAACACATGGACACACAGAGAGAGACATATTAGTAGCAAAGCCCATTGTAAAAGTCATACAACGAGCTCTAGAAAGATCTCAGCCTGGTGGGGGCAACCACGTCAGTCAGATTGTCCACCCACTGTGCGAGGCTCACCACAGCGTCCTCAGCCCAATGGGAGCCACGCAGCTTGTCACGCACCTGCACCCACTACCCGCTGCGTGCCTCCATCTGCAAGAGGGCCAGCGGTGGCAGGTGCTCCTGGATGCCCATCAGCTCGGCCTGGTGGTAGGAGAGTGCCTCACCCTGGATCTGCTTGAGGTTGATGCCATAGCACATGCAGGAGCAGCTCCCACCTGACAGCCAGGCCAGCTGGTTGTAGCTGCAGCTGTAGCCACCCCGCTCCAGGGACACACTGCGCGCTGACCAGGCCACCTGCTGCCACGAGGCCATCTCATTTGCCAAGAAGCCTGGTGGCACTTGCACAGCTCCAGAAGATCCCTCCATGCACCAGTGAGGTAGGAAGCTGCTCCACGCTGCCCAGTGTGGCAGTAGCTGCTGCTGCTGGCCTCTGCCACTGAGAAGGAGCCGGGGGCAGCTCCTACCCATTCTCGCTTGCTCCATCCTTGGCCTCCTCAGCCTCTGCCTGCTAGAGCATCTATCCTGTCCTTTGCCTCCCAGCACACTGAGGCCAAGATGCTGGGTGGCAGTTCTGTGGGCAGGACTCTGGGAATGCAGCCAATGGATTGGGACACCTTCAGAGTGACAGCTCAGGGAGCCAACTGATTTGGGAGCATATGGAATGTTCAGGAGAGTCCACGACAAAAACACAATTTATATATATATTTATACACTGATTAGTAACAACAACCACCTCCTAAAATCTATTTCAAACCCTCCCTCTCCTCCACTAATAATAATTCCAGGTAATAATAATATTACCCTAAAAGCCTTCCAGAGTACAGCTTGCAACTGACAGGAATGGATGTTAATCCTGAACAGTTTGCAACTGATAGGAATGGATGTTAATCCTAAACTGGCCAAACCTAGCCAGTTCTCAATCAGCAAGAGGGTAGGGATTGAATCTGACAAACAATAGTCTAGATGGGTGACATAGGTATCACGGTATCACTGCTTTTATGACCTCAAGATTTGTTTTTTAATAAGCAATTTTTTAAAGAGCAAGATTTGAGAAATTAGGGCTGTGTGGCAACTGCTTTGGGCCATGTATTTTTCACCATTAGATCTGCCACTTCCATGTATTTTTCTTCATTCTGCCACGAACTCCCAACAGATATGATGCAGACAAATTGTAATGGTGGCCAGTGCCTGTTGAAATTCACTGCATACAAAGAGCTTGCTGAGAGACACATTAGCCAAGCAAATGCAGTTTTAAGCTGCTGCCACCTGGCAGTCACTGTATGAGAAGTGAACCCTAAGTCTTGAGGCACTCATTGGGTCAAATAGCAGCTCTAAGGCTGCGGTTCAACCCACACCCAGACCTATTTCCCACTAGCCGCTGCTCCGTCCTCGCTCCTCCTTTCCCCCCGATTCTACATGTCAATTTTTTTTGAGGATTGAGAAGACATGGTGGAAATTTGGTGAAGCTGTGGGGCAAAATGTGGCCGTGCAGCAAGTAGTGAGAAATTGACACGAAGAATCGGGGGGGGGGAGGAAGAGCAAGGACAGAGCAATGGCTAGTGGGAAATCTGTTTCAGTCACTCAATCACTCACATACTGTCATGACCCCAGTGGGTTGCCACCTTCTGCCGCCACCAACCTGGACTTAGGTCCCTTGAGAAGGCCCAGGGTACCCTCCTAAGCCCTGTCAAATTGAACTTTTGTAGCCAAGAAGTGTAAGCATGATGACCAGGCAGAGAAACAATTAAACAAAAAGGGTTTATTATTACAGTACTGGGCAGGGGAAAACCAAGACAAGACAAGGTGCTTTAAAATACATAACAGTGTTGAAAGGCCAAAAGAAACACAAAGCGAATGCAGCTACCTATTACTCCTTAACTGTTACTACTCAAGCCCTACAGCCAGGGCTCCTTTTGTAGCAGGAACTCCTTTGCATATTAGGCGACACACCCCTAAGGTAGACAATCCTCCAAGAGCTTACAGTAGCCCCTGTAAAAAGAGCTCTCTTATGCCAGGCTTCTGCCTGTACTCACTTTCCCCAGTGAGGGATCTTTCTCCCAGTCCAGTCTCCTCAGCTTAGCTCTGTGTGAGGCAAAAACCGCAGAGAGGAAAAGAACACCATTTTCCACAGCTCACAGCTTACGACAGACTTCCCTCATCAAGTATTTAACAGTCTCTTCACAGAATCTCTGTGCACTGATTGGCTACAACCATTGCTAAGCATTGTGGGGGTTGTAGGCTGTCTGGTCTCCACTCCCACACAGGCGCTAGGCCTACACAGATCATGACACCCTCCCCCCACCAGACCAAATCATGGGGTCCAGCCATCAGGAACCTCATTGATGAGGGCTGCATAACAGTGATCTGCACTGGTTCTGCCATTTACACCTAAACAAACAATAATAAACAGTAAAACAATATTCTGATCAATATTAAAGAGAATACAACATCAGGTTAATTCATTGCAGGTCCTCCTGGGTCAAAACTCTTCTCCAATGTCTCATCATCTGTAGTAGCAAGGCTTTTGCTGGGAGTAAGTTCTGAAGTGGATCCTAACCACGCCGCTGGGTTCAGAAGTTTTGGACATTCTGCTTTTGCATTGTGTTCAGATGTATGCCTGGCTACTATATCCTGTAACGCATACAGTCCTCTTTGTCTCAAATAGTCTGAATGTAGCATCTGAAGTTCATGAAGAAGCTCAAGTAAAAAATGAGGGCAAGACTCACTTTGAGATATCTATGTAGCTACTTCAGAACAAATGGTGTCTTCCAAAGACATAGAAAGATTTTTGCCTGTTTCTGGTTTGTATGTTTTTGTCACAGTAGTAAGATCTACTGGATCTGGCCTGCTACTAAAGCTCTCCAGAGAGTCTTCATCAAATTCTCTTCTCCTGCTGGTGTCAGGTTGACTTTTGTGATTACCACTAATGGAATTTTGTACTGGCACTGCAAACTCAGTCTTGAAGAACAACTGGCTCTCTTTTGCTCCACTCTGATGGTCATTTACCAAAGTCAGTCTACTATTTTCCACTTTCTCTGCAGGCTGCTTCACACCTCTTGGCTTTTCTGCTCCAACAATGGAACTACTTTCAAAGGGCTTTGGAAATGCCATATATTCAGTTTCACCAGTAGTGTTATGTTCTAGGGGTGGTTGCTGATGCTGTTGTTCACTGGTTTGAGCTGCATAGTTGAGTGGCACATCACCCAAATCAGATGGGAACATGGAATCAAAGTTGATACAAGCTTCTTCCAGGCTGGTGTCTTCCTCTTGATCCTTCTGAAACGCAGACGAAATCACTGGAGGAGACTCTACCACTGTTGCCTCTACCACCATCGGCTCTACAACAGGATCTGGAGAAGTTGCTGGGGTGTGCTCATCTTGCTGCTTGCTTCCTAGATGGATGATGGGTTAACACCCCTATGTAGACATTGGTTTGCTGGCTGGGTTGCTCTGGAACATATTCAAAGTCCTTAAAGAACTGCAGGTAGACATTGGTTTGCCGGCTGTGTGGCTCAGGAACAGTTTCAAAGTCCTTTAAGAACTGCAGGTAGACATCTTCCTCTGACTTGGCCTCCTGTTCTGCCAGTTCAGGTTCATGGAATCTGGGTTCCGTGGTCAGATGCTCCGCTAGATCTTCCCCCACAAACATGGCTACCGGGGTATAATCATGCACAGCGACCTTCCACGATCCACTCCAGCCTTCCTTATACAGAGGATATTTCCTTCTATCCCCTTCTCTCTCTCTCTCTCTCTCTTTTTTTTGTAAAACTCTCTTAAAAAAGAGAGAATTTTATTCTTTTTATAAGAAACAGGAAGGGTAGACAGATGGAGAAAGAGAAAGATGGAGTGAAATTTTTCCTGTTAGTGAGGGTTAGTTTAGGTTAGTAACCAATACCAGTTTTGGCATCTATCATGGTTAGAAGATCTTCTTTTTAACTATTGCGAAGTCCAAAATCACTCTGTTAATGCAGTTAGTAAAGTCCATTGGGGTTAGTAATTAAACAGCTCCTTCCAGATGTTACACGAACAGTCCTCAAAATATCTTCTTTTTAAATCTCTTCCAGTTAAGGATTGAGTCCATTTTAACTTTGAAGTCTTCCGTTCCATCACCACTTTCCCCTGGGCTGCTGTCTTCTTCGCTTGTCCCAATTTGGAATACTGCATCTTCCTCCCTGCTGGCGTGTCTCTTCAGAAGTTTCTGTATTTTAAAGATGAAATCCTTCTTCTTTCTTTTCTCTTTTTCCTTAAACTTCTGGCTTTCAAGCTTCCTGGGCTCCATAAACTCTTCGGATGAAATTAGATCTCCAGTTTGTCGCTTGTCTTCTATCCCCTTCTCCATCAGCATCTGGAGGAAGTGAAGGTGGCTCTCTTCTCAACTTTGCCATTTCCAGCTCGTGCACCACCTGCATTCTCTCAAGCTCCAGTTCTCTCTCTCTCTCTCTCTTCCTTCAGCATTTTCTCCCTTTCCAACTCTCTCTGGGCTGCCTTCTCCTCTTCCTCAAGTTCCATCTGCATAATTTGCAGCTGGAGACACAAGACCTCTACACTTGGGGTTGCCATCTCTCTGTCTGCTTTCTCCTGAGACATCTGATCAGTAGCCCCTGCTCTGCTCTTGCTTCTAGGCACAGGTGTGTCCTCTAGCTTCTGTCTCCCAGAACGGAGGAACGTATACTGCCTACACTAGCCTGTCTGTCCGTTGACCCGACAGTTCTAGAAATAAATAAAACCCCTTTACAACACTGTTATCAGACCTTTTGGCATTACTGGCACCTTACAAAAAAAAAATGTGACTTCCTGCAGCCAGACAAAGGGAGGAGAAAAAAAATCTCTCTCAAAAAAAACCCCAACTAATTATGCTCTGCCTTTCCAGGTCAACATCTGGCACATCCCACCACTAATGCCACCATGTCATGACCCCAGCGGGTTACCACCTTCTGCCGTCGCCACCCTGGGCCTTCTCAAGGGACCTAAGTCAGTGGTGGTGGCGTCAGAAGGTGGCAACCTGCTGGGGTCATGACACATACATACAAACATACATACATATGACTGTTTTAGACTGAATCATACTATTGGTCCATCATGGTTAGTATTGTCTACACAGGATGCAGGGGTGGATTAAGGCTCACTGGTACCCTAAGCACTGACCAATCTTGGTGCCCCTCTCTTTTCCACGCTGACCCAGTCCATTTTAGTTGTTGACCTGTCTGACCAGATATACAATGCAGGTTGCAGCAATCCAAAAATTTATTCATATGATAACACAATATACTGTACAAACTAAGCTTTGGCTACATAAAGTTCTACAAAAATGCAATAAAACATCTATTTTAATATTTCACAAGTTAAATGAATCAAAGTTCCAATATTCATGACCTGAAAGGCATTTTTCTACATTTCATTTTCGCAAAACCACTGATAACATCCTCAAAATGAATACTTCTCCGAATGTCTGCTTCAATTGTTAATATACAGTGAGTTGAGTCTTTCTTGAAGCATAACTGATCTATTTGGGTTTTTTACATGTTTCAGTTGTGAGAAAGACCTCTCTGTTGTGCAGTTGGTGACCATTAATCTTAAAAATATCCTTAAGGCAATTTCAACATTTGGAAAAGCACTCTCTAGTTTGTCTTCTGTAATTGTGTTGTAAATTCCATGTGCTACTTTTAAACATAGCCTATGACACTGCACCTCACCAACAAAAAATAGAAGATAACCCTAGGGTGCACCATGATCAATTTGCACTAGTTTTATCAATATATATTTTTTAACAAATCTTCATTCTTTTTTTTTCTTTTCACCCTTTTCCCAACTTTGTGGTGCCCTCTTTGGCCTGGTGCCCTAAGCACATGCTTAGTCTGCTTAATGGTTAATCTGCCACTGACAGGATGGCAGTAGCTCTCCAGAGTGTTAGGAAGAGGTTCTTTATATCACCTACTGTCCGGAGTTACCTGAAGATGAAATGGATTGAATCTGGGACCTCCTGAATGCACAGTGAAAGTTCTTCCACTGAGCCACAACCCCTCCACTAATTTTGTTGTTTTAACTGGTTGTTTGGGAGCCAGCTTGGGGACTGCTGAGTGTGGGACATACATATTTTAAAGAAAGAAATACATCACTTTGGAGGAAGTCTCATTTAAATCAAAGGGACTGGATATACATAGGCAAATACGGCTGCACATTTCCAAATGTAACTGGTTTTGTTTTGATTTAGATTACCTCATTTTAAAATGTCTTTGCCCAGCCCAGATCAGGTGTACTTAGCCAAGGGCACAAAGAAGTGAATTTCCAAAGCTGGCTTTGAAACCACAATACTGAAGCCCAAGAACAGCCAGAAACATAAAAACTGATTTATGTAAGCACATGTGAGAGTATGTCTGATATCACCTAATTATGAAATACTTAAGCAGTTGTCTGTCCTACTTACCAAAGAGCTAATTTGAGGTTGTGCATGATAAAAATGGAACTACAAACAAAGGCTCCAAAGCAGAATGTCAGATAGTGTGGAAAGATAATTACATGACAGGCAGTTTTATAATATAATTTTTACTGAGTAGAAACTGGTTGTTTATGTTTCATGAGTTGTACCTACTAGACATTAGATGAGTCTTATGTTTTCGGGCTATTTTGCTTTCCCTTGTGCCTGAGTTCTGGCTAGTCTTGGGAAAGGAAAGGAGTCTTTGGGCAAGTTACTAGTGTCAAATCTATCAAGGTTAAAACTCTGCCTTCTACCCAAGTAACTTGGCATATCTTCACCATCTGCTTGATTTGCAATGAAAGGGACTCGGCACTAGAGGGAAAATGGCAGATATTAAAATAAAGGTAGAGTGCCATAGCTCAAAACTTTCAGTGTGCAAGAGCTGAGCAAATGTTGGGGTTGACAAAATGCGCAATGAGCTTGGAAGCTTCTGGTTCAAATTTCACCTCAGCCATGGACTCACAAAAGTTGGGAACTACCTATATCATGTTTACGTGTGTGATGAAAACTCAAAGCCTGATTTCCCCAAAAGCAGTTTCAAGAGGGGAAAAAGGAACAGAGAAGGGCAGGAACTTTCCTTGCCTGTTGGTTCTTCGTTCCCTTGACCAGAGTGTCCCAAAAGTATGTTTGGGAAAGGGGTCTTGAACTTGGTACCCTGCAAGAGACCAAGGCTCACTTGCCCATTTAGGCAGTGCCTAAGGCACCAATCTTTGCTGCAGCTGGAGGGGTGCCAAGTTAGCCTTCCCTGCAGTGGTGAACTCAGCTATAAGGATGGGCATGAACTGGCTGACAAACCAAAGTTCATCACAATTTTTGGCCTGTTCAGGGTTTGTGATCCAGGGCTCATGAGCAGGAGAACTGGGATGAACTACCATGACGGTTTGTGAAGAGCAGAAAGCAGGGGTTGATCCCTACTTTCAGCTGCTTGGTTCATTTGGTTAGTAATTATTCACAGAAGCAGAAAGCAGAGTTTAAATGGCTCAGAGCTATTTGAACAATCCCTGAATTCTGCTCCCTGCAACTATCTGCCAGGAGCCAGAAAACAGGAGTTTAAATGGCCCTGTTTTCTGCTTCTCATGAAAAGCCATGGGGAGCAGAAAGGAGGGTTTAAATGGAAGGGGTGAAGTGCCTTCCTGGAAGTACTTCACCTCTACATTTCTGCTGGCCATGGCTTGCTGTGACCAGCACAAAGGCAGAAGGGAACTCCCTTCCTGGGAGATTCCCCACCCCTTCCTGCTGGCTGCGGTTTGGCACAGCCAGGAGAAAGGTGGAAGGGAAGTACCTTCCTGGGAGATCCCCCCTTTTCTGCTGGCTGCTGTTTTTCAGGCTATCTCCTGCAATTCTTTTAAAGTTTAAAGGGAACAAGCTGCTCCCTACCACTCAGCTGTTGTTTTGGGCTTTCTGCTAACCCTGATTAAAGGGACTGCGGTCATGGGGGAAGAAGAACAATCCAGCAGCTCTGTCCTTCTCTTTCTCCAGACTGCAGCATGGCGATAACAATAGTGGAACTACACTGCAGTAGCATTTGTTTCCATGGGACAGAGGTCAACAGCATTACCTAGTGAATCATATCCCATTAAGCTTCAATTAACAGGACAGAACATTTTTCTGCAGGCCTGTTGACAACATTACCAAACAAAGTGTACATAACTGACAGCTGACTTTATCGTAACCACAAAGCTATATTGGGAGAAAACCTTAAACTGAACTGGTTGCTAGAAAGGGCCAAACTTAACTGGAACTAAAAAGCTGAATTGCTAAGAGACTGCATTCCAGCACTTCTTTTTATGGCAAGCTGGGATGACCAATACACTATACTGTTGTAAGCCTGGTGACTATTAAATCCATCAAACAAATGTATTTCCTGCTGCTTCCAATAATTTTTCCTCACTGTTTTAACCACCCTCTACCTGCTAAAGTAAGCAGGCCTCCAGATATGTTGCATAGTAGATACAGGAAGACAGATAAGTGAGCTAGAGTGGAACAGATGAGGAAAACAGTGGCTGTCTTGTCTTTTGTGTCACTGATGGTTTTAAAGGTACATAGTGAATCTCTAGGCTGAAACTTGGCAATCCTACAGTGATTTTTATCTAAGTCATAAGAAATGAATCCTTTGAAAGAGATATTTTACAGGGAGGGTTTTTTCCTTTGCAAGTAGTACATTTGGTATTTTATTTATGAATTATGTCATATACACCAGTTTGGATAAAAACCTGTATCAAGAGCCATATATTTTGTGCTTTGTTAAACAGTTTGCAGTCCCTGCTCATAAAAATTGGGTGTTGGGAACTTGAGGGTGGTGGCAGTGGTGTTGGGACAATTAATATGTTGAAGAGGATACCTAGTCAGTTATTTAATAAACAGAAGTGCCAGTTCAACAGACTTCACTTTGGACTGTTTACATGTAGCTTTTAGCATTTGAGATAGATATGAATGCTTTTTACTACTTATGAGCATAAGTGAGTGAAATAATTGTGTGGAAGGCATCTATGGGTGGTTCTACTTGATGACCTCTCTGTTCTATTGCAATATTTCTTTTCTTGATTCAGGACTTCCGGTTTTGGTGATCGCCATGGCAGTTGTCTTCTCCCAGGGCTCCAGGAGAAACCTGCCAGCGCCTAAGGCTGGGTGGGGGCGCAATCATCCATGCCACCCCAGGAGTCCTTGGGTTGAACTCCCAGCCATGGGGGTGCTAGAGAGTCCTCCCCTGGTGTGTCCAGCTGGAGAGGGGGGGGCCCTCCAAGCCCTACTGGGCCCGCCATGGAGTGTCCCAAATGGGAACAAAATCAGCACACTGGAGGAAGCGTATGGTGATCAAGCAATTTTGAATGCAAAAGGTCAATCACTGAAAATGTGAGTCTAAGTATAAGCAAAAATCACCCGAAAACAGCGTGCTCCCCTAAAAGAAAATGGGGGGGAAGGGGACTTCTCCCTGCTAAGAACTGTTTACAAGCGATTTTAAAGCTAGAAAAAGGGGGGGCTTGCAGCAAAAAGCGGTTGAATGGAAATAAAGAGACTGTGAGAACTTACCACATTGTAGAAGAGCTTCCAGAGACTTTGAGAAACTTTTAATAAAAGTAAACAATTCTCAAACATGGCTGAAGGATGCTAAAGACAAACTAGCAAAAGTTAAGTTTCCCTCTGGAAGTTCCAGCCCTTCATGTTCTGTTCCTAGACCGGACTCAACTGCGGAACTCCATAGGTTGCTGTCGGAAGTGCTTCACCCCCTGCTGGAGAAAATTACGGCTATTGATAAGAAGCTTGACACACAACAAGCACAAACAGCTCTGAATACACAGAAAATCAAAAAAATGGAGCAGGAGCTTAAAGAGATTGATTCCAACTAAAAAAAGACAAATAAAAAGAAGGCATTGGGAAAAAGTGTCAGATCAAAGAGTCTTGTGTATTACAGCTGCAAATGGAAAGGGCAAGCTATGTCTTGAGACTTCAAGGTATCACGGAGGAGAAAGGGGAGAATTTGAGACAGATTGTGGGCGATTTGTTGGCTCCCTTGGCAGAGATGATGTCAGAGCAATTTCAAAGTGAAATAGACATGGTCTTCAGATCGTGTTCAGAATTTATCAGAAAGAATAATCTGCCCAGGGAAGTCACAATAAGATTCTCCAGAAGAAAAGTGAGAGACCAACTATTGAAAGCAACTAATGGAGTTACCTTGAAGATAAAAGACAAGGACCTAAAAGTATTGAAAGACGTTCCATTTGAGATAAGAAGGAAGAGGTTTCCGGTCTGGGATTCATGGTGTCCTGACGTGTTCTGGCTTTGCTCTCTGAGCTCCCAGAGCATATGGAGGGTCTTGACGACAGGGTGGGCTTCTTACAGCCCTCCGCAGATCCCCCCAGGCAGGGGGGTGACTGGCAGCGAGCTTTGGCCCGAGAGGGAGTTGAGATCGGCTGATAGTGGGGCTTTAAAGAGCGTCGCGACCAGCCTTGATCCCCTCCCCCAGAGAAGGCACTTTGGAAATTCTCTACAAGATCCCACCGAGTTGGATTCTCAACATAAGAACGCATGACCCAGACCTCCAAGACATTCTACGGAAACTGATATTAAGGAAACACTGCTATAAAAGACACGGACTTTGAAGGTAACTTTTTAAAATTGCTCACCGGAGACGCGTTTTGGCCGAAAGTAAACAACATCCGATGAAGCGCATGATCGTGCTGTATCTGTAGTACTAACATCAAACCCGAAAAAGTGCAGTTGAACAGCTTAAAAAGGCCAAAAAGCCGGTTTGTTGATCATTCCTGCGGTTGGATTATTGACTTTAAAATAGAAACTAACAACAAACTTCGCGAGAATTAGTGTGGAAAAGTACTCTAGCTGCAGCAGAAATTGTCAGAACAGGAAGTGACCTCAGACCAGACAAGTAATCGTCCTAGAGAAGTCCAGGGAGGCCGGAAGAAGGGAGGAAACCAGGGACAAGGGGACCATCAAGACTGCCGGACAGGAAGTGAGTAACCGGAAGAACCATCTACCATAGAGAAATTGCGCCCGCCATTTTGAGAAGGTCAGAAAAATTTATTTCGATTTTAAGCGAAAGACTTAATAGAAAAAAGTGAAATTAGAGCAATTCAGGTGGGCATAAGAAGGACTTTGATTTGATGTAGGTTTGAGGGAAATTTTAAACAACGGCTTACAATCTGCGGCAACGACAGAGGGCGAACTCCTGGTCCTCCCCGAAAATGGCTGCAAAAGAAGAAAAGAAGCTACAGGGCATGATGGAAGCTATGGAGAAACGGGTGATGGACGCGATTCAGAAGTTGGAAAAAACCCTAATAACAGAAGTAACAGAGCTGAAAAAAGAAATGTCTGGGATTACAAAAGAGATACAGACGTTGACTAAAAGAGCAGATGAGACGGATGAAAGAGTGAAGAGAGTGGCATCCAATGTTGCTGAGGTTACTTTAGAAACAGAAAAAGTTAATGTGATGGTCCAATATAATGCAATGCTTAACCACATGAGATTCAGGGGGATCCCTGAAGACAAGAGTGAGAACATCCATTCTGTTATGGTGGATGCTGTTGCAGATTTCTTAAAAATGGAACAGGAGAAGGTGGCGGCACAGATCGATGTGGTGTACAGAGTCAATTCTGCGATTGCGCAAAGGAAAAAATTACCCAGAGATGTAATTGTCCAGTTTATATCTAAAAAACTGAAGGAGGATCTATTTAAGCAACAATTTCAGGAAGATTTCACAATTGACAACAAGAAAATCATGGTTTTAAAGGAACTACCCAGAGCAATGCTTCAGGATAGACGACTCTTCAAAGATTTGATTGACAAACTGAAAACAGAGGGTATAAGATACAGATGGGAAATTCCTAAAGGTGTCAGTTTTACATTCAAACAGAAGAGAGTCACCATCAAGTCAGTAGAGCAAATGACCAGATTCATCAATGATAACTTTAAAGACTCTGATAAATAAGCACAAAACCAACATGGAGAGTCAAATTATATCATGGAATGTTAATGGACTTGTTGTTGTTGTTGTTCAGTCGCACAGTCGAGTCCGACTCTTTGCAATCCCATGGACCAAATTACGCCAGGCCCTCCTGTCTTCCGCTGTCCGCTGAAGTTTGCTCAATTTCATGTTCGTTGCATCGATGACACTGTCTAACCATCTCATCCTTTGCAAAAGTGGGCTTGAAGCTCAACATCAAAAAAACTAAGATCATGGCATCTGGCCCCATCACTCCTTGGAAAATAGAAGGAGAAGTCGTAGAAGTAGTGACAGACTTCACGTTCCTAGGATCCCAGATCACTGCAGATGGTGACTGCAGCCATGAAATTAAAAGACGCCTGCTCCTTGGGAGGAAAGCGATGGCAAACCTAAACAGCATGATAAAAAGCAGAGACATCACCTTGCCAACAAAAGTCCGCATGGTCAAAGCAATGGTATTCCCCGTAGTAATGTATGGCTGCGAGAGTTGGACTATAAGGAAGGCTGAGCGCCGAAGAATAGATTCTTTTGAACTATGGTGCTGGAGAAGACTCTTGAGAGTCCCTTGGACTGCAAGGAGTAATCTGGTCCATGGGGTCGCGAAGAGTCGGACTCGACTGTGCGACTGAACAACAAATGCCCCAAATGGTGTGAAGGAAAATTTTTTTCAAGATTTGTGGGAACAGTTACGACAGTTAACCTATGAGCAAATGATTTTGATGGGTGACTTTAATAGTACTGTTGATAATGTTGTTGATAGAAAATCCAAAAAAGGAATTGAAGCCATGGGCAAACTTCTGAAAGTCTTTTTTCAATTGACTAAACATGAACATTTGGCAGATGTTTGGAGAGTTAAAAATCCCAGGGATAGAGAGTATTCCTTTTATTCATCAAGACACAAATCCTTTTCAAGGATAGACATGATGTGGATGACAGAGAATTTGATCTTGCAGACACGCAAAATTGAGATGTTACCTAGAATTCTTTCTGACCATAGTCCGGTAAAATGGTCAGCGTATGTTAAGAGAAAGAAATTCCGATGGAGACTTAATGAAGATTTGCTGGACAAACAAAATATTGTGGACAGAATAAGGACAGAAACCCAAACATATTTTCAACTGAATTTAAATAAGGGTGTACAGACGCAAACGGTATGGGAAGCCTACAAGGCTGTGATGCGAGGACATCTGATTGCAATTAATAATAATGAAAAGAAACAACAACTGAAAATAGATAAAGAGATTATGGAAAATATTCGGAAAAAAGAAATGGAACTTAAGAAAAGGCCTGGTAAAAAGAAGATCTTGAGAGAATTGAGGATTTTAAGGGAGCAATATGAGGCGAGGTTGAACAAAGAAGTATACTGGAATTTGAAAAAATTGCAACAGAAATCCTTCGAAGGTGCAAATAAACCTGGCAAATATTTGGCATGGCAATTGAAGAAAAGAAGAGAGAATAAAACAATTACTAATTTGAAAGATGGAAATAAAGAGATTTCAGACCCAGGAGGGATCAGGAGGGAATTTTACAAATATTATGCGACTCTTTTTCAAGCAAAACAAGTGGATCCGCAAAAGATGCAAGACTATCTATCCAAGGTTAATTTGATACAACCAAGCCCTGAAATGAAAACATTTTTAAATGCTGTAATAACTAAAGAAGAAATCAGTAAAGCAATAGGAGAGGCAAAGATTTCCAAAGTTCCAGGCCCGGATGGCTTTTCAGCTAAATTTTATAAAAAACTTCATGAAGACCTGGTTCCGGTGTTGGAGATCCTTCTAAATGAAATTAGAAAGACAGGGAAGATTCCAGATTCCTGGAATGAAGCTGCAATCACCTTAATTCCTAAAGAAACACAAGATTTAACAAATGTAAAGAATTATCGGCCTATCTCATTATTGAATAACGACTATAAGATTTTTGCAAAAATATTAGCAGAGCGCCTTAAAAGGTTTTTGAAAGACACTATTGTTGAAGATCAAGCCGGATTTTTACCAAATAGACAAATTAAAGACAATATGAGGGTTGTTTTAGACGCAATTGAATATTACGATAAGCACCCCGAAAAAGAAGTTGGTTTTTTATTTTTGGACGCAGAAAAGGCATTTGATAATCTGAATTGGGAATTTATGTTTAAAGTGTTTGAGAAATCCTTGATGGGCGCAGAATTTATAAGAATGATTCAATCAATTTATAAAGAACAAAAAGCTACGGTGATTGTGAACGCAGAATCAACAGAAATGTTCCGGGTAAGAAAAGGTACTAGACAGGGTTGTCCCCTGTCACCATTGTTATTTATCTGGATTTTGGAGATTTTGCTACAAACGGTTAGAGATGATGAAAACATAAAAGGTTTAAATATTGGAGGCTTTTCATTTAAACTAAGAGCATTTGCGGATGATATTATGTTTATTGTTGAAGATCCTGTCAATAATATGCCTAAGTTATTTGAAAAAGTGAAAGAGTTTGGTGATCTCGCAGGGTTTTATGTTAACAAGAATAAATCTAAGATATTGTGTAAAAATATGATTGGTACAAAGCAACAAATGTTACAAAATGTGACAGAATGTGAAGTGGTTAAAAAGGTTAAGTATTTGGGAGTTGAAATTACAATGAAAAATATAGATTTGTTTAAGAATAATTATGAAAAACTGTGGGGTTCGATAAAGAGTGATTTAGAAAAATGGGAAAAACTAAGATTATCTCTTCTTGGAAAAATTGCCATTGTCAAAATGAATGTACTGCCCAGGTTAATGTTTTTGTTTCAGACAATACCAATTGTGAAAGATGGGAAAGTGTTGGTAAAATGGCAAAGAGAAATCTTTAAGTTTATCTGGGCAGGAAAGAAGCCAAGAATTAAAATGAAGATAATGTATGATATTAAAGACAGAGGTGGCTTCCAAGTCCCGAATTTGCGTTTGTATCATGAAGCAGTATGTTTGTCTTGGTTATCTGAGTGGGTTAATTTGGAAAATAGAAAACTTTTAGCTCTTGAGGGGCACGACTGCAGATTTGGCTGGCATGCCTATCTTTGGTATGGGAAAAATAAAGTCGATTCTATGTTTAAGCATCATTATGTAAGGAGGACATTGTTTGATGCATGGACCAGGTACAAGGATACAATTTCGGACGAGAGGCCTCTGTGGATTGTTCCAGCAGCAGCTATACATCTGTTTTCAGAACATAAAGGTAATGACTGGTTGAAAGATCATGAATTGTTGCAAAAAGAAGGGAAAAAATATGTTTTAAAGCCAAATAATGAACTAGAATTTGAGTATGGTTGGCTACAATATTGTCAAATAAGGGACATTTATAAAAAAGATTGTAAAGAGTTTGGTTTTAGAGCTATAAATGATGATTTTGAAAATATATGGTTGAAAAGAGAGCGGAAAATGATATCAAAGATGTATAAAACTTTGTTGACTGTATATACTTTGGATGAAACTGTTAAAGAACAAATGATAAAGTGGGCCATAAATATGAACAAAGAAATTTCTATGGAATCATGGGAATTTTTGTGGAAAAGATCTTTCAAAATGTCTACCTGTATTAATGTAAAAGAAAACTGTTATAAGATGATGTATAGATGGTACATGACACCAAAAAAGATTGCCAATATTAGTATGGATAAGAACTTGAGTAACAAATGTTGGAAATGTAAAAAAATAGAGGGTTCTTTTTACCATATGTGGTGGTCATGTGATAAAGTGAAAGCATACTGGTCTAATATACATTGTGTGATGCAGAAAATATTAAAACTCCCAATTGAGAGAAAGCCAGAACTTCTTCTCCTTGGTTTGACAATGGAAAAAATTCCACAAGAAAAAAGGACATTGTTATGGTACATGATTACGTCGGCGAGAATGGCCTTGGCTCAGCAATGGAAAATGGAGAAGGTGCCAGATATACATGACTGGTTGAGAAAATTGATATTTTTAGCGGAAATGGACAAAATGACAAAGAAATTAAATGGACAAATGACAGAACAGTATATAAAAGATTGGGAAGGATTGAAACTGTATCTAGAAACTGAATATAGAATGAAGGGGAAAATATATAACTTGGATACGTATGGATATTGAACAAGAAGTGAAATGAATTTTGAACTGTATGTACTGTTATTTGAAAATATGTTGAAATTGTAGAGGTTTTATATAATTGAAATGTGTTACCTGGTTTGTCGATGCATATAAGTTTAAACTTGATTACCGTCTAATTACTTTTGTTTGTTATTAGCAGTGTTGGAAGCCTATTGGGGGGTGGGGGGATGGGATGGGAACTTTTCTTTTTCAAAATTGTATTGGTAACGTAATTGGAAATGTTGAGTGTATCCCAATAAAAATTTTGTTTTTTTAAAAAAAAGAGATAAGAAGGAAGAAAAGGAAATATAGAGACTTGGTGTTATTTCTACAAAGTCACAACGTTTCCTACAGATGGTTAATAACTGAGGGATTCTAATCTGTTGAAAAGGCCCATGAGTTTTTGCGCCAACACGGTCATCCACCAGGAGAAGGAGTTACCGATGGCTCCAAAGAGAGCGAGGAAGAAGGAGAGGCTGGATCTTCTGATGAGGACTCAGACTCTAAATTGGGGGCAGTAGGCCCTAAATCAGGCTATCATTTGAGGTATAAAAAAGGGGAAAAGTAGATTGTTAATGTTCTCTGGAGTATCTAAAATATGTTTATTGAAATTCACAGCTCTTTTATGAAGCTGAAATTGTTGGTGAAATATCAAAATGTTTTATTCACTAGATGATCATTTTCGGCTAAAGTTAATTTGCATTTAAGACGGAAAGCAATTACGTAAAATGTTTGTATGATCACCGTCTCTTGGGTTTTTAGAGGGTATTCTTTTCTTTCTTCTGTAGATGGTAGTTTCCCTTTCCCATTTTTTCTGTTTGTAGTTTTTAGTTTGTAGTTATTAGAAAATGCAATAAAAAATCCCCTACGAGGGGGCCAAGAAAGAAAGAAAGAAAGAAAGAAATATTTCTTTTCTCCATTAATATAGAAGTGGAATTCAAACAAGTGTTCTGAATAGACCTTAATAAATTTTCCTTAAAAATCTGGCAGTGCCTGCACCCAATGGCAAGATGCTACTATCTGTATACTTGGAAACAATCCTCTTGTTTTCTTGCATTTTTCTTTTACTCTCTTTGTTTTTAGACTACTTACTTCCTATTTTCTCAAGCTGCCTTGTGCCACTAATAAGTAAGCAAGGGATCGAGTTGCCAGATCCAAGTTGGGAAACTCCTGGAGTTTTGGGGATGGTGCCTGGGGAGTACAGGGACCTCAGTGGGTACCATGCCACAGAGTCCACCCTACAAACCATCCATTTTCTCCTGGGAAATGGATCTCTGTAGTCTGGAGATGAGCTGTAGATCTATGGGATCCCTAGGTCCCATCTGGAGGCTGGCATCCCTACAGTGGGCCTGTGGCCTGGATGTGGGCACACCCCTCCTGGGCCATCACAACCCAGGGCCAATCCTACTGGGGCCACCCTGGCTAAAAGAAAGAGATGGGCTCAATCTGCCAGCCACACTTTATGTATTTCGGCACCTTGCCTCACCCTGCCCAGCACAGTGAAGAATGTGGTTAGCCTGTCCTTTGCTGCCCAGAGCCTAAGCTCACCCAGAGCAATGAGGGACCTGCTAGCTTGGCCTTGCTTGTCTTTCAGGGAGTTAATTGTGCATGGTATAGCCCAGGAAACAAACAAAGTGCCAGCAATAGAAAGCAACACAGGCCACACTGTGTAGTGCTAACAATATACAGTTTATTTACAATATTTACCATCAAAGTGCTTCGCCATACAAGTCATTCAGTGGAAGGGGACAACTATACAGAATCAGTGCACATATATACAACCAGTAGCCAATCAGCAGCCACTGCTGAGTCATACCTGCTAAGCACTTCAGCTCTAGCCAGAACTGGTTTGAGCCAGTGACAGTGACTGTCATTCCTGTCAGTTTAGATCAGTAAGATCACCAAGCCCGATGTCTTACTGGCAATTCATGCCAACATTGCTGTGAAGAGGGATGTGCCACTTGGATCCAGCCTTGTCACAGTGAGGAACATGCCTACCTGCTTTGTGAATGATGCACCCACACCCAGCCTCACCACCATGATGGACATACCCAGCCCTGCCTTGATGTTTCTGGAATGGGAAGGTCCCAACCCATCCTCATTGCACCCAGCAAAGGAGGGGTTCAGCCCAGCCATGTGGCTTGGCCCGGCTCTTCCTGCTTGGGGCTGGCCTTGCAGCCACTCTCCTTTGGTCGGGGGTGGGGGGTGGGGAGGTTCCAGGGCTATTTCCTCCCTGTCTAATCCATCCCTGTTTGTTTGGAAAATATCTATAAGCTACCTTTGTCCTTTTGGGGAGAAAAGCAGCATAGAAATGCCACAATAAATAATAACTTATTGTTGCATTCTTGCATTCTATACAGTACAGGAACTATCTGCTATGTTCCTATTCTTCCATCTTTATTCAGTACAGGAACACAACAAAAATGTGCCAATCACATACTCCTGAACTGGGCAAGCCTTACTGAAATAAATGGAGAATGAAGTGAAACAAATGTTTGGTGAATTACTGCCTGATGAGGCATTATAATGGAAACTATGTACTCCTTTCCCTTATGTATTTTAGTCGCCTTCTCTGAGTTGTCTATCCTGCTTTAGCCAAGCCCTTCCTCCTACAGAGTAAGCAAACTCACAAAGGCTTACATCACCTCTGAATGTTTCCCTCTGATTGGATCTCAGGGGACTATTGCTGTACTTGATGTACTGTAATTCCAAGTAAAAGAGTGAGTACGTGACCCCATTTCCTTTGTGCATATTTCATAATCCTCAAGAGATTCAATTCCCTATTGTAGTTCATGTTAATGGGAGAAAGTATTCTTGAGACTGATAACAATTTGGAATGAGTACAACAATGTTTCTGGCTTAGCCGAGTCTGGCTTGATGTTTTCAATGTGGTGGAAAGCAGATCAAAGATGACTGTGAGCACATAAGAAGACTTTCTTAAGCTGTGCTGCTGCTCCTCTTCTGTAGGTGCTCCTCTCCTGTAGGCAATGTCAACTGATTACACAGTAGCATCATAGGCTTGCTGGGCTGCAAGGATAACTAGGACTGCTTTAGATCCAAGGGTCTTTCCAGATGATCAGTTCTTTGTGAAGTAAATTTATTTATTTATTTATTTATTTATTATGGGATTTATACCCCGCCCTCCCCGCAAAGCAGGCTCAGGGTGGCTCACAATTGATATAAATATAACAAGGAACATATTTAAAATACACCAGTTAAAACATTATAATACAAGTCTAAAACCATTACAATACAATAAAGTGCAAGATGCAAGCGGTTGTTAACCATTGGCTAATGTTTCACCATAGTTAGAGAGCTGGTGGTCCCCGCTTGCCCACTCCAATGGCCCCGGCCTGGAAGTAGATACTAGGTGTTCTTGCTCAGGCAGCTGCTCTGTTGTAACATTACGGGCTGGGCACTCCAATGGCGGCGGCCCCTAATTGAATGCCTGGCGGAAGAGCTCCATCTTACAGGCCCTGCAGAACTGAGAGAGGTCCCGCAGGGCCCTGATCTCCTCCGGGAGCTCGTTCCACCAGGTAGGGGCCACCACCGAGAATGCCCCAGCTCTAGTGGCAGCTAGCCTGGCCTCCCGTAGGCCAGGGAGGGTCAGACGATTTTGCGACCCCGACCGTAGTGCTCTCTGGGGACTGTACGGGGAAAGGCGGTCCCGTAGATATGTTGGACCCCGGCCATATAGGGCTTTAAAGGTGAGAACCAGCACTTTGAAGCGGACTCGGTATGCTATTGGCAGCCAATGCAGAGACCTTAGTGCAGGCTGAATGTGCTCCCTTCTGGGGAGGCCCAGCAGCACCCTGGCCACAGCGTTCTGCACCAGCTGCAGCTTCCGGATCCGCAACAGAGGCAGCCCCATGTAGAGAGCGTTACAGTAATCCAGTCTCGAGGTGACCATTGCATGGATCACTGTGGCCAGGTCAGCCCGGTCGAGGAAGGGGACCTGGCACAGTTATTGCTCATTTGTTGTGAGAGATCCCAGCCACCATCTCTCCAGGAAGGGCTTCCTTTGAGATTCATCCCAAATTTCAAAAACTGTATGTTTTTGCTGAGAAAATATGATCCCCAGGCAAATGTTATCCTTAGGTGGGCTGAGTCAAAATAGTCCAATTCAGTGCCCCATTCATGAAAAGTATACCCCATTTCAGTGATTTTTTCACAAGAAAGCTGTGAATAGGGATGGGCATGAACCAGCTCACAAATTAAAATTCATCATGGATTTGGGCTGGTTCATGGTTCATGAACTGAAATTCGTGGCAGGTTGTTCATGCCGGTTTGTGAATTGATACATTTCCAGACAGTCTCCGCTCAAACAAAATGTTCACTACATTCCAAAGCAACACGGTGATGGTGGAATTCTCCAGCCTTAGAAACACTGTCGTCAGTTTCAAACTAGTAATGTCAGTTTCAGGAAGTCCCCCCTTTGCCTGCATTCCTCTGAGTTCACTTCCCATTTTCTTGCACAGAACTTGTAAAATCCCACCCCCCTTGCTTGGATTTGTAACTCTGTGCTTTGAGATCAGTCCTTTTAAGCTTGCAATGCCAGTGGCACAGAGTTCTGCTGGGCACTCCATAATTGCACTTGTACTGCTGAGCACTCTGTATATTGTACTGGTTCTGCTGGGCTTGCAAAAATGCCCCCTCAATGCTTGGATTGTGATTGAGCCGGCATTACCACATTGGCACTGGGTTCTGCTAGGCACTAGTACATTGCACTGGATCTCCTGGGTTTGCAAAAAAACAACAACAAACACTTGGATTGTGATTCTGTGCTTGACATCAGTCCTGCTGAACTGGCATTGCCACATTGGCACTGGGTTCTGCTGGGCACTCTGTGACTGCACTGATATTGCTGGGCACTCTGTATATTGAACTGGTTCTACTGGGCTTGCAAAAATGCCCCCTTGCTTGCATTTTGATTGAGTTGGCATTGTCATATTGGCACTGGGTTCTGCTGGGCACTAGTACATTGCACAGGTTCTGCTGAGCTTGCAACCTCCCATGTTTGGATTGTTATTCCATACTAGACATCAGTTCTGTTGGGCTGGCATTGCCACAATGGCACTGAGTTCTGCTGGGCTTGTAAAAATGCCCCCCTTCAGTTTCTACTGCAGAGGTTCTCTGGTTTGACCTTCATCCTGTTGGATTTGCACTGCTACAGTGGTACTGGTTCTGTTGGGCAGATTACACTGGTTCTGCTGGGCTTGCAAAAATCCCCCCCACTTTAAATTTCTACTGCAGAGATTCTCTGGGACTTTGATTCTGTTCTGCTGGGCTTCTATTGCTCTTGCTGTTTTTGCTGTTTTTTCCCTCCATTGGAAACAATGAAGGATGGAGGCACCTTCTTTGGGGGGCTGTAACTCAGACCCCATAAATCCAATCCTCACCAAACTTGGTTGACAAGTAGAGGAGAGTCAGCCAGAGACCCCTTGTGAGTTTGGTGTCTTTAGCTTGCACAGGATCTGTTCTATACTTTCCTGAACCTCCCAATCTGGCACCTGTCAGAATGACTGCTTGTCAGCCCAGCTGTCATTTCCCCAGAAATCAATTTCCTGGAGCATCTTCTTTGGGGAGGCATAAATTGGAACCTATAAATCCAATTCTCACCAAACTTGGAGGACAGGTAGAGGAGAATGAGCCACAGAATCCCTGGGGGACTGGTGTCTCTAGCATGCCAGGTGTGTGTTTCTACCACACCATGAACTTTACAAACCAAACTGGTTCATTTGGCTCTTTAAAGTTAATGATGGTTCCTGGTTGCAAACTGGGTATGCGATGAACCACAACCCAAACTTCATTTTCCTGGTTTGTGCCCATCCCTAGCTGTGAACAGACAAACTATTCACCTATTTGTGACACCCCCTCTCCACTCACACAGAGTGCATACCACCCTAAACAACCTCTCTTCTTCAGGTTATGGGTTATACATAGTTCAGGATGTCACACTCACCACCCTTTTTTAAAATCTACACAGAATTATGCCCATCTCACACATCAGGTCCTCTCTCACACTCCCAGAGACATCCACAGCCAGGACATCTTAGCCCCCTTTAATAATCAGCTCTCATTCACACAGAGCTATTGGGGTTGGGGCTTAAACATTTTTCCACTCACTCACTGCCACCATCAATATTTCCTCTAAGTTGTGGAGTGTTGTGAGCAAAAATTCAACTTCATGAGCCAAAAGAGCTACTAGCATTAATGTTGTGAGTAAGCCTACATTTGACTACATTTGGAGTCCACTGTCCAAAGCTGCCATTTCCCCCATGGAAACTGAATTGATCTGTGTAGTCTGGAGATCACCTGTAATTCTGGGAGGTTGGCAACCCTTCTGTGTATTGACACTGTTTCTAACAACCTTTTTTTGGCAGAGCTAGATAAACAGCTCGCAAACCAAAATTAAGTTCCCATCTCCATTAAAACTAGCCAAAATTGCAGAGAATCATCATTTGCACCCATGCATCAAACATCACCACATGATATACAGTAACAAAAAAAAAATGAGGCTTTGTATTGAAATTATGGCTGAAAACAGAGGGTGTGATTGGCTTTTTTATTTTTAATAGTAGCATAAAAATCTAACTGATGCATTCCAGTCAGCAAATTGCTATATCCACTACATATTTTCATGGGTTGGGTCATCTCTGACTTTGAAAGTGGACTTTTCATTGGCTCAGTTCAGACCCAAAAGCATGGTTAGTTTATGAAAATAGGATTTGGTTTACAGATGATCACCCAACATCTTGGTTTGCTTTAATAAATGGTAGTTTCACCACCTTTTCTCTGACCAGGAATGTCTATATTCAGGGATGAGTAAAGGTTCTATAGGCGTACATGCTTAGTTATGTTATAACCTGAACAGCATGGGAGCCACTTCCCTGTGTCTTTTTACCATGTGACAACTGAACAGTACAGGATTCCACCCACCATCCAGAAAACATGAATATTTTCATATTTGTGTTAAGGGCTAAAAATTTGTGTGCTAGCACAATTTAACAGGAACACTGGCCACCATTCATTCATGTCCTATATGTGTATAGACTGAGATATTAAATTTTGTGTGTTTCTTTCCCTTAGACACGCATCTCTCAGGGTTAACCAAAACAAGAAACTTTTATTTATAAGAATAAAAACTTGAGGAAACTAAAGTCTAAGAAATAACATTTCCCTTTCATTGAACTTTTGAACTAAGTTCCTATACCTACAACTGGGATCCTTTAGTTATAAATTTACTAGTGGTGTAGTGGTTAAGTGCACAGACTCTAATCTGGGAGAACTGGGTTTGATTCCCCACTCCTCCACTCACATCTGCTGATGTGACCTTGGGTCAGTCACAAGCAATGTTCCCTCTAAGCTGTGGAGTCTAGTGAGCAAAAATTCTACTTTGTGAGCTACTGGCATTAAAGTTCTGAGCAAACGATTTGGCTGCTACATAAATTAGTCTGCTCTGGGGCCATCCTTCCTGAGCTAAGACAAGAATCTGCGAGCTGGAGGCTAAAAATCTGTGAGCCAGCTCACACTAACTCAGCTTAGAGGGAACATTGGTCACAAGTTCTGTCGGAGCTGTTCTTGAAAAAGAGTAGTTTCTGTCAGAGCTCTCTCAGTCCCACCTACCTCACAGGGTTTCTGTTGTGGGGAGGGGAAGGGAAAGGAGTTTGTAAGCTGCTCTGAGACTCCTTTGGATAGTGAAGGGCAGGGTATAAATCCAATCTCCTCTTCTTCTCTTCTACTATTTTCAGCCTGTTCCAAGCAGCTCTTCTATACAGTCCCCCCGAAAACCCCTCTTTTTACCCCAGTACTTAAGCTATCCACTTGTTTGCTATCAACCCCCTGTCATTCAATTGCTGTTTTCAAATCTCTTGCTCTCAACATTCCATCAGCTCTCATTGGCTGCTCTTAGAGAGAGGCTGAATTTAGATTGTCACACCATTCAAAGTGAGCAGGAAGCAATCTAACTCTAATTTGACTTTGTGATGTCAACACATAGCCAAATCTTGTCATATGTGTGGAAGCACCACTATCAATTAGCCAAGGCTTTTGATTTTCATTTGTTTGTGCTAAATGAGGTACACAATAATTAAATTGCTTTTTTGGGGAGGAATCCTGTGTTTGAGTGTGAGGTTGCTTGCTGGTGCTGGCATTTGCATTTCTATTGAGCAAGCAGTCTGTCTGGATATGATCTGGATTTTTACAACTGAAGCACTGAGGGACATTTCTTTTGTCTTTGGTGTTGGGCTTTCTGTGGTCAATTGGCTTGACCTGAACTCTCAGAGGATGTAACATGAGTCATTCCTGCTTTTGTGCTGCTCATGATAGCCTTTTTGTTCACAATACTCAGCTCTTATCAGCCCCAGAGCATCTTCCAGCTTAAAATCTTTCCCATTAAATGTTGAAATGAATGCAGAATAAGATTCAGATAGGGAACAGTCTGATTAGTAAATCTTCATCTAGCACTTTACCAGCATTTGCAAGCTTATCAATTAGATTTAATAATGCTTCTTTATGGGTGAAAAGTACTGAGGCCAGAGACTCAGCATAGTGAATCAGCTCTTGTTTATTGGATTACATCAGGAACAAAAGATAAACTGGCCGGGCAGTGACCGGCTTATATGCGTGCCCCAGACCACACCCACACACACATCACCCGTGATTGGCCTTATTTACAAGTCAACACTTCAATAGGTCTACTTTCGGATCCAGGCAAGCCCATAGGTGCACCTTCAGATCCAAAGCAGTTATTGTCTTTGGAATGAAGGTCTGAGATTGGTTGGACCGCATGGTCAGGCTACCTCCGTGGTGGCCATCTTCTACAGCTAATACATAACAATGGGTTTCTACATTTCTACTTTCTTGCTGCCTAGTTGAGAAAAGTTCTCTAAAGAAAGAAATCTTGCTAGCTTAGTCTTGCTGTCCATAGACCTTTCTTAAGGCTTCAATCATCCCTTTTGCAGTTTCTTTTCCTTTTATGTACACCAATTGGGAATTGGCCAGCGTACTAATAATCAGATTTTATGCTTTACCATCTGCATTCTCCCAACTTGTGATTTCATTTTCAGACACTGTTGTGGAGCAGTTAATGAAAAATTAGCCTAATCTAAAGAGTAAGAAGCCTAAAGAGAAAGAAGCCTAATCTAAAGAGTACTTTCCTTATTACAAATGACCAGCTTGTCTGGCATCGTGTGTGGGAGTATGAGGGTATTGTATCTACAGGAGAGACCTGCAGAGACATGTGTCTCAATAGAAGGCCATGTAAAGGGACTGAGAGGAAAAAGAGAGAGAAAGGAGGGGTCAAGAAAGCAGCTCCCAGGTTAAGAGAGGCATCCCATTCAAGGAGATAACACATATACACCCTTAGAATGATGTAGCGTCCCACCCCCCATGTCCAGGCAAGCTGACTCACTCACTCCAACATATCCAACTGGAGAACTGGGTCCAGGAGCATTCAGAAACTATGAAACTGCTCCTTTAGGGTGAACACAACCCCATCCGAAACAAGAGATAACCAATTTCCTGGGTCTGACCTTCCGCCCACCAGCATCTATGATATTCATTTGTACAATACACATCACTTCTTCCACATGGGTAGTAGGACTGTATGCCTTTAGGGTATCTTATGGGGCTCCCAGACTGAGCCTGGAAATTGGTGGGAGGGGTTGGGTGGGGAAAATGGTGAGGGGACTGGTGTTACAAGCATGATGACATCACTTCTGGGGAAAATGTAGAAGCAATGGTGGTGGTTCTAGGAATCGGCAGAAACATTATGGTTTTACCATTGAGCTTTCAGCCATTCTTACAGCTACCGCTGTTGTTTCTGGGTTTTCCCCAAAAGTGACATCATGATGCCTGTGAATTTTTTTTTTAATTTTCCCTGTGCCACAGCTTGGATTGGTGGTGCACAATGGGAGCTTGGTGAGGGGAATCCCCCACCCCACTGGGGGCTTGGCAGCCCTGGTGACTTCCCATGCATAATAGAATGCCAAAGTCATCAGCATGTTAACCAGCCCTTAGGGGCACAAAGATAGTAGAAAATGCTGCAAAGGCACATTCATAGCTGATATGACACTGTAAATGATCTGAAAATGATCTGATAAAACAGTATATGGCTGATATTTAATTGCAGAGCAAAGGTTACTGTTAACCATGTAAGATCAGCCAAGTGACACTCAGTAAACAGTTCCTCCACTAGCTGCCTGAAGGTAACAATGCCGTCACTGTTACAAATAAACCTAATTACTTCCACTACAAGAGAAATTAGTCAGGGGGAAAGATCAGGCATGTGCAGCCAAGATTATTAGCTGTTGGTTTCGCTTCTGCAGTTACTTTTCATTCTGGTTTTTTTAGGTCTCACTGAGCTGCATGTCTACCGGCACACTGGTAAACTTCCTTTAGCACAGCAAAGGTATGGTTACCAAGCTCTAGAACTATTTTGGGGATCTTACCCATTTTAATTTTGTTTCTCTTGAATAATGCCCAGATGTCAAGGTTCAGAAGCACATTTTCTTCTGATGTCTTTACGCACTACATTTGCCAAGAGCCTTAGATTATTATCTTGATTGGTCATGATGAATGATAGACTATAGATTTTGAAGACCAGAAGAAGACTTTGTTTACTTTGTCGAATGCCCTCTGTATTGGTGCCTGCCTTCAGGTTTGTAACATCTCTATTGCATTTTGAACATGAAATCAAAATGGATCTAATAAGCTTCTCTAGATATCTGAGGTTCTTGCCAGGCTGGCCCACCCATGGAAGCAAATAGGCCACCAATTTGAATAAGCTTTAGTTCTGATGCTCCCCAGACATTCATGTGAATCTCTGTAGGCTGTCACCACGTTCTGAAACTCCACTGGTGATTCCCTCTTTCAACTCTATGTTCTAAGTCTTGAGAAATATGGAGCTAATTTTGCCCTCATACTACATTTCCAAAAGTTTTGATTCACAAACAATTGAGGCTGTAAGACTTGACAAAGGCACATAGAAACGGGATTCTTCTTATCGGCTCTCTGTAGTCTTGCATGCTTCATGTTGTGAACCTGACATTTGTTTACAACTCTTTGAAGTGTTAATCTCTTGAAATATTGTGCATGTGTTTAGTTGTTCATATCATTTAAGTTTGTGAATGTACTATACCTTTACAACAACTGACACAATACAAATATTGTTTATATAATTTACATGTTTATTTCAATCTTAATACACAATTTTTTGTACATGGTGCTTTAGTGTTCGAATATTGTCTTCTACACCATTGTCCTTCTGTTGTAGTAATATTCATGTAGCAAGAATAGAATGTAGGACTGAACTTGGTGTCTCTTCAATCATGCCTGGAGTCCTCAGCATGATCTAGGCCTGCAGGTGTAATGCCTACATGAGGAAACAAAGTCCAAAAGAGGACCAATGCGCTTCAACATTGGTTTTTATCGAAAGCCTTACAAATGTGACCCAGAACATAGTTTTGCATAAACTATTTTAAGCTGTTTATTGGCCCAATAGTACACAGCTGATCATTAAAGAATTTGGACAAAAATAGTAGTTGATGCTTTGCAGTGCACACACAAAAAAGTATGGCCAATGCAATATGCAACCTCTTTTGTAAAATGATCTGGGAGAGGTTTTTTTTTTAAAAAAATGTGCTATGTTTATGAACTGTGAATTTAGCAGAGAGAAATTCCTGCCCCTGTCTGGTTGGACTAGCTTTGCAATATGTGTTCCAGCCTTTAAAACAATAGCAAAATGTTCTTTATCTAAATAGGGTAGGGATTTAATAAACCTAGATATGGTGAAGTTTTACTGGATTTTTGTCATTCCACACTCCATTTACACAGTCCAGTTTGCACATCCTGAGATCAAAATTGCAGAGGCTCATTTTCTATCTGCTCTGATCCTATGCAATCTGAAATTAAACTGGCATACAGCACCTTATGATGCACTTTGATGACAGGGTGGAGGTGATCTGCTTAATTATTTACACACACACACAAAGAGCACCGAGGCAATGGCAGCAACACATGGAATGAAGCCGGAGGCTGCATGAAGTCTTACTCATTCTGAAGTGTAGTGTAGCCATTTGCATATAGTGCATCCTTGCCCGATGATGAAAAGGTCTATTACATAACTTCCTGGAAGACCTGGAAATGCTGTTGAATGCTACCTCCTTTTTGATGTTCTTTAGGAACTTACCTCTTGATCTAAGGAACCAGTGGCAATAATAGTCAATATTATAATGTATTTCTTCATACTACTAGATTTAATTCCCCACACAGTTACATTAAAAGACAAAGAACTTGTTTACCGCAGGAGCAAACTAAAGCCACATGTTGTCAGAACACGTTTTCTTCCTAATAGCAATAATACTGTACAGCAGAACATTAACACAGGAGCTAAAATTATCTCAATGAAGGCAAGAAAGTGGTCTTGAGTTGGATGGCCAGCTTGATATAAAGTAATAAAAATGCATTGATATCCCATTGGTAGGCAAAATGTAAAAGAATATTTAATAACTGCCACACCATGTGCTTTAAAAATGACCTCAAGCCATTTGTTTGGGAAAGCATTTTAAAGGTGTTGTCTGAAACAAGAGACTTTCCTTAGGTTATTTGCAGCAACAAAATAACCAGGGACATTTTTCTTGAACATTCTTTAACAAGTAAATATACTCATTATTTTATATAGAAAAATTTCCTACCTCACTGCAAAGGTCTGATGGTCTTTTGTTTCATATCTTTGGTCTATAAATTTCACCAAGGGACTTACCAAATCATGTAGTCTTATGGATTAAATTAGTCATGTTGGGGGCAGCCATTAATATCAGGAGTGTGTGTGCTTGAGAGACTTTATATGTGACAGTGTGTGTGTGTATGAGAGAGATCTATATTTTATGAGGGGGGGGAGGCGGGCAGGCATGTGGGTAAGTAGAGAGAAATTGTCCCTCATCTTACTTTGCTGCACTCCAGTGCTTGAAGCATGTTTCTTCTCAACCTGGCTAATTTCCTGCTAGAATAGGCAGAGAAAAAATTGCTTGAAACAGTGATTCTTAAGCATTAATCATTACCATCCCCAAGTGCATATTATTATTATTGCTGCTGCTGTTGTTGTTGTCGTCGTCATCATCATCATCATTATTATATTTATTAATTAAAATATTATATGCTGGGAGTTCAAAATGGCCAACAATTTTTTTTAAATAAAAAACCCTGACCAGGAAGTAAGAGACAATTATATATACATAAAAAAATGAAGAGAAAAACACAGGTAAACAACTTAAGCAAGGTTAGCCAAAGTTAGTACTTGGATGGGAGAACATCGAGGAAGACCACAGTTGCTACGCAAAAGAAGGCAATGGCAAACTACCTCTTTTACCTTGAAAACCCCATGAGGGGTTGCCAAAATGTAGTTGTGACTTGACAGCACTTAATTATTAGATTTTTCCTCAAAAGAATATCCTCTGTACATAATTGTTTGCAAAATGCCCACCTAAAAAGAACCCTTACATTTCTTATGAAAAGTGAATAGTGTAAGGGCCATCCACACCACCTTGGGGAGGACATTCCTTAGTGCTGGGGCCACCACCAAAGAAGAGTAGGGCTATCCTGTGGATGAACAGACAGCTCCAAGAGAGGTAGCCCTAGGTGATGATCAGTCTCATAACAAGTAAAGGAATTAAACCATGAGGCCATAAAAACAGCACTCCAGATGTGGCAACTTTATGATATGTGCATACAAAACATAGATCTCAAATACACATTCAATGAAACTCTTGGGCCTAATGGTCCAAGGTGTCCTTAATGTTAGCTTTGGTTCTTATTGTAAGTTCCTGAGGGAGGTAAAGTGAGGTAAAGAAGAGGAAGGGAAGGCATTATTCAATTCATTCTCACTCTCTTTTCCCACAGACCCCCCTTTTGTTTTATGCAAATAGGTAGACAAGTGAATGAATTTTAAAAGATGCTCTGACATAGCTAGGTTTTTCATCTGTGACAGAGGAGACTCTAGAGGGAATGAGACGTTCCTGAAGATTTACCTGGCCTGCTCTGTATGGAGTTAGGAGGGGCAAATGTTCTTTGTTTACAACATGCCCCAGATCTTTGTCAATCTGCTTATCTGCATTCCTTCTGCAATTTTGCAATTATGCCTCTGACTATGTCTTATTGAACCTAATAATAGACATTCTGGAAATTACCTGCACTTATAGTGAAACCCATGAGGCGATGACTCCAGCACAATTGTGGCTGCTGTAAATATCCTCACCCCTCCCTACCTGCATACAAATGTATCATTAAGAATGAAAACAATCTACCTCATGCTAATTATCTACCCCCAGAATGGGCTTGGCTACTGACCACAATCTGAATTATTGGCATGAATGAAAGTGTTTGCTTTTTGTTTTCGTGTTGTCCTTTGAATATTTTAAGGAATGCAGGAGGAAGGCACGTTGCACTGCCCAAAGGGCCATGCCCTGCTACAACGTTTGGCAATCTAACCATTACCAAGAGTTTCTCTTTTAGGTCACGAACCTGCTCTCCATTTAGGATAGCTGTTAGCAGGGCTGTACAGAAAACTGAATCACTGGAGCACATGAAAGACTTGTGCCTGAAGAGCCATCCTGGATCTAAACAAAGATGCATTGAGCCTCACCTGTTTTCAGCTAGTGTTGTTATGGCATGGGGAATTTCTTTGTCTGAAATTCAGTGTTTTAGGTATAGCCAATTTCTGTTGTTCTTTTTTCCCCTTTTAAAAGTGGGATTTCTCTTTAGAGGGAACTCAATGCACCCTTTTGTAACTTCAGCCCTCACAGTTGTTCTCTGTTGTACACCAAGGGGGGGTACTGTAGTAGAAGGATAGAAAAGTTTGGGAAAACATTGCCTGCAAATGAGCATTTACAGAGTGAAATTCTGGAACTGTGAAAAATCTCCCTTTCTGCCCTCTTCTCCTTGAATTTCTCTTTGATTAAAACAGAATTGATTAGAAACTGACTCTATATTCCTAAAAAAGAAAGAAAGAAATGGTTTGTTGGATTTCAGGGAGAAACTGGGTAAAGAGGAATTAAAAGAATGTCTCTTAACTCTATTTCCAAGAATGAAAAGATAGCCAGGCCACAAGGCATACAGGCGATAGATAGCTCCTGTATTTTGTTACTCTTGAATGGTACTCAGAAGTATGCTGGCATGTGTCCGACCATTCCACTGATCAAGACCCATGTAAATTGTAGGAAGATTCCCTGAGGTAGGACACATGCCACTCTTTCTCTGGACATGGACCAATAGCTAGTAGTTATTGACAGAGTTATCAACAATCATCTCAGGTCATCTCCTTGACTTCAGGACTGGCACAGTTCTACATGCCTAAGACTGTATCCATAATGGCACATCTCATGACCAGTGTTCAGGGCCGGCTTGCCCACTAGGTGAGCTACGCGCTCACCTATGGTGCCAGGCCCACAGGGGTGCCAAACTGCCTCCCGCCCCCAGCGAAAAGCCCCCCGCCACCGCCTCCTCCCCGCCACCGCTGTCAATGAAGAGCGCCCTGGTGGGGCTCAGGAGGCGGCGGCAGAGCTTGCCCGTCCTCCCCCTCTCCCCTGGGTGGGAGAGAAGGTGGGGGCGCCACCGCCAGCGAAGAGTGCCTCAGTGGGCGCTCAAAGGCAAGCTGGCGCTTGGCTCAAAGGGAAGAGGTGGGGGTTTAAACCCTGCCCCTTCCCTGGCTTGCTGGGGCGCTTAGAGTGTCCAGGACAGCCGGTGCTGGGAGGGAAGGGGTGGGAGTTAGAACCCCCGCCTCTTCCCTAGCTTTCCTGGGCACCCTACAGCTGCAGAGCACCCAGGAAAGCTGGTGCTCTGAGGGAAGGGTAACCCCCACCCCTTCCCTGGCTTGCCTGGGGGCCCCACAGTTCTGGAGTGCCCAGGAAAGCTGGGGCTCCAAGGGAAGGAGAGGAGGTAACCCCCACCTCTTCCCTGGCTTCCCTGGGCGCCCTGTAGCTGTGGAGTGCCCAGGCAAGCCAGCGCTGGGAAGGAAGGGGCAGGGGTAACTGGGTGCTGTCTTGCCGCTTGGGCCGCTGTCCCCCCTCCCGGTCTCCAGGCTCCACCGGGAGGTTGGCATCCCCGGTGGGGTGGGCGCCACAAGCTGGCCTGCCTAGGGCACCCAGACACCTGGGGCCGGCCCTGCCAGTGTTCCCTCTATGCTGAGTTAGTGTGAGCTAGCTCACAGTTTTTTAGCCTGCAGCCCACACATTTTTGTCTCCGCTCAGGCAGGATGGCTCCAAAGCAAACTAATTTATGCCGTAGCCAAATTGCTCGCTCACAACTTTAATGCCAGTAGCTCACAAAGTAGAATTTTTGTTCACAAGACTCCACGGTTTAGACTGAGCACTGCATATAACATTGCTTAACAGCATATTTCTTATTGTATTAGTCTTTGTTGTTACCAAGAAACATGTTTTGCGAGCTTTGTGTACATACCTTGCTTATTGAACATAAACATTTCCTCCTCCTACAGTGATGGGACTTTTCATTCCCTTTTTGTTGAGGGCTTAGTGGTTTTGAAAAATTGTGTGCAGCTGGGCGTGCACTCTGTGGAACATAGTAAGCAACATTTTTTTAAGGAAGGGAGGGACCTTGAAAAGACATCTCTGTAAGGAAATGCCGAATATGTAGGCATATGTGAGGAAAAAAGAAAGGCAAATTCAGAAAGAAAAACCAGGAATATGTATTTAGTTAAGGCTCATAAACAGGTGAAACAGAATGTGATAAGAAGCTGGAAAAGATGGAGCAAATTGCAAAATGGTCATTGTGGTAAAGCTGCCATTTATTTTCTTACCTGAAGATTTTTAAGGCTATGTTGTAAACTGCCCTGAGCCCTGCTTGCAGGGGAGCGTGGGATAAAAATCAAAATAAATAAATAAAGCTGCTACTGCAGCCTTGTCTTGAATGCTACATGTTGTCTTAAGTATGGCTTTTTACTTCATGTGGGCTTTCGTGCCACTGCAGTCAATGATAACAAGCTTCTCCATTTAACTTGTGCTAGTGGTACCTCAATTGTGACTAAGCCATGAACTAAGATACAGTTACTACATTCATCTCACCTTAAGGCCTGGTTCATTTTTGTGCATGTGGTACTTTCTCCTTAACTACAATTATATCTGCATCTTTCAACATGTGCTAACGGATAGTTTAAACATTGCCAACTGGGATGAACCATGCTCAAATAACAACCTGCAGGCAGAGCATAGCTATAAAAAATTGTGACCAATTAGGGCTGATTTACGCGTACATCTACACAAGCCCTTGGTACTTTGAGCTCAGCACTGCCAACTCTGATTGGCAGCAGCTCTTATAGGTATTGTCTACCTTGCTCTACTATCATTGATGCCTTTAATAATGGAGATGAATTCGTGACTTTCTGCATGCAGTGTGTGCATTCTTTTGCTGAGCTATGGCTCTTATTACTTAACACTGGCTGACTCAGAGCCAAATGTATGAACCAATGCTATTGAAAAGCGTTGGGTAAGAGGTGATATAAAACTGCTGTCTATGGAGTTGATCTGTGATGATTCATTCACAGGCAAGCCTGCAACTGAAGTGGTAGCTATCGTATTATGAACATGCATGTATGAACCAGCCCCAACTGTAAGAGAATCTATTATTCCATTCATAACTGTAGTCCCATTGTAAATGTAGTTAGTGGCTCCATTTGGGACTCATTTTTTGCAAACTATAGTAATATGTGTGTAGGCTCAAATGTATAATGTACAAAAGTATTAATTCCGAATGGGTTCACATGGCATTTTAAAAATGCGAGTCAGATTTTTTTCATATCAGAAGTACAGGAAATCAATCATTCCAATAATTTCCATTGTTCACAAAAGGAAGCACATTTCTAGGTGTGACTTCTCCCCTCCACTCCAGTTGGAATAAAATTTTTGGAGCCTCTATCGCTAACCTAAATGATCCTCCCTACCATATTAGAAAGGCATTTGCCATTCTAAGGGCAATTGAAATCCTCACTTACAGGGCAGGCACAGGGAGGCATGAACTGATTTTCACTTTCTTTCTTCAAGAAGTATGTATGCATCTGCTGTTTTCCAAAAACAAAGGACATAGGATAGGAGACCCAAAACAGAGAACCCCCAGAGGTTCCTAGGCATATGTCTTCTACTTCCTCACAGATCCCACTGAAACATCATGTGGAAATAAATCATAACACCTGCCCAAGGCCTCAGATGACCGACCTTCCTGGAATCCCCCCCCCCAATCCTTTCCTGTGCCCTGACCTGGATAGCCCAGGCTAGCCCAATCTCATCAGATCTTAGAAGTTAAGCAGGGTCGGCTCTGGTTAGTGGTTGGATGGGAGCCCATCAATTCGAACCTGGGTCTCCCAGACGCTACTCTGAAGTTCTAACTGCTATATCACACTGGCTTTCATAGGGTGGCTGCTGTTGAACAGTACCAAGCAGCCAGATTAGTTGAGTCATGCAAATTGGGTGGTACCAAGTCTCCCAGAGGCTGCTACGAGGCTTAGGTTTGCTCCTAGGGGGACCTAGAGATCTTCCAGAATGACAACTGAAAGCCAGGTGACAGAGATCTATCCCCATGGAAAAAATGGCTGCTCTGGAGGGTGCACTCTATGGCATTATATCCATCTGATACAACCCTTCTCTCCAAACCCTATGCTCCTCAGACTCCACCATAAAATATCCAGGAATTTTCCAGCCTGGAACAGGCAACCCTAAACAGGCCTGGCCCCAATGAGCCCTCCCTGAAAGGCTAAAATAGGCCTGGAAAGGGCCCTGCCAGCTCCCCTGCCTTTTAGTGACAGAACCAAGCCTGGAATCTGTGGCTGCCTACCAACAGCCACTGAGAGAATCCATTTCTTAATGCTACAGGCCCTCTTTTTGTCATTTTGGGTTTTTAAAATCCCCAATGTATTTTTTTTTTTTTAATTTCAGATTTTTCTGCAAATGTTGAGGTTTTTTTTCAGGTTTTTAGAAATCCATCTTCCAAACTTGGACAGCACATCACTTGGGCCAGCCCAGAAGATGAAGAGCCTGGGAATGATCCTGGAAGCCTCACTTTCTATGCAGACCCAGTTCACCACAATTGCCAGGTCACCCTTCTATCATATTCGGCAGATCAGGCAACTGGTACCCTACCTCTCCCTCCAGGACTTGGCTACAGTGACCCATGCAATGGTCACTTCCAGGCCTGATTACTGTAACTCGCTTTATGTGGGCTTTCCCCTAAGGCTGAACTGAAAGCTCCAGCTAGCGCAAAATGCAGTGGTGCACTTGTTGACTGCATCACCTGTGTGGGCAGGCATTTAGCTGGTGCTACGCCAATTGCAGGGCTGCGGTGGCTCAAGTGGTTAAGACGCTGAACTGCAGGCTGTGGAAGGTCAGTAGTTCAGCAGTTCAAGACCCGGGTGCCGCATGACAGGGTGAGCTCCTGTCTCTAGTTCCAGCTCCTGCCAACCTAGCAGTTCGAAAGCAAGAAATTGCAAGTAGATAAATAGGTACCACTTCGGTGGGAAGGTAACAGCGTTCCATGCACCTTGGTGTTTAGTCATGCCGGCCACATGACCACGGAAACGTCTTCAGACAGCGCTGGCTCTTCGGCTTTGAAACGGAGATGAGCACCGCAACCCTAGAGTTGGATTCGACTGGCTTTCGAGCAAGGGAACCTTTACCTTTACCTTTTTACGCCAATTGCACTGGCTACCAATTGAGTACCAGATCCATTTCAAGATGTTGGTACTGACCTTTAAATTCCTGCATTGCTTGGGACTGTCATATCTGAGGGACTGCCTCTCCCTATATGTGCCCCAGAGAGCCTTGAGATCGACCGACCAACATCTACTGGCTGTCCCTGCCCCAAGGGATGTCTGCTTAGCCTCAACTAGGGCCAGGGCCCTGGTGGAACATGCTCCCACTTGAGATCAGGGCCCTGTGGGACCTTCTACCATTCCACAGGGCTTGTAAAATGGAGCTGTTCAACCAGGTCTTTGGATGAGGTGGCGGGTGTCCAATCAAGTTGGCCTCCCTTGCTGAAGTTCCCCATCTCTATGCAGCCCAGTTTGAGAAGATATTAGTAGCCCAGCAGCTCCAGCTTCTGAGACTACTGCACTTTAACTAATAGCACTACCTGTTTTAATCCGTACTATTTTAAGTGTTTTAACTACTGAATTATTGTGTTTATATTGTTGTATATCGTTGTGACCCACTTGCTCATGGGGAGGGTGAAATAAACGTCTAAATAAATAAATAAATCTGCTAAGCAGGCAGACTGCCTATTGCTGGGCAGGGGGAGAGAAGCTTGACTATATGCTGCTATTCTTCCCCATCTCCATAGCCAGGGCCAGCCCCAGGTGTCTGGGTGCCCTAGGCAAGACAGCCTGGGGCGCCCACCCCACCGGGGATGCCAACCTCCCGGTGGGGCCTGGAAACGGTGGGGGGGGGTGGAGCGCTGGCTTTCCTGGGCCCGCAGAACCTGCGGTGCACCCAGGAAAGCCGGGGAAGGGGCAGCCGTTCGAACGCCCACCCCTTCCCTCCCAGCCCCAGCGTCGGCTTTTCTGAGCATGCCGCAGCAGCGGCGTGCCCAGAAAATCCAGGGAAGGGGTGGCCATTCGAATGGCCGCCCCTTCCCTCTCAGCCCCAGCGCCGGCTTTCCTGAGCACGCCGCAGTAGCGGCGCACCCAGGAAAGCCGGGGAAGGGCTCGGAGCGCCGGCTTCACGGGGGGCGGGGCGGGAGGCGGTTTGGCGCCCCTGTGGCCCCAGCACCCTAGGCGAGCACCTAGCTCACCTAGTGGGCAAGCTGGCAGTGTCCATAGCCTTGCCAGTGTGTACAATAAATCATTCTCTTCTTTCCCCCGCAAGGCAAAGAGTACTGCCTTCTGTCTACCTATTACATGAACCTATAGTTTCTTTGTCCCTTCATCCGCTCCATTTACCAGATGCATGAAAAATGTTTCTCACCTAACATTATTATGCATGAGTAAAACACCTTCTGCTATCCTCCCCCCTTCACCAGTGTACAAGCTCCACTACTGCTTACTTTTTCCACTGTTAAAATTTTAAATTTTGCTTAAAAGTGGAATGAGTCTAGTGAAATGAGACTTTCTCTAGTCTCAGATCACTGAATTAAAAATTTAAAAGACAGGGGGAATTTTAAAAGGAGCTAAGGAGGTTCAGTTCCCTGCTGATATTGACTTGAAACGTGGATTGGAGAGAAGGCAAATGGCAGCATCCACAGTGGGAAAAAGGAGGCTTTCAGTGTTGAATGCAAACAAAAGGGGGAGGATTGTCAGCATGGGATGAAATGGACATGAGATGTAAAGAGAGAGAGAGACACTGGGATGGGAAGCCTAAAGCTTTGAAAACATTTCTCCCTTTCATGCTTTAGTGAACAAAGATGGGGGTGCATTTTGGCAGGCTCCAGGAGCCTAACATTAAAATGGCACCTTGTTGTTTTACATTATTTTAAAAAAATTACAAGTGGCATGAGTCTAGTGAAATGAGATTTCCACTAGTCTTGGATCCCTGGAAAAAAAATACAAGGGAAAAACATGCTTCTCTGGCAGTTCTCCAAGAAGCCTCTTCGTACCACCAAGCCAGGCAGAGGATTTGGATGAGACACTCCTAGAACAGATTACAAAGTTCTCAAAGAGATGGGACACAGTGGTCATGGGAGATTTCAATTACCCAGATATCTGTTGGAAGTCCAACTCTGCTAAAAATGAAAGGTTCACTAAATTCCAGACTTGTCTTGCTGACAACTTCATTTTCCAGAAAGGGGAGAGGGAAGCAAGGGGATCTGCTATCTTGGACTTGATTCTTACCAGCAGGGAAAAACTGGTTGATGAGGTAAAAGTAGTGGGCACCCTGTAATTTTGGAATTTACAGTCTTGGGGAAGGTAAAAGCTATACGTAGTCAGTCATAGAGTTTGGACTTCAGGAAAGCAAATTTTGACAAACTTAAAGTTATGCTGGGTAGAATCCCATGGTCAGAAATACTTAAGGAGTTCAAGAGGGATGGCAGTTTCTTAAAAGTGAAATACTGAACACACAATCACAAATGATTCCTATGAGAAGGGAAAATGGGAGGAGCCTAAAGAAGCCAAGGTGTCTCCATAAACAGCTTTCTAAAGACTTGAGAAATAAAAAAAGTACTAGGTTCGCTGCATGGAGGACTCATACTGTGACATGCGTTCAGATGCGTTTATTGTACTTCACACGTGAACTGACAAACCACAAGGGCCACCTATATACATCCCACCCAGCATACCCACAGTCCTATTGAAGGGTTTGAATTTCCCACCAGAGGTGCTATTGGTGGACACTAGGTGCTCTAGGATCCTAGGTCCCTTTGTGTTCAGGGACCAAACTCCTTACTTTAGCCACGGACCCCTGAAGGTGGTCCGCATACATACCCCTCCCCCCCTAGTTTCATCCCTGCCTATGTGAAATAATCCTGCAAATAGGCAGGAGGTCTGCGCTCTCGTAGAGAGTGCCGAGGCACAGGTACGGAGGTGCTTGCTACTGGCTTCAGCTGGCTGGCTGGGCCTGGTTGCTGGGATAGTGGCAGCGGCTCCTTGGCTGGACTCAGGGGTGCAGGTACGGGCTTGCCTGCCTGGGCCTCTCCCGCACTTGGGGGGCCAGGCCGCATGGTAGTCTCTGGGATAAAGGGTCTGGCTCCTACTTCCCATAGGGGAGGTTCTTCTTCCGCTGGGAGTTGTCACCACTGAAGTTGGTCCACATGTTTCTTGAGGAGCTGGCCATTCTCCGTAGACACCTCATATGACACTTGGATGACTGCCTGCCAGCCATGTGGGACCCTTCCCAAAGTTTCTTATGTACACTGGGTCACCCAGAAAGAACCCTCGGGGGGCATCCCTCTGCTCTGTCAGCTCCCACGAGTCCGGTGCCAGTTGGGATGCAGGCAGTCCAACAGGATGGTGGGGTGGTGGCCCATCAAAAGTTCTGCGGGGCAGCGGCCAGTGACGGGGCTTGGCATTGTCTGCTGTGTCAAGTGGAAACGGGCTAGCCAGAACTCCCAGTCTCCATCCATGATCTGGTGGAGGGCTTCCTTTGCGGTGTGCACCATGCGCTCTGCTTGCCCGTTGGTCGCAGGTTGGAAGGGTGTGGATTGAATGTGCTGGATCAGGTTCCACTGGAGGAAGTCCTGGAATTCTGCCAACATGAAGGCTGCCCCATTGTTGGAGACAAATGTGTCTGGCAGGCCATGGGTGGCGAAGATCCTATGGAGCACACAGATAATGGCTTTCATGGACATGGTGGTCACGGATCTTATCTCCAGCCATTTGGAGTAAGAGTCCATGGTTATCCTTGGAAGGGGCTGGCAAAGTCTATATGTAGCTGGGACCACAGCTTGTATATGGACTCCCAGTGTTGTGTTGGTGGGCTTGGTGGGTTTCGGTGGACTGCCTGGCAGGTCTGGCACTACTGCACCCAGGACTCAATCTCGGTGTCGATCCCTGGCCACCAGATGTAGCTCCAGGCCATGGCCTTCATCCTGACTATCCCTGGGTGTGCCTTCTGGAGCACGTTGAGGACCCACTATCTCAGGGCATTGGGGATGACCACCCTATCCCCCCACAAGAGACATCCCTTAAGGGCCGAGACCTCGTCCTTGTGGGTGGCAAAGGTGGTGAACTCAGTGCCTGTGGCAGCCATGGGCCACCCCCTCACCACCCAGCCCAAGACCCAGGAGAGGGCAGGGTCATGGGCTGAGTGGGCAGCAATGTCAGCTGCCTGCAGGGGAGTTTCTGGAGGAGTACCTCGGGGGCAGGAGCAGGATTGGCATCCACAGACGGAAGTGGTAGGCAGCTGAAAGCATTGGCATGCCCCATTGTCTTACCCGGGTGATGCTCCAGTCGGTAGTTGTACCCCACCAGGAAGAGGGACCAATGGAGAACCCAGGGTGAGGGTACCTAGGGGGTCTGCCTGTCTGCTGCAAACAAGGCAGAGGAATGGCTTATGGTCCATCACGATAGTGAAGAGGCACCCATACACAAAGCTGTGAATTTTTTTTACCCCCGCCACTATCGTCAAGCACTCCTGGTTGATTTGGGCATAGTTGCTCTCGGAGCTGACAAGGTCCAGGAGTAGTAGGCAACTGGAGCCTCATGGCCGTCAGGAAGAAGGTGACCCAAAACAGCACCCACGCCATAGGGGGAGACATCACAAGCAAGGATGACTGGCAGTGACTTGTCAAAGTGGGCCAGCACCTCGTTCGATATCAGGAGCACCTTGACCCCCTGGAATACCACAGACTCTCTAGGGCCCCAAGACCACTGCGCTGACTTGTCCAAGAGTCTGTGCAGGGGCTCTGCCACTACCGCCTTGTGGGGCAGGAAGGCGTGATAGAAGTTCAGGAGGCCCAGAAACGCCTGGAGTTCCACCTTCGAGTTAGGCAGAGGGGCCTCCACAATGGCCTTCACTATGTCCCTCGCTGGGTGGAGGCTGGAAGCATCAACTCAGAACCTCGAGAAGTCCGCCTCCAGGACGCCAAGGAGGCATTTTTTCCTCTTGATCTTAAGGCCCACGTCATTGAACTGGCGGAGGACAGCGTGGAGTTGGGAGGCGAATTCGTCTGGGGGGGCCACAGCGATAAGGACGTCATCAAAAAAAGGCATCATTCCAAGGATCCCTTTTAAGAGAGAATCTATTAATTGCTGGAACAACCCCGGGACCACTCTAACGCCAAACTGCAAGCGCTTCACCTTAAATGTGCCCCTGTGGGTGACAATGGCCTGCACGGTGGCAGTGGTATCATCCACCAGCAGCTGCTGGTATGCTTGTGCGATGTCCAACTTGTTGAAAATTTTAGCCCCTGGCTAACGACCGGGACCAGGTAAAAGTGGTCATGGAGGGCCTTGTTTAAAGTGTACTTATAGTCCACACAGATGCAGACATCTCCATTTGGCTTCACTGGGGTCACTATAGGAGTCTCCCACAGCCCATGTGAGACAGGTTCTAGGACCCCTTGCGCCACCAAGTGGTCTAGTTCCGCATCTATTTTTGGCCGTAACGTGATCGGGGCACTGCGGAACCGCATGTGGATGGGGGCAACCCAGAGGTTGAGTTGTAATGAAACTGGAGGCCCTTTGTAGCACCCCAGAGCCCCATCAAAGACCTCAGGGAATTCCCTGCAAACATCTGCATAGTCCCGTAGCGCACATTTATTCACCTCCCCTATGGTGATGCCCAACGGCGCAAACCACACCCAGCCCAACAGGCTAACTAAATTTCTCTCCATCAATCCATATCAAGTCCAGGAAACCCTCAAACCTCTGTTACTTCACCTGGAAGGTCCCCACACCTCGTATTGGAACCGGGTTTTTGTGGAAATCCACCAGGCTCAAGGGCAAGGGGTACAAGTGAGGCCCACCGTTTGGGCAAAGTCTGTCCAGCATTTCCACTGATATGATGGAAACCACTGACCCGGAGTCTACTTCCATTGAGCAAGGGGACCCCTTGATCTGGGCCTGGACCTGGACCTTCGGGGCCGAGGCAGGTTGGGGAAGCATAGTACCTGTAGAGAGGACTGGCTGGTCAGGAGGTAGAGGTTGTCAGTGGTGTCCTCATAGTGCACAGAGATTTGGTGGCATGGCTGCAGCTGGGGTGGATGGTTCCAGTTGCCCTTGGATCTGCAGACATTGTGAGGTGACCCTGTTTACCACACGTGTGGCAGCTGTCGCTGCAGAAATGGCACAACTTTCGCTCGTGCACATCTCTGCTGCTGGTGCACGTGGCCTGCCTTACAGGCTTCCCGGAATGTCCGGAGGCTCCGGCAGTTCCCAACAGCTTTTGCCGGTTGTGTGGGTGGACGAGATGGACAAAACGGCCCCGCAAGGGCCAACTATATACATCCTACCCACCACATCCACAGTCCCATTGGAGGTTTGAATTTCCCATCAGAGGTGCTATTGGTGGACACTAGGTGATCTGGATCCTAGGTCCCTTTGTGTTCAGGGACCAAGCTCCTAATTTAGCCACGGACCCCTGCAGGCGGTCCTCATACATAACAAAAGACTCATTCAGAAAGTGGAAGGAGGGCCTTATAACCAAGAATGAATATAAATAAATAACCAGTGCTTGTAGAGAGAGGGTTAGGAAAGCTAAAGTTCAGTATGAGCTTAGGGTAGCAGGAAATGCTAAAAACAGCAAAAAAGGGTTCTTTTCTTATGCTCAACTGGCTTCACTACAGTATTCAAGTTCCATAAATCCAGTTATAATACTGATGATGTGAAATATGAAATGTGACATTTGTTGTAGGAATTCTAATGGAGAAGATTGTAGTGTAAGAAATGAAGTGAGACAAGGTCATGACTGGTTGAAATATCAGGAATTATTGCAAAAAGAAGGGAAAAAATATGTTTTAAAGCCAAACAATGAATTAGAATTTGAATACGGTTGGTTACAATATTGTCAAATAAGGGATATTTATAAAAAAGATTGTAAAGAGTTTGGCTTTAGAGCCATGTATGATGAATTTGAAAATTTATGGTTGAATAGAGAGCGGAAAATGATTTCAAAGATGTATAAAATTTTGTTGTCTGTATATACACTGGACGAGACTGTAAAAGAGCAAATGATAAAGTGGGCCATAAATATGAACAAAGAAATTTCTATGGAATCATGGGAATTTTTGTGGAAAAGATCTTTTAAAATGTCTACTTGTACCAATGTAAAAGAGAACTGTTATAAGATGATGTATAGATGGTACATGACACCAAAAAAGATTGCTAATATTAGTATGGATAAGAACTTGAGTAACAAATGTTGGAAATGTAAAAAAATAGAGGGTTCTTTTTACCATATGTGGTGGTCATGTGATAAAGCGAAAACATATTGGTCTAATATACATTGTGTGATGCAGAAAATATTAAAACTCCCAATTGAGAGAAAGCCAGAACTTCTTCTCCTTGGTTTGACAATGGAAAAAATTCCACAAGAAAAAAGGACACTGTTATGGTACATGATTATGTCGGCGAGAATGGCCTTTGCTCAGCAATGGAAAATGGAGAAGGTGCCAGATATACATGACTGGTTGAGAAAACTGCTATTTTTAGCGGAAATGGACAAAATGACAAAGAAGTTAAATGGACAAATGGCAGAACAGTATACAAAAGATTGGGAAGAATTGAAACTGTATCTAGAAACTGAATATAGAATGAAGGGGAAAATATATAACTTGGATACATATGGATATTGAACGAGAAGTGAAATGAATTTGGAATTGTATTATACCGTTATTTGAGAATATGTTGCAATGCTAGAGGTTTTATATAATGTGTTACCTGGTTTGTCAATGCATATAAGTTTAAATTTGATTACTGTCTAACATATATTTTGTTTGTTATTAGCAGTGTTGGAAGCCTATTAGGGGGGTGGGGGGAAGGGTTGGGAACTTTTTTTCCCGACATTGTATTGGTACCGTTATTGAAAATGTTGATTGTTTTTCCAATAAAAAATTTTGTTTATAAAAAAAAGAAATGAAGTGAGACATACGTACTTCCCCCCCTCTACTGAAGGACCTCTCTGTAGACCACATTGGTGGTTCTGCCCTCAGGTGCTAGGATCACCAGGCTGCTTGATGAGTTCAGTCTGGAGCAGGCCACATAGAACTGTCCATTTAAGAAACAGTCATCTGTTAAGTCAATTCGTACTACCTTCCACGAAAGTGATGGCCTCTCTACTTGTGTTCCTGGGTTGTTTTGCTCATATGAAGACTGTGTTGTTCTGACCATCTCAGGGTGATCTTGCTGGTACTTGGCCTCTGCAGCTCAGTTCATTGCAGGAGTACTATGCGCAAATGTCTTTGCCACATTCCTAAGTTGCCTCCTTCTTGTAGCATTGGTGTATCTGGCTTGACGTTTCCCAGGAGCTTTCTTGGGGGCAGTAAGAAGTGAGAGGTATGAGGGGGAGTTGGTGTGAGGGAGTGGTGATGTGGTGGGCATTTCTTCAGTTTCATGAGGGAGGCACACATCAAAATGGCTCCTAGAAATGCTCTTTACTATCTCCTCATAAACATTCATACCCTGGCCCTGCTCCTACATCTGAGAGACACGGGCCTGTCTGGTGGTGGTGGGGAATTTAAAGGCATCCGGGAGGCTGGGCCAGCAGCAGTGCTAAGGCAATCCTGCTGAGCAAACTTTCCCGGCGGCTGTAAGCATCCCACCTCCTCTCCTACAACTGACAGGCAGCTGCCTGTCCAGTGTAGGATGGGGAGGGGGGAGAAGTATTAGAAGCCACTGTGGAGGCAGGGGTGCAGGATCACTAAGGCGTTATTGGTGAGGCAGGTTCCCTTGTGGCTTTAAGCACCCTGCAACCACCGTTGCACCTGACAGACAACCTCCTGTTAGGTGTAGGAGGTGGGGGAGTGTGTTGTAAGCCATCAGAGAGGCTGGGCCAGTTGGAAGCCATCAGAGAGGCTGGGCCAGCAGCATCACTAAGGTGATCCTGCTAAGGCAGCATCCCTGTTGGATTAAAGTACCCTGCTCCTGCTCCTACACCTGACAGAAACTGGCCTGTCTGGTGTTGGGGGGGGATTGTATTTAAAGGCAGCAGGGAGGCTGGTCCAGTAGTAGGGCTAAGGCAATCCTGCTGAGCAAACCTCCCCAGTGGCTCCCACACCTGACAGGCAGTTGCCTGTCCAGTGTAGGAGGGGGAGGGGGGAGGAGTATTAGAAGCCATGGTGGAGGCAGGGCTAGCAGGATCACTAAGGCATTATGGCTGGGGTGGGCTCCCTTGTAGCTTTAAGCACCCTGCAACCACTGCTGCACCTGACAGACAACAGGTGTAGGAGGTGAGGGGGAGTGTGTTGGAAGCCATCCCACCTCCTCCCCTATACCTGACAGGCAGCTGCCTGTCCAGTGTAAGGGAGGAGGGGGAAGGGTATTAGAAGCCACTGTGGAGGTGGGGCTGCACCTAAGAGACAACCGCCTATTAGGTGTAGGAAGTGGGGGAGTGTGTTGGAAGCCATCAGAGAGACTGGGCCAGCAACTTTGCTTCACCTCACAGGTGGTTGTTGGCCACTCCTGATTTTCTCAACTGTCATTAGCTCTCTGCAGTCCCCTGTAACTGTTGGGTTTTTTTACCTCAGAATGCTGAGCTCTGAAGCTGACCAATCAGAGAGTGGGGGGTGCAGGGCAGCCACATAGGAATCAATGAGGGAGCACATTTTACCCCTTTTTGACCCACTTAGGGGGTCAAATTTCTAAAAATCCCTTCTTAGTGAGCACCTACACCATGGTAGGAGTGCTCTCCCCGAATTTGGTGTCTCTAGGTCCAGCAGTTTGGCCTGGGCATTGATTTTATGGTGAAGGGACTTTCTTTTATATATATAGATAGAAGTAAGAAAAAGAGCAAGGACATGGTAGGCCCATTGCGGGGATAGGAAAGTGAAATTGGAACAGGTGATGAAGAGAGGCCAGAACTGCTCAATTCCTACTTTTCCTCAGTCTTCTCTTGCAATGGAAATGGTGCTCAATATGGAAAGAACAGAGCACATGATGAGGGAAGGGAGTTGCAGCCTAGGATCAGCATAGGGTAGTACATAAACACCTAGATTCTTTAAATGAAACTAAGTCCTTGGGACCAGATGAAATGCATCCAAGGGTACTAAAAGAACTCATGGATGTAATTTCTGAGCCTCTGTCCATTATTTTTGAGAATTCTTGGAGAACAAGTGAGGTGCAAATGTTGGGCAAATGTTGGAGTTGGACAAATGTTGTCCCCGTCTTCAAGAAAGGGAAAAAGGCTTTAAATATGGATGTGATTCTGTGTCTCTTCCCATTAAATAAAAAAGTTAATCCTTCCAGCAGCAGCCATGTGTATTGTATCTCATTTTTCCTTAAAAGCGTAGTTAATGTATTCTCTTCTTTTTTCTCGTACTCTCCATGTAGGGTTCCCAAGTACTTACCACGTGGGGGCGGGGAAAACATGTGCCCTGGCCGGACCAGTCCTCCCTGTAACGCACCATGCCATCGCCAGGAAGTGACGCCAGGCGACGCTCTGGCAATGGGGCTGAAAACTCGATGATACCATCGAGTTTCCGGCTGCATTGCCAGTGCGTCACCTAGCGTCACTTCCTGGTGACGGCATCGTGCGGCACATCTTTCCTTCCCCCAGGGATGGTCCTGCCAGGACATATCCATCCCCCGCCGGCACAAGGTAAGTATTTGGGAAGCCTATCTCCATGGCACTTCTTTCAGCACTTTTATTTCATTACTGTTGAACATCAATGGTTGATTGTTGGCCACCTTCAAAATTTCATCTCTGTAAATTCTTTTATGAAATCTTATGTGAACCTCTCTGGGGAGTTAGTTATTTCTGGCAAATGCCGAATTCATCCTATAGACTGCATCTATTTCCCCCAGCACCCTCTCAGGGTCTTCTGTTCCCATATATTTAGCAAGGCATCTCGCCGTTTTTCTTGTAATATCTTCACCTTTTCCTTCAGGAATATTTTGGAATCTTAAAATGTAAGATGATTTATCAACCTGTAATCTGATCAAATCTTGTTCCATTTGGGTTTGTCTGGTATCTGTTGCTTGAAGTTTACTTTCCATTTCTTTCGTTTTGATTTCTACCTTCTCAGTTGTTTTATTCAGCTGTGCTATCTTTTTTGTATTTTCTGCTATTTGTTTTTGTTAATCCATCATCTGTGTGGCAAGTTGTTGCATCACATCTTTCATAGCTTCTTTTATGAGATCTGTGGCCACAGAGATGCCACTTTTAATAGATTCCTGGATAATAGCTTGAAGTTCTTTTGATTGAGTGGCTGACATTGCTGCTCCTACTGGCTTCAGCATCCTTGGAGAACTTCCTGGCCCTTTAGGAGGCTTGTTAGCACTAGACATCTTTCCCCTTCAGATTTCCACCTGTAGGGAAATAAAAACACTGCTCCTAGGCCTTTCACAAGTGATAAAGCCAATAGAAAAGAAAAACAAGAAATTACTAGAAGCAGATGCCTTCCTTATCCTATTCACTCTTTGTTTTGGAACACTGTGTAATTCTTTCTTTAAACAATTACTGTCTTTCTTTCTAACCACAAACCATAACACAATGTTCACAGTGCTTATCACCACAAGAGTTCTACTTCCCTTATATGGTCATTACCACTGAGTACGTGGGAAGGAAGCAAGAGCGTCCTGTCTCTTTAAATACAGCACTTGCTTGTTGTTCTACTTTACACCATAACACTCCTGTCTTAATGTTATTCAATGTTTATCCACTATTAGTAATCCTCAAATGATTTACCAGCTCCTTAAACACATAAATCTCCAGTCTTCATTCCAGCCTTAGCCACAGCTGTGGCAGGAAAAAAAACCCATCATAAGTTATATCCACACTCCCTCCAGGAGAGAAAAGGGAAAATGAAACCTAAAAGTGTTGAGAACATGGCAATCTCACTCTATAAGCACCCAAAAATTGTTAGCGTTGAAATAGTCGAGGTGCCGACTTACTCCTAAGCAGGAACAAGGTCTTCTTGCACCCACTTAATCATATACACAGTCAGAGCTTGCAATCCTTTTTTTTTTTTAGATTTTTTTAGATATTTATGTACATTTTCATTAATTACACCAACAATAATAACAATGTACAATCACGACCCACCACACCCACACAACAAGACAATCACCACCCACAGCAACAACAGAGACATACCACAAAAAGAGAAAGGAAAAAAAAAATAAAAAAGGAGACAATAACATAAATTTCTGGTACATTTCAAAGTCTAGTTTGCAGTCACAATGGGTATTGCACATTCTTTCCCAGCCACTTATACACTTTTCCCCATCTATTTTGATATGTTGATTCATCCCTTCCTGAGAGTAATAAGTTTAACTTGTCTAGCTCAGCTGTTTCCATAACTTTCTCTATTATTTCTTCTTTATTCGGGGTGGAGTCTTTTTTCCAGTTCTTAGAGACTGCAATCCTCACCATCGTAATTATATAAAGTATGATCCTAACATCGTCTTTCTTAATTCCTACCGGTAAGATATTAAGTAGGAAGATTTCTGGCTTGGATTCTAAGTTAACATTAGTGACTTCTTTTATAATTCTATTAATCATCTTCTAAAAATCTTTAATTTTTCTACATTCCCACCAAATACGCATATAATTTCCTACGCCTTTCCCACATCTCCAACATATATCGGGAGCTGCTTTATAGCATTTTGCGATTTTATCCGGGGTCCAGTGCCACCTATAAAACATCTTGTATATGTTTTCTTTATAATTTGTTGCTCTTAAAAGACTCAGGGATTTCCACGATCTGGTCCATTGCTCAAGGGTAATAGAGCTTACAATCCCCTTTGCTTGCCGCTGTTCAATGAGATGGGTGGGTGGGTCATGATATGCAATTAGGATGGCTTGCATTACTATGGAATGGGAAGATTGATTCACACAAATACTTTAAACAGCATTGGATACGGACAGCCTTATTTAAAGTCTGGGACCCAATCATAAAACAATTTTATGATAAGATTTCGAAGCTGGTTACACCTTTAGAAGCATTTACAAATACCAGGTGGTTAGAAGAAAATTCAAAACTGAAATATGCAGATTTATTGGATGTAAAAGGTAACTTAAAGTTGCTTAAGGGATTGAATTGGTGGCACAGAGTACAGATTGAATCAAGGTATACTAAAGGTAAAGCGACGGGCTTCAATGAAGATTGGCTTGAAATAGATAAGCTAATGTTAGCAGGTGATCAGAATTTTATAAAGAAAATGTATATTTGATTGCTGGATTATAAAATGCATGATGAAATTGTTAAAAATGTGATGGTTTCATGGGCACAGAATGTTGGCCACAACATACAATTAGATCAATGGGACAAACTCTGGAAAAAAAAACATTAAATTTACAAAATCCATTGCGTATAAAGAAAATATATATATGATGTTTTACAGATAATCAACACCTGAAAAATTAGCTAAATTTGATAACAAAAGCTCAGATAAATGCTGGATGTCAGGAGAAAATGGGGTCGTTCTACCACATGTGGTGTTTATGTGATAGAGCAAAAAAAATATTGGGCAGGGGTACACGTATTAATCCAACAGATTTTGAAACGTAGTGTACCTTTTACTTCTGAAATATATCTACTGAACATTCTCCTTGATAATTTTAAAAGTGACGACTCTTACCTTTTGATATATATAACTACTTTAGCCAGAATACTATATGCTAAACACTGGAGGTGCCAAAAGATGCCATGTAAGGAAGATCTTATTAATAAAATTTTGGAAGCTGCAGAAATGGACAAACTCACAATAATTTTGAAAGGTCACTCGGACAAGTTATAGAATCATAGAATCATAGAATGTTAGAGTTGGAAGGGACCTTGCAGGTCATCTAGTCCAACCCCCTGCACTCTGCAGGAGCATAGCCAAAAGATAGCCCTACATACCTACAACATACCCAAAAGATGGTCGTCCAGCCTCCGCTTGAAAACGTCCAACAAAGGAGCATCCACCACCTCCTGAAGCAGACTGTTCCACTGCTCAACCACTCTTACAGTTAGGAAGTTTCTCCTGATATATAGCCTTGTAATTTCCACCCATTAGATCTAGTTTTGCAATCCAGAGCAAGAGAGAATAGATCTGCTCCATCTTTTACATGACAGCCTTTCAAATACTTGAAGACTGCAATCATGTCCCCTCTAAGTCTTCTCTTTCCCAGGCTAAACATACCCAACTCTTTCAGCCTTTCCTCATAAGACTTGGATTCAAACCCTCTCACCATCCTGGTTGCCCTCTTCTGGACACGCTCGAGCTCGTCAACATCTTTCCTAAAGTGTGGTGCCCAAAACTGGACACAGTACTCCAGGTGAGGCCTGACCATAGCAGAATAGAGTGGAACTACCACCTCCCGTGATCTGGACACAATGCTTCTGTTAATGCATCCTAAAATTGCATTAACTTTCTTCACAGCCACATCGCTTGCAGGCTCATGTTGAGCGTGTGATCAACCAGAACACTGAGATCCCTTTCACATGTGCTGCTGTCAAGCCAAGTCCCTCCCATTCTATATCTGTGCCTTTGATTTTTTGTGCCCAGGTGTAGGACTTTGCACTTATCTCTATTGAATTTCATTTTATTTGCCTCATCCCACTGTTCCAGCCTATCTAGATAATTTTGAATCCTGACTCTGTCTTCTTCAGAATTAGCAATCCCACCCAGCTTTGTGTCATCTGCAAATTTGATAAGCATCCCCTCTATGTCTTCCTCCAGGTCATTTATAAAAACATTGAATAACAGCAGGCCCAGGACCGAGCCCTGTGGCACTTCACTCAAGACTTCTCTCCACGTAGACACAGAGGCATTTACGAGCACACGTTGGGTACAATTTTTCAACCAACCATGAATCCATCCAACGGTTGCTCCATCCAGCCCACACTTAACCAGCCTATCCTCAAGGATATCATAAGAAACTTTGTCAAATACTTTACTGAAATCTAGATACACTATATCCACAGCATTGCCAGAGTCAACCATTTTAGTAACTCTGTCAAAAAAGGAGATAAGGTTGGTCTGGCATGACTTATTCTTGATAAATCCATGCTGGCTACTACCAATTAACTCCTTCTGTTCAAGGTGCTCACAGACAGAGCGTTTGATAATCTGCTCCAGAATTTTTCCAAGTATTGATGTCAAGCTGACAGGCCTATAATTTCCCAGGTCCGTCTTTTTTCCCTTCTTGAAGTTCAGGACAACATTCGCTTTTCTCCAGTCTTCCGGCACAACACCAGTACTCCAGGACATCTCAAAGATTACAGCCAGAGGCTCTAAAATAACATCTGCAATTTCTTTTAGCACCCTGGGATGCAAGCCATCCGGCCCTGGAGATTTAAAAGTATTTAAGGCAGCCAGAGGCTATCTAACCATTTCCTTATCTACTCTGGACTGGCAGTTCCTCCTTCCTTCATATGCCCTGCATTCTTCAGTTTGTATACAGCTCACCTTATGGTTAAAGACTGATGCAAAGTGAGAGTCGAGTAATTCTGCTCTGTCTTCATCCCTTGTTAAGACTTGACCATCTTCCCCTAGCAATGAGCTTACCCCATCCCTGTTCTTCTTTTTGCTCTGAGTTATTTGATAACACTTGGCAGAGATTTTACGAATGGAATGATCAACACACCCTTACTTAAACAGGACAGGATGCATAACCAAAAGGAAGAGAAGAAGAGGACATGAAGAAATGAAATTTTATTATTGTTGTTGTAAAACGAACTTTGTTTAGTATGAGGTAGAAACTAAATGTAACAGAAAAGAAGCATTAATCAATATGTAAGCAAAAAATACCCCGATTTTTATGTCTAGATTATGTGTTGTTTGTATGTTTTTGTTATTGTAGTTGGAAAAAATAAAATTCTTTAAAGAAAGAAAGAAAGGGAAAAAGGAAGATCAGGGTAACTACTGACCCATCAGCTTGACATCTATACCTGGGAAAGTTTTAGAACAAATAATCAAACAGACAATCCTTGAGAATTCAGAAAGGACAGTGGTAATTACTAAGAGCCAGCATGGGTTTCTCAAGAGCAAGTCATGTCAGACTAACCTTATTTCTCTCTCTCTCTCTTTTCTTTTCTTTTTTTTTTTTTGAGAAAGTGACTACCTTGCTGGATCAGGGGAATGCTGTAGACATAGTTTATCTTGATTTCAGTAAGGCTTTTGATAAAGTTCCACATAATATTCTTATTGCCAAATTGGAAAGATGTGGTTTAGATCCTATGACTGTTAGGTGGATCTGTAACTGATTGACAGATCATACCCAAAGAGTGCTTGTGAATGGTTCCTCATCTTCTTGGAGAGGAGTAACAAGTGGAGTGCCTCAAGGATCTGCCCTGGGACCTATTTTGTTCAACATAATTATCAATTATTTGGATGAAGGGGTAGAGGGAATATTTATTCAATTTGCAAATGATACTAAATTGGGAGGGGTAGCAAATATGGTAGAACACAGAGTCAGGATACAGGATGATCCTGACAGGCTGCAAAACTGGGCTAAAATGAATAAAATGAATTTCAAAGGGGATAAATGTAAAGTTCTGCATTTAGATAGGAAAAATCAAATGCATAATTATATGTAGGGGTAGACTTGTCTTGGCAGTAGTATGTGCAAAAAGGATCTAAGGGTCTTAGTAGACCATACACTGAACATGAGTCAGCAATGTGATGCAGTAGCTAAAAAGGTAAATGTGATTTTGGGCTGTATCAACAGAAGTATAGTGCCCAGATCACGCAAAGTGATGGTACCACTTTACTCTGCTCTGGTTAGACCTCACCTAGAGTATTGTGTTCAGTTTTCGGCACCACAATTTAAGAAGGATATAGACAAGCTGGAATGTGTCCTGAGGAGGGCAATGAAGATGGTAAAAGGTCTGGAGACAGAGTCCTATGAAGAAAGGCTGAAGGAGCTGGGTAAGTTTAGCCTGGAGAGGAGACAACTGAGAGATGATATGATAACCATCTTCAAGTATTTGGAGGGCTGTCTTATAGATGATGGTACAGAGTTGTTTTCTGTTGCCCCAGATGTTCAGACCAGAACCAATGGGTTGAAATTAAATCAGAAGAGTTTTTGGCTAAACATTAGGAAGAACTTCCTGACAGTTAGAGTGGTTCCTCAGTGGAACAGGCTTCCTTGGAAGGAGGTGGGGTCTCCTTCTTTGGAGGTTTTCAAACAGAGGCTAGATGGCCATCTGACAGCAATGGTGATTGGGTGAATGTAGGCAGATCATGAGAGGGAGGGCAGGAAGGGTTGCCTCAGTACTTAGTTCTTGTGGCCCTTCTTACACACCTGGAGAAATGCTGATTGCCACTTTGGGGTCAGGAAGCAATTTTTCTCCAGGCCAGTTTGTCTGGGGATCCTGGAGGGTTTTTTGTCATTTTCTGGGCATGGAACAGCGGTCACTACAGATGTGGAGGAGGAGATATTTGTGAATTCCCTACATTGTGCAGGGGATTGAACTAGATGATCCTGGAGGTCCCTTCCAACTCTATGATTCCATGATTCTAAGCTCTGTAAGGGGGGGCAGGGGGGAGGGAAAGACTGGTATTGGGTCATATGGGAATAGTGGAGGGTGATGACTCTTCTATTAATCACAGTGGCCAGTAACACAACAGAGAATCCACTTGAGATTGGCAATAAGCTAAGGGAGTTTTGCAGCTGCTCTAGTCAGTTTCAAAAATAGTTTGGTCACTTTCAGGAGGTTTCTAAAATCTTTGCCTGTGCTCCCTTTCATTCAAGGAACCCAACCATGAACTTTTAAGATGGAAGATGGTGCATACTTGATACTATTGTATAGCTGCAATAGGGCAACTGTGTCAATTTAAAAAATCTTTGGATGGCACCCACACAAATACTTATGTCACAAGTTCCCACCCCAATTAAAAAAAACTGTGGGTTTTGGTTGTAGCTGCAGAATAAATAGACAGAATACAGAGGAAATACACCAGGGGGAGAAAGTGGTGCATATGGCAGGCACACAAATCCAAAGTCAAGCTTAAAGTCTTGACTGCTTGGATTCTCTGCAGTAAGCTGTCTTTGCATAATGGGCCATAAGCACAAACCCAGGTAACAAAATAGTTCATGCAACCAAGAACTGTACTAGTACAGGATCAGGGAGCCAGAAAGACAGTGTGGTGATTGGCAGAAAGTGGAATTGGTAAGCTCAAAAGTAAAAAAAATGAGAGATAGTTCAGCCCTGTTCCTGATGTCCCTCATACCTGAATTTGCTGATTTTGACTCAGTCTACCCTTTATTCTTCTCTCTGGCTGGAAAAATTAAATTTGTCACCAAGACATGTATGTAACTATCTGATAAGAAGATTTCTGGCAGTTTCTGAATGTTAGAAATAATTTGAATGAGATTCAGAACCCTTTCCAAATGGGACATGGTTTAGATCTTTGTTAACTTCTGATTGTTCCTCACCATGCACTCCTGTTGCTGATGATTTTGTTTCTTTATGAAGTGGTGTCCCTCAGATTCATTCTTTGACATTCTGAATAACCTTCAAATTGTACAATGAAATTAACAAAAAAAACCATTTTGGATATGCAGCTCATTAGTGGAAGGTTGTATCAACCAGGGCAAGTAATGTAGCGCCATCTTTCCCTTCTTCTCTCCTTTAGGAAAAGAGCTGATATTGGTAATATTTCTTGGCTGCATCATTTGAAAAAAAAGAACCTCAGTATCTTCCTGACAGAGTTTAGGAGACAAAGAACCAAATTAAAAAGCATCCACGGGGGGCACAAGGTCTTGATGCAAGGGAAAAGGGGAGTTTAAGTCTTCCCTAATGCCTCTTCCCTGATTGAAAATGCTTTCCCAGACCACTTTAAGACCCAATTGGAGGAGAAGATACCTGTACTATGCCTGCATTTTTTTCTTTACCAGGGCTAAAAGTAGACAAATTGGGAAATAGCACAGGAGAGTTAAACTCTCCACTCCCAGTGCTGTGGGATTCAACTCCCCCCACCCCCACATTGGTTGCTTTTTAGACAAAATATTAGGTCTGGAATTCACACCACAGACTCCAAATCATGTGTAGCTTGAATTAAAGGTATAAATTAGCTAGGTTCTATAAACCCTCACAAATAACCCTAATCCAGATAAAGTTAGTTGAAACTTCCAAATTGTATGTGGCTTGGGAGTAAGTCCCCTAGGAATCAGTGAGATTTGCTCCAGAGGAATATGCATAAGGTTGGGCTTTAAGTCTCATTAAAATCAACCAGTCATGGCTAACAGTGTAATCTGATGCAGAATTACTCCATTCAAAGCCCCTTGATTTCATTTGTCATAGACTGAAGTAACTCTGCATAGAATTGCACTGTAAGGGCATTTATTTTAAAGGGATTTCATTGTGATTAACCTTTCCAGGTATGTATTAGCTTTATGTATCTTTATATTCGCTTTATGCATCTTTATATTAAAAAATGCATCTTCCTATTCACTAACACAGATAAGATGCTTGAAGCTGTTGCCTTTACCTGTTTCTTATTTTGTACCCATGCCAGACATTCACACATGTACAATGTAAGAGCAATTTTGCTCAAGGCTACAGATGGTAACTACAAACCTCCCATCAACATCTGCAGAAGGACAACACCACAGAACAGGGGAGTACGGTCCTCATTATCAATGAATACCACACAAATTGTGAAAGTTGCCTTTTATTTGCCTGTGATACAAAGATGTAACACACTGCAAACACATGTCACACATAATAAAAGGACAGGGTGCTTCAGAGATCATGGAAAAGAAACACAAGGCATCTGCTTCTAATAATCAGCAAAAATGGTATAATACTGCATTTCCCATGGTGTTTCTGAATAGGATTCCCTAACAGCTATGCACATGGCACAATCAGAAAATGTAAAAAAACACCCAGTTCTCCAGTTGCAACAGCCAGCATGCAGGCTTGTGTTGCCCTGTGACCAGTATGACAGAGTTCAGGAAAATAAAAATAGTGACTTCCACATGCCCTCTCTATTGCAATGAATATTGCAATGCCACTTGCCTCGTAGATGTGCATCAAACATGACTTACTCTGATTTCAAAAGAGTTACGTGAGCACATTCCATTAGCATTGTTCAGTACTTGACTTGCTAGATGCTGCTAGATCAAGACCTGCAGCATAGTCTCTGGCCTAGAAACTTCCATGGTAGAAGAAACTGGGACAAAACCATAGTGTCCAAGTCAAAATCTGACATCTGGTGAGGCCACAGGCAGCAGAACACAACCTAGCATTGGAAGGTCCTGTTCCTGGAATTATTATACCCAGAGTGTAAGTGCTGTGACATTTCACAGTCAAAAAATTTATTGAAGCCTGGTGCAAGTCAGATTTTCCAGAGATCGGGACACAGGCTGCCCTCATGGGAACACACCCAGAACATGCAACATATGGGATGCTAGATAAATATTCCATCTCACTTACTAAAAGGGAATGGAATGAAAAGACAGCTGAAATGATCAGACTGCGGGACAAAAGTACAGGCAACACAGAGCACTGGTGTGCCTGGGTACACAGAGCTATTTGTTACGAGGGTGGTTAATGGCTGTGTTGGAAGGTCCCAAAGGAAAGGCAGACAAGATCCAGAATGCTTCAGAAATACCTTCTGTTGGGTCAGCTGTGTCAGTAGGAGAGGCCAGCCAGGTTCTGAATGAGGCAGCCAGTGTAATGAACTAGGGTCTGGGAGAACCAGGTTCAAATCTCTGCTTTCCCATGGAAGCTTGCTGAGGGACTTTGGACCAATCACACCCACATTCAGCCTAACCTATCTTCTAGGGTTATTGTAAGGATAAAATGAAGGAGAATGAAATAAGCCACTTTGGGTCTCCACTGGGGAGAAAGGGGGGTATAAAAGAAGTAAATAAATACTTAGCTGAAAGATAATCCGGAGCAAGTCAGAGATGGATATTCAAAAGCATAACGTATTCTATGCAGCCACTGCAGTATCCCCTGAAAGCAAGAAGCCCCTTCATTTCTGATTTTAGCTGTCACAGTTATTCCAGTGACAATTGCCAGCAGCACTAAAAGGGTAGTATGACACCTGGATACATGATGATAGTGAAAATTCAACCCATATTTCCTTAGGACTCAGTCCTTTTGGACTCAATAGGATTTCCTTCTGAATGAATTCTGCACAGAGTCAGGATGTAAGCCTTTTGTGGTATGATGGGACTGGTTATCCTGGCCATTATCTGGTTGTTAGGCAAACCATTGGTCTGATTGGCAGATCATAACCTGACCTGTAGTGGATTGCACCTGTGGCTCCAGTATAGGGGTGATTTCCCACTAAAGCTTGCCGCGGGGTTGTGCCGCCGTTTGCCCGGAGATTTTTAGTCAATTTCACACCGAAGCCGCGGGGCTGCATTTTGACCCGCGGCTCGCCCGATTGCCCCGCAGTTTCGTAATCCTCAAAAAACAGGATTACGAAACTGCGGGGAAATCGGGCGAAGCCGCGGGTCAAAATGCAGCCCCGCGGCTTCGGGTGTGAAATTGACTAAAAATCTCCGGGCAAACGGCGGCACAACCCCGCGGCAAGCTTTAGTGGGAAATCACCCTAGGTGTCTGGGGGATCATTTAAGCTGATAGCTGCTGAACACTTCTGTATGTATGGCCTATATGCAGCCATCATGATAAACTGGGTTCACAACTTGAAAAGTACTGAGACTGACGAGTGATTTCAGCTCTCACATACTTTATTAGTTGAAGAACAAGACAACTTAAGCCGGCTCGCAGGCCGGCTTTTATTCCCAGAGAGCCCACACCCCAAACACACACAACACCTGTGATTTGCTATTTACAGTTGATTGAGTTACCCCGGGCTCCTCGATTGGAGGAACGCGAGGAGCCTACATTCTATTGTTTACAGACACGAAGCTCAAGCCCTAGCCTGGCTGTGTGGTGGACCGGTCAGAACCGGTCCGAGCACATGGTAGCCCTGCGTCCATGTTTCCCTGTGGATACACCACACTCCTCCCCCCTTGGTCCGTGAGACACCCACAAACAAAGTCCTGTAAATAAGACAGCGGCCTCTTGACCCTCATCGAGCGTTGGAGAGCCGGGGCCGGGGAAGGTGCTGGCCCCGGTGTCTGAGTCAGGAAGCCTACTGGTGCCAAGGGGCATGGCACGGTTGTCACGGCGGTGTCCGCGGCCATCAGAATGTCCGGCACCGGGGGCATTGGTGCGGCTGCAGAGCTCTCTGCTGGGCTGGGGTCCTGCGCTGCGGTTTGTGGCTCTTCTGCTTCCTGCAGGCCGGGGTCCTCATAGTCCTCGGGTTCCTGTGGCTTGACCCGGTGGTGGAGCTGATCTATGTGGTGGTGCAACACAGTGCCATCCTCGCAGGAGACTTCATATGATCGTGGTCCCCAGACCCGGACCACCCATGCCGGGACCCAGGGTGGTCCCGCGGTGTAGCTCCTGGCGTACACAGGGTCCTCCGGGAAGAACCCCCTGCTGGCCCGTTGGTCCTCGGTGTCCAGCTCGCACTCCAGTGCCTGGTCTGGATGTAGCCTGTCCAGGCGTGATGTGAGGTGGCACCCCAGGAGGAGTTCCGCCGGGCTGCGTCCCGTGGTGGTGTGCGGGGTGATGCGCTGACCAAACAGGAAGGCGGTGAGCTTATACTCCCAGTCTGGAGAGTCAAACTTTCGGAGAGCGTCCTTGGCAGTCCGGACCATCCTTTCTGCTTGCCCGTTCGTGGTGGGCTGGAATGGTGCGGAGCGTACGTGCCAGATCCCATAATACGTGGTGAACTCCTGGAACTCTCGGGAGGTGAACGCTGTGCCATTGTCTGTGACGAGTGTGTCAGGCAACCCGTGAGTGCTCAGAATCCGCTACATTGCCCTGATGGCAGCTTTGGAGGAGGTGGATGCCACCGGGACAACCTCCAACCACTTACTATAGGAGTCCACTAATATGAAGAAAAGCTGCCCCTGGAACGGGCTGGCAAAGCCCAAGTGGAGGCGTGACCAGGGGTGGTGGGACGATTCCCAGGCTCGGTCTGGAGCTCTTGGTGGTTCTGGGCATGAGATCTGGCAGGGCTGGCATTTCCTCACCTTGTCCTCGATGTCCCGATCAAGGCCTGGCCACCAGACATAGCTTCGCGCTAACGCCTTCATGCGGATTACGCCAGGGTGGTGTTCATGTAGTGCCTCCAGGACCTGTTGCTGTAGCGGCACTGGGATCACCACCCGGCCTCCCCACATCAAGCATCACTTATGTGTGGACAGTTCATGCTTGCGGGATGCAAATGGGGCAAATTCGGGGCCCTCCTTGGCCACTGGCCACCCCCTCCCCACCCAGTCCAAGACACGGCAAAGGACTGGATCCCAGGCCGAGGCACGGGCCACCTCCTGCACATGGACCGGCCAGTCCAGGAGTGTCTCCAGGAGAGCAACCATGTGCACCGGGGCCGGGTCAGGGTCCAAGGCGGCCAGGGGGAGACGGCTAAGGGTGTCCGCATGTCCCATAGCCTTCCTGGGTTGGTGCGTGAGGGAGTACGTGTACCCCGACAGGAAAATGGACCACCGCAGGACTTGGGGCAAAACCATCTGCGGTGTTTGGCGGTCAGCGGCAAGGATTCCCAGAAGTGGCTTATGGTCCGTCAAGATCTCGAAGGGCCGGCCGTAGAGGTAATGCTGAAACTTCTTCACCCCAGCCACAATCGCCAGCGCCTCCTTATCAATTTGAGCGTAGTTCCGCTCCGCTGAAGATAGGGTCCGGGAGTAGTATGCGACTGGGACCTCCCGGCCGTCTGGCAACCGGTGCTCCAAGACTGCACCGACTCCGTAGGGAGAGGCGTCGCAGGCGAGGACCACTGGGAGCGACCCCGAGAAATGGTGGAGGACCGCGTTAGACACGAGTAAGTCCTTGACACCTTGAAAAGCCGCTGCCTGCGCCGGGCCCCAAACCCAGGGCACGTCTTTGTTGGGGAGGTGGTGGAGCGGCTCCGCCACGGCTGCCTTAAGGGGCAGGAATGAGTGGTAAAAATTGAGCAGGCCGAGGAATGCCTGCAATTCCGCCTTGGAGGAGGGTGGGGTGGCGTGCGTGATGGCCTTCACCTTGTCGTCCGTGGGGTGGATCCCTTGCGCGTCCACCGCGAACCCCAGGAACTCGATGCAGGGTACCCCCAGGAGGCATTTCTCCTTTTTTACCTTGAGGCCGGCGGCGTCGAACCGTTGTAGGACCTGGTGGAGACGATCTGCGAAGGAGGTGGTGTCCAGTGCCAAGATTATCACATCATCTAGAAAGGGCTGTACTCCAGGGATGCCTTTTAGGAGAGAGTCCATAAAAGATTGAAAAATCCCGGGAGCTACACAAACCGCGAACTGAAGCCTCGTGACCCGGAAAGCCCCCTTGTGGGTCGCGATGGTCTGGGCCTCTGCGGCGGCCTCATCCACGGGCAGCTGTTGGTACGCTTGTGCCAAGTCAAGCTTACCAAAGATTCATGCCCCCGCCAGGGAAGCGAGGACATGGCTCACCACTGGGACCGGGTATGCATGGTCCTGCAGAGCCTTGTTCAGGGTGCATTTAAAATCCGTGCAGATCCACACATCCCCGCTCGGCTTTACTGGCATGACAATCGGGGTTTCCCAGCGTGCGGATGCAACTGGCACTAGCACTCCCTGCTCGACAAGGCTGTCAAGTTCGGCCTCGATTTTTGCCCGCATGGCCAGGGGCGGGACTCGTGCCTTTATGCGGATGGGGCAGACAGCCGGGTCCAGGTCCCGGGAAATGGGGTCCCTGGTGTACCGTCCTAGAGTCCCATTAAACACTTTTGGGAACTCCTGGCAAACCGCCTCCCAGTCGGTCCCCCGGATTTGGTCAAGTCCCGATATCTGGAGGCCCAGCAAGCTGGTGAGGTGCCCTTCCACTACCAACAGGTCCAGCTGCCCCTCAAATCCTCTGAACTGGACCCGGAACTTGCCCCAGCCACGGACCGCCACAGGGTTTTTGTTAAAGTCCCGTAACAGTAGACCCTGTGGCTTGTGCAACCGGGGTCCCCCCCTCGGGCATAGGTTGCAGAGAGTCTCGACCGAAATTATGGAATACGACGAGCCGGAGTCGATTTCCATCCAGCAGGGGGACCCTTCAATTAAGACAGTTACATGCACCTTATCCGGGCTGTCGGGGGGCAAGTTACATACCGTCTGGTGGTTGATGGAAATGGTGTGGAGGTCCTCAGTCTCAATCTGCGCCGTGAGGTTCCTGCGGTGCCCTCTTGAACGGCAGACCTTTTTGATATGTCCCGCTTTGTTGCAAGCCCGGCAGATCGCGGAGCGAAATCGACAGGTCCGTCGCTCATGAGCGCTGCCGTAGCTCGCGCAGGCTACGGATGGTGGGGACTTGGCCTCTCGGTTCCACAGAGGTCGCTGGGATGATCGATGGCGTACCTGGAGTACCTCCTTGTCGTCCGATATGTCAGACCCTCGCGTTGTTTGCGTGCGGTGGACCGCCGGGCTGTGGCGGCCTTGGTGGGCCTTTTCGTAAGCTGTGGCCTCCTGGATGGCCTTTTCCAGGGTGAGGTCGTTGTTGCCAGCCAGTTTCCGCCGTAGTTTGGATTCACGGAGGCCCACGAGAAACTGATTCAGCAACGTGTCCGAGAGGCTTGGAAATTCACATCTGGTGGCCGCCTGTTGAAGACTCACTAGGAACTTCGTGGTGGACTCGTCTGGGCCCTGGACCTTCACGAAGAACCCCAGGCGCTCGACAAATTTAGTGGGTTTTGGCAAGAAGTGGTCCATGAGGGCCTTTACCAGCGCTGCGTAGGACTCCTCCTTGGTGGTCTTGGGGTTTATGAGGTCCCGCAAGAAGAGGAGGGTGTTGATGCCACAGACTCTTAGGAACAACTGCTTCTTTTTCTCGGCATCCACCACATCATGGTAACCGCAGTAGTTCTCCAAGGTCTCCAGCCAGGTGTCCCATTTCTGTGGTTGAGAGAGATCGAAGGCACTGAGGTGAGTGGTTGGTGCGGCCATCTTACCACGGGGTGCAAGTTGTCGGGGCGGTAGTGGTCGGTTGGAGCCTTGAAACCAGCGGAAGGCGTGCTGCTCTCAGGTCAGCGGTGAGGCTCGGGAGCGGTGTGGGGAGCGGCAGGCTCGATGCGGTGCTCGGGAGTGCAGTTTTGGTTGCGGTGAGCGGTGCAGTGCTGCTCTCAGGGTCAGTGGTGCAGTGTTCGGGAGCGGTGCGATGAGCGGCTGGCTTGATGCGATGCTCCTCTTTGTGGTCATTGTTCAGGGAGGGAGTTGGCATCCCACCTTCATCGCCAGTGAAAAGTACTGAGACTGACAAGTGATTTCAGCTCTCACATACGTTATTAGTTGAAGAACAAGACAACTTAAGCCGGCTCGCAGGCCGGCTTTTATTCCCAGAGAGCCCACCCCGAACACACACAACACCCGTGATTTACAGTTGATTGAGTTACCCCGGGCTTCTCGATTGGAGGAACGTGTGAGGAGCCTACATTCTATTGTTTACAGACACGAAGCTCAAGCCCTAGCCTGGCTGCGTGGCGGACCGGTCAGAACCGGTCCGAGCACATGGTAGCCCTGCGTCCATGTTTCCCAGTGGATACACCACACAACTGTAGTTTCATAAAATCCCATTTAGGTATGAGGTTCCAGGAGAGGCAGACTGGGAAGCCAAAAGAGCCCCATCCCCTGGCCCACCACCCTCAATGGAACAGCAGGCAGAAAGTGAAGGCCACCAGCTTGAGGTGGCTCCCACCAGCCTTGCATGGGGCTGCCCTGCATGAGGCAACTCTCCCCTTGCACAGGGCTGGGATGACCACAAGAGGGGGTGGCAGCCACTGGGACTTTTCCCAGTGGTCTTAATGGCCAAGCTGCCCCTGGTTCAAACACACATGATCTAACAAACTTGGGATGTTGTTGGGTACTACCCTAAACTGTGATTGCAGATCTGTAGCTAGTTTTTTAGCCACAGTTTATATTAATGATGGTTTGTTGTGATGTCTGAATTCACAAACCCCAATTTTCTGGATAATACCGGCTCTTGTAGCCATCTGGCTGTTGTGTCAGCAGTATAAGGTCGATGGCCTCCTGCGGGGACGCAGAGAGGAAACAACCAGGAGACAAACTGGATTTGTTACTTGTGTCTACTAGACTGACCAGAGTTCCACAAGCCACAGTTTAAACAAACACAATTTATTGTGATGTCCGAGTGCAATTGGTATGAAGATCCCAGGCAGGTTATGTGAGAGGTGGAAAGCAACAAAAAGTCAGAGAGAAAAACAGAAGAAGAGAAGAGGTTGGATTTATATCCTGCCTTTCACTCGGAGTCTCAAAGCGGCTTACAAACTCCTTTCCCTTCCCCTCCCCACAACAGACACCCTGTGAGGTAGGTGGAGCTGAGAGAACTCTGACAGAAACTGCTTTTTTTCAAGAACAGCTCTGACAGAACTTGTGACTGACCCAGGTCACATCAGCAGGTCCAAGTGGAGGAATGGGGAATCAAACCTGGTTCTCCCAGATTAGAGTCCACACACTTAACCACTACACCAAACTGGCTGGATAATACCAGCTGGAAATAGAGAAAAAAGGATGGAGATAACAAAAATTAAAGTGTGTCCCATGTTGAATGCTTGGCTCGATGGAGGATCCAAAGCTGAAGATTTGCTGAGTCCTAAAACTGCTCCTGCTTTCAATAGCCCAACATGGAATTCTGATCGGCAATTCTACATTTGTCCTGCATGCTTGCTGTTAAGTTCTACTAACTATTATGAATTAGTGGGGATGATCTGATTCCTTTATAGCAATTCATTGTGCTTTGGAAGTGTCTATATATTGATTTAAGTACACTGCAACTTAGGTGGCCACTTAATGAATGCCTATGCAGTTATAGGTCAGTATAAGCCACTGGTGCCAGCTGTATGGGTTATGTGTCTTCTAACTTCTGGCTTGTGTCCTGAATAACATGTTTTCCTGGAAGAAGACTTAGGCTGGCTGTTTGCTTGGTATCACCTTCCACTATTTTGGCCTGTTTTGTAAGCATCATTGACTGTTACATGCAGATTTGCTGCTAGATATACATGACTTTGGAGGCATGCAGAGGTGGTGGTGAACTTAGATGGGGGAAACTGCAATTGACTGACCATCATGAACTTGGCATGATTGATAATTGATCAACACATTATGCAGCATGAAGAGATAGATGGAATGGCAGAATTCTCATCTGTATCAATTTAGGCTGCAGGTGTGCATGTGTGTGTGGGAGAGAGGAATAGAGTGAGAGACCAGGGGGCTTCATATTAGTGAATCTTATCCCATTAGTGAATCTTATTGCAAACAAGAGCCAGTTTGGTGTAGTGGTTAAATGCGTGGACTCTAATCTAGGAGAACTGGGTTTGATTCCCCACTCCTCCATTTGCAGCTGCTAGATGACATTGGGCAAGTCATAGTTCTATCAGAGCTGTTCTTGAAAGAGTTCTCTCAGCCCCACCTACCTGACGGGGTGTCTGTTGTGGGGAGGGGAAGAGAAAGGAGTTTGTAAGCTGCTCTGAGACTCCGAGTGAAGGGCAGGGTATAAATCCAATCTCCTCCTCCTTCATTATAAATGTTATATGCATGTGATAAGCTAGCACATCATGGATAAGGCTACATTAAATGTTTCTCAATATGCTGATTTACTACAGGAAAGGAATGTTTGTTTCTAGAATAACAGAGCATCTAAAAATGAAACCCCTTACCTTCAACATCCAGAAGAATTCTATCACATTGTTCTGTGAAATGTGTAGAAAAGTGACTGGAGAAATGGAATGTAATAAATGTCTCAAGCAGATCAGAGTGAACATGAAGTTTTAGAACACATCTATATGTACAGGGTAACAGAGAGGACTTCCTTCCTTGGTTTTGAACAATATGGGCCTCATTAGCACATGGTCTGAAGCAGTCTGTGTGGGCTCCCTTTTGAGATTTCAACAAGCTCTACATAATTCACACAGAGCAGAAACACACAGATCACCCGCTGTCAAAGCATCTGTGATCTTTTATCTGGAGTATATTTAACACTTACAAGCATTTTGCATCTGTCACAGTTTTTATACTGTGTGCTAAACATGTGTGCAATGCTGCTGTTACGGATACATGAACATTTTACCTCAATGGCCAGTGTTTTCAAAGCTATTATTTAGGTGGCACAGGTGCTTACATCTGACAAGAGAGCATTACAACTATCTTGTAACAGTTGTTAAACACTCTGGTTAAGCATTTAAGATATAGGATAAGACATATGTTTGTATGAGACCATATTTATGATCCTTGTTAATCTGCACAACAGCATAACCCATTACCATCAACTGAAATTTAAAGGAGGCTCATTCCTTATTTTTTAAAAAAGCCTGTGTAATATTGCCATGTGAATCATATGTATCTTGACCACCCAGTCATCAAGCTGGTACACAGTATTACTATTAATATGCAACAGGATATTAAAAGTAGTTATGTCCTGGTGATTAGAGTGGAATTTAAATATAGTTGTAAAACAGTGGTATTGAACAATCTGTTACATTGAAAGTAGGGGCAATTACAAAAAAAATCTGTAATCTAGGGCTAAAGGCCTCTGTGCCTAAACAAAATTCTTTTATCCCCATGGAAAATGGACCATTGGGTAAAATGCCTTTGAGCTTGTTTAGCATGCTTTCCCTTTGTGACAGGGATGTTTCCTTTCCTGTCCTGAGATTCTGTGGATGAGTCCATAATCTGACCCCTGTGAATACCCTAAGGGAGAACTGTCCCCATAGATTTTGTCAAAGAGGTAGACTGAGGTGAGGTGGCAGGCAGCCACTCAACTGAATGGAAGAGGTCTTCTTGACTCTACTCTGGACTTGCCACAATAGCAGTTGGGTGACCAACAGTGCACTGAAGTCAATCCACACACAGTCTAATCCAATAGAACTGGAAAAAGTACAGAGGAGGGCAACCAAGATGATTAGGGGATTGGAGCAACTTCCCTATGAGGAAAGGCTGAAGAGTCTGGGACTTTTCAGTTTAAAAAAGAGATGACTAAGGGAGGGACATGATAGAGGTTTATAAAATTATGCATGGGGTAGAGAGAGCTGACAAAGAGAAATTACTCTCCCTCTCCCAAAATACTAGAACTTGAGGGCATCTAATGATGCTGATGGGAAATAGATTCAGGACAGACAAAAGGGAACACTATCTTACACAGAGAGTGATTAAAATGTGGAATTCACTACTAGAGGATGTAGTGATGGTCACAGGAATAAACAGTTTTAAAAGGGGATAAGATAGATTCATGGAGGATAAGTCTATCAGTGGCTACTAGTCATTCTGACTGAGGGGAACCTCCACATTCAGAGGCACTAGGTCTCTGAATCCCACAGCCATGAGGCAACATCAGGGGAAGGCCTTGGCCTCTATGCCCTGTTGTTGGTCATCCAGAGGAACTGATTGGCTGCTGTGTAAGGCAGCATACTGGAGTAGATGAACCACTGATCTGATCCAGCAGGGCTCTTCTTGTGTTCAATACATCCCACAATATGCTGCTAGCTGCCATTATGATGTTCTGTTAAAGAATGGAAACCTTTGATCTGGCACAGCATACATACTTTTTGCACACACAACACACAGCCAAGTCTGCTCAGATCAGTAAAATTCTGGCTGGGTGGCCATCCTAATTGCAAGCCAGGGAAATTTACAAAAGAAGCTTGTAATCAGTGAATTAAGTGCAACTGATGAAGCAAATTATGCATATGATTTGATTCAGTGGAAATGCACATCTATTATAGCCAGGCTTCACTAAACAAGACTCTTTAAGACCCACCCTTTCCCATGTCCTTCCTGTGCTACAAAGTAACTTCCAGTTAAATCAGTGGGATTTAATAGTTCTTAATGGCCTATTATGCATGGGTGTTTTGCCTCACTTTCACCATGAGGGTCCATCAGGATTTCTGTTTCATTCTGCATTGATTTGCCTCCCTTCAGTGCTCAGTTCACTTTCCAGTCACTGTTTCCCAAATTTTCCATGAGTGCTTTTGTGCTGGTTTTTTCCTTGCTTCATTTCCAAGCTGAAGATAATTCAAAAGCATACAGATTCCCTCAGAATCCCCCCACCTCCTTTCCTAACCCTTGAAGGCCACTCCACCACCCACATTGAGGTCATTCCTCCCACTCTGCACCTTACGCCATCCTCCCCCCCTTCATCAGTGTACAAACTCCATTTTCCCCCTGCATTTTGGTTTGCACAAGCTCTGTAATTTCAGGAGGTTTATCATTGGCCATTGCTTTGCAGAGAGCTGCTAATATATCTGTACCTTTTCCTACTTCTTCCCAAAGAAGTGGTTTCTTCTGGCTAGCACAGGATCCAGCCAAGTGATGCCAGATTCCTCCCAGCAAAGCACCCTTGGCACAAAGGAAGAGTACCAGAGAGGACAGCAGGGGTTTCCCTCTCTTTCTCTCCCATTGACCCTGGCCTGATTCCAGCTCTGAAGATGGCAGGGGCTGCAGAGCTGTCTGCTGCCGAGTGAACCTCCACTTCACTTCAGGCATTCACTGAGGGACTTGGAGAGGGTGAGAAGGATGCACATGCATACCAACTTTGTGTATTTTGACTTTGGTGGGATGCAGCCAGCCTCGATCCAGGGAGGGGGCACATTCTCTCTGGAGTCTAACCCACTCATGGGTCTTGCTCCCAAGTAAAGGTGCCTGACAATTGCAGCCCCTCTTGAATGCTGGGGTCACCTTGGACAGAGCAGGGGACCCAATTCTGACTCAGCACCACTGGCCTGCTATAAATGGCAGCCCTGTGCAAAGCCTGGTGGAGTTGCAGCTGGCTTTGGACAAGTACACACAAACATGTTGCCAGCCATCACACCTTGCAATGCTAGTGTCAGTGGGCTCTACCATGCATTTGATACACTCAACATGTTTCCCCATATTGTGAGATCATATGAGTCTTTCCTATTTTTCACAGTGGCTAATAACACAGCAGAGAATCCCCTAGTGCTTTGCAGTATGGAAACCCAGGCTTCATGGCTCCTTGTCAGTTTCAAAAAAAGTATTGTCAGTTTCCATATTGCCCCCCTCCTTTGCCTGGGTTCCTTTCTGTTCCCTTTCAATCAAGGAATGAATGCTAAAGTGCATGTGCAAAACCTGAATCATGAGGACTGAAATGGAAGGCACTTGCTGGACACTACTGCGCAGTAGATGCCACCCCCCACATGTCACAAGTGACGTTTCACCCCAATTTAGAAAAGTGGTGTTTTTTTTAATTGTAACTGCAGAATAAATGCACTGTAGGAAAAAGAATGGTGTGTAAAGCAGGGACAGAATCCAAAGTCAAGCTTAAAGGTTTACTGCTCAGAAAATCTGCAGAAAGATATGCATGTGTAATGGGCCAATGTTGACGGGATTGTGCCCTTAGAATTTTCAAATCAGTGACATTCTTTCCAGAATCCATGACTAAAGCCAGTAAAACAATAGATTATCATAACACAGTCTTACCATGATCTGTTTTACAGAGAAAGGCAATGCAAGATGGATGGGTGGATGGATGGGGAGAATTGCTCGGAAGTTATTTTCTCTCAAAAAGATTTTTTAGTAAAAACAATAAACCCTCTTTAAATATTATGTTATCCTCTTTTCAAAGGGGTTTATTTACAGGATAAAGAAGGTTTGTGAGCTCAAACTCTAGGAATACAATAGTCATCAGTGAAGTTTTCAAAACCACAAGCTCTATGAGCTTCTGCCACCCTGCTCTGAAAACAACAAAAGACAACTGTATGGGGAATGTCTGTTAAGAATAAGTTTTATAATGATCATCTGCAACTTGTTATTCTATAATGCATGCCATTAATAAAATGAATTGCCCCCAAAAGTCTGCTGTGCTAGAAGTGTTATAATTCCTGCATCTGTAGCATCTGTTCCACCAATTCAGATCAATTTTGAAAGCACTGTCGTTCTGTAAACTTGTGACAGAAGTTTCCAATCCAAAAACTAGGTACTATTTAAAAGGCTGATTCACATTTTCATATTCATCACTCAGTACTTCATTGACTGACTCTCGTCCAAGTGTGTGAAGTCTCCCCATTGTAAAGTATTATATCCAAGGTGCTGTTTGTGGTGGTTGCCAAGTGACATCTACTGTGGACATGTAAGCCACATGATTTTATGTCCATCGCCCTCCTCAACACAGAAATGTTGGAGATACTTCCCTGTATTAGTGTGAATAGTCCACTTTTGTGGATAGGTCAAACTGCATACCTATTTCCCACCTGACTGGCACTCCACTGGCACTTCTCCCATACATCTGGGGGATAATATCTACATAAATTCCCCAGCAGTATGGGAGAAGCAGTTCCCATGGTCCTGGATTTGTGTAAAGGAAGGCATAAGTAACTGAGAACTCACATTCTTTTCTTTTCACTTTATTGCTTTTCTTTTTTAAAGTCAACAACTGTTAAATATAAAACCAGCTCAGTATGCCATTGTCGGGCTCTGGAACCCCTGGGGGTTTGGCTTCTAAAAGGCTTGATTTCTAGGTGGTCAAGCTGCCCAGCAAGTCCTCAGTTGTTGTAGGCAGGGAGAGGTTGAATATACCTTATTCCCCCTCACCTGCCCAGAAGCTCTCTCCCTTGCTCTCTCTGGCTTTTTGCATTTCCCTGCGAGAGCTATGTGCTCTTCCTCCTTGGCCTGCCTGAGGCCGCCTCCTTAAATCAGTCTCTAGATCCTGCCTACCCCCAGAACCCACCTATCCCTTTGCCCCCTCAAAAGGCAGTGAGAGAAGGGCAGTATCAGGTCTCAATGGAAAATGCCCTTCAGGCTCTGCCTCCCCCATACTCCCAGCATGTGCTGGGGCAAACAGCCTGTCCTTGACTCCCTTCCTTGAGCAAATAACTCTGCCAGCCTGTCTGCTGAAGTTACCTGCTGAGTTGAACTGTGCCCATGGGCTCTCCCAGCTGCTGGCTTCTCTGCTTGTGGGCCCCATGGCCTGTCTTCAGCTTCTCTGCTTGTGGCTTCTCTGCTTGTGGGCCCCATGGCCTGTCTTTAGCGACTACGCCCAGGAGCCAGCACAGAGCTGGACCCCGTATTGGTCCTGTGGCTCCCTTGTCCCCTCCTGGGGCCTCCTGCCTTACTATCTTCCCCAGGACTTGCTCCTTCTCCCAGCTCTCACCCCCACCCAGGGACTAGCAACGAAAGTGAGATACATGGATGAAGTAAATAAAAAAAAGGAAAAATCCTCCATATAATTAAACCTTCAAAAATACTCAAAGATACTAAATATGATACTTACAAATTATTTACATAATTTACAAGCCCTGTCTTGTATGGCTGTCTCCCACACCTGGGGACCTCTGCCCCCAAAAGAAGTAAGAGGGGGGCCACTGTGGCAGGGGAAGTGGGTGCCACTACAGTCGGGGTGCCCACCGCCACAGGCCCCACTAAGTCTGGGGTGATCACCCTCGGACAGCCATAATATTGAATGGGAAAGTTAGGCAGTCTTAAGCCAACTGATTTCAGTGGTCCACTCCTAACCCATTCCTATTCCAGTAATGTACTCTAACCACAAAGTGAAGTTACTCATTAAAAAATATCAGAATTATCAAACTGTATCTCCTGGTATACTCTGTTGCACCAAGTACATTCTTCAGACAGCCTTGTAGAGTCCTCTGTGAGAACCAGAGAGCCAGTTTGATGTAGTGGTTAGGATAAATAAATTTCATGGTCACTTAAATGAAATTGCTGAGCAGTTGATTAGAACAGATAAAAGGAAGTACTTCTTCACCCAAAGTGTGAGTAACAAATGGAATTCACTGCCATAGGAGGTGGTGGCGACTACAAGCATGGATGGCTTCAAGAGGGAATTAGATAAATACCTGGAGCAGAGGTCCATCAGTGGCTATTGGCCACAAGGTATAGGTAGGAACTCTCGGGCTGGGGCAAGTGATGCTCTGTATTCTTGGTGCTTGGGGGGCAACTGTGGGAGGGCTCCTAGTGTCCTGGCTCCACTGCTGGACCTCCTGATGGCACCTGGTATTTTTGCAAAACAAATATAAAGCCAACAGTCGTGAGAGTCTGACCCGCAATTCAAACAGTCAACAAGACTTGCAAAGAAAATACTGTGTATTCTAATCTGAAGCACTACAACATCATATGCAAAAGAAAATCCTTGAACAAAAGTACATAATCCAACGCCGCCTCCGGATTACATAACAATGTTTCAATAATACATCTTCTTCAAGGAGATATTCTGTAGTGTACAAATACAGTTCTTTAGAATATATACTAACTATGCAAACAACAAGAGATAATATAAAATCTTAGTGCAATCTTACTTACATACTTAGTGCAATCTTGCTTACATATAGGTGCAAAGGCTCTCTGTTTCATGAATACTAGACAGCAAATCTTAAAGAATCTGTAACGTAATAATGTTCCCTTTATTACAAGAATTTACAAGGTATTCAAATTAAGTTAAATTAAGCCAACCCAGTAGTAATTTACATGATAGGCTCAAAATTATGCTGCTATGTTTATAATGGATCTTAGGCATCTCTCTCCAGTAGCTCCTAACAGAGTATTTTTTAAGAAACCTTCTAATTTGCCAACAAGTATACTTAAAGCAACATCACATAGTTTACAGAAAACAAAATAGTTTACAGAAAACATGAAAGCTCAATTTCTGCATTCAGTCCATTTGGAGATACACTATTCAGCCAGTGAATCCAAAACATTTCTCGCTGTAAGAGACATCGTCTCAAGTCAGTCCTTTCTCCAGGAATTCTCTGCACAACCTCTAGTACAATGTATTGAAAGCTATCATAACTCTGCTTCAATTGTTTAAAATGAATTGCCAATGCGGCGTCTAAGTTCTGAGCCTTCAATTTGGATTTGTGCTCTGTAATCCTTGTTCTAATAGGTCTAGAAGTGGACCCTATGTAATTTTTTTTCACAAAAACATTTTAATAAGTACATAACCCAACTTGTATCACATGAGCTATAATGTTTAAGTTGCATTCTAAACCCAGGTAGGATTACTTCATATGTTTGCCAAACTTGTTTGCAGCAACTACAGTAAAAACATTTGAAATGTCCTGTTTTTTTATTTTTGAATTTTTTAAATGATTGTTTTTTGATTATTGGTATTATTGGTACTAAAAAGTCTTTAAGGTTTTTGGTTCTCCTGTATCCAATTTGTGGTTTCTCAGAACAACCAGGTATATCCTTAAGCACATGCCAATGTTTGAGTTCAATGCTTTTAATTCTGGGAGCTAAAGAATTATATTCTATTGCCCATAAAACGTTACTTTGGTTGCCTGCTCTTGTCCTCTTATTTGATTTCAATAAGTTTTCTCTGTTTATTTAATTTGTCCTTAAAGCTGCATTATGCACTATAGTTTCTGGATAGCCCCTGCTTCTGAACTGTTGGCAAATTCTCCTGCTCTCTTTCCTGTAATCCTCCTCCTTGGTAGAGTTCCTCTTAGCTCTGATCAATTGACTAAAGGGTAAACCATATTTTATATGGGACACATTATGGGATTTATAATGCAAGAAACTATTTTTATCTGTGTCCTTTTTATAACTTTTGATAGCTAACTGATTCTTAACATCTTTGTAAACTGAGGCATCTAGAAATTGTATTTCCTGTTCATTATAATTAGCAGTAAATTTCAAGGATGGGTGAAGATTATTAATCCATAACACAAAATTATTAATATTATGAAAATCATTTTGATACAGGACAAAGACATCATCAATATGGCGAAAATATAGTTTCATGTTCTCATAGAAAGGATTGACAGCTTGATTGAATATATATGTCCTTTTGAAGGAATCCATAAAAAGGTTAGCAATGGATGGTGCTGCAGCACTCCCCATTGCCACACCACTAACCTGAATGAAAAAATGACTTTCCCATAAGAAGTAATTCTTTTCAAAAATAACATCAGTTATGTCCATAAGAAAATAGGTTGGAGGATTTTTATTAATTTAGGCAAATTAATTGAGAGGGCAGTGGCGTTACAGTTACAGGGCTTTCTGGATGATGCTTCCATCATAGATCCCTTCCAGCCCGGCTTCCACCTGGGACACGGGACGGGGACAGCACTGGCTGCCCTTACTGATGACCTCCAGAGGCATCTGGATCAGGGCAGTTCAGCGGCACTGTTGTTGTTAGATCTGTCAGTCGCGTTCAATACAGTCTACCACCAGTTGCTGACCCACCACCTTGCTGATGTGGGGTTACAGGGGCTTGCCTTACAGTGGCTTGCTTCTTTCCTTCAAGGTCAGGGACAAAGGGCGGTGCTTGGGGAACAGCAGTCCAGGAGACACCTGCTTGAGTGTGGTGTGCCTCAAGGGGCAGTTCTTTCCCTGTTGTTTAACATCTATATGTGCCCCCTTGCCCAGATTGCCTGGAGGTATGGGCTGGGGTGTCACTAGTATGCTGATGACACCCAGCTCTATCTGATGTTGGGCAGCCACTTGGGCTCTGACCCGGAAGATCTGAACTGGGCATTGAAAGCCATGGCTGGTTGGCTTAGACTGAGCCAGCTGAAACTGAACCTGGAGAAGACGGAGGTCCTGTGTCTGTGTCGGGGTGGTCCGGGGATGGGAATCCCTCTCCCGACGTCCAACGGGGCACCATTGGTGCCAGCGCCAGAGGTGAGGAGTTTGGGAGTGCTCCTGGATCCTTCCTTAACTATGGAGGCCCAGGTGGCAGCCACTGCTAAGTCAGCCTTTTACCATCTTCAGTTGATTTGGTAGTTGGTTCCCTTCCTCAGCCGCAATGACCTGGCTATAGTGATCTACATGATGGTCACCTCGAGATTAGACTACTGTAGCACTCTCTACATGGGGCTGCCCTTGTTACAAATCTGGAAGCTGCAGCTAGTGCAGAATGCTGCGGCCAGGCTTTTGATGGGTCTCCCGAGATGGGAACACATCCAGCCTGTGCTGAAAGTGCTGCACTGGCTGCCAATAGCATACTGAATTAGCTTCAGGGTGCTGGTACTTACCTTTAAAGCCCTATATGGCCAGGGTCCAACATACCTGAGGGACCGCCTTTCCTCACATATACCCCAGAGAGCACTTCGGTCAGGGTCACAACACTATCTAATGATTCCAGGCCCCAAGGAGGCCAGGCTTGCCGTAACCAGGGCCAGGGCCTTTTCAGTGGCGGCTCCTACCTGGTGGAATGAGCTCCCAGAGGATATCAGGGCTCTGCAGGACCTGGGCTTCCGGTCGGAGTTAAAATGGCGAATTGACACACTTTGCGATTTGTGCAGGGTGCACAGCGGTATCTGACGACAGTCTGGGCTCTACCTGGCCCAGCGCAGCACTCCCCAGGCGGGGGGGTGGCAAGCAAGCAGCCAAGCCTGAGAGGGAGTCGAGATCGGTGTGGATAAGCTTCGGAGGAAGCTTGTTTACACTTTGATCTCCTTCCGCGAAGAGGGCAGTTGCAAATCAGCACTACAGATACCAGCTGGGCTGAGAATTCAGCATAAATTCGTCATCTACCGACCTCTTTAACATCAAGACTAACATCGTTTACAGAAGAAGCACTGCGAAACCCCGAGATTACAAGTAAGGTAACAAATGAACAATTGCTTACCGGTTTAAAGAAGAACGTAAAATCTAAATGCACGGATAAGCGTAAAAGGCTTCAATGAACTAATCCGCTTGATTTAAAAGTAAAAAGAAAGCTTTCCTTTAGAGAAAACGGCCGAAAAGTGACTTTGTTTTGCATTCCTGTGGTCAGATAAGACTAAACGTTGCGTAGCAGAAACGAAACTGACTGTGATTCTATGATACAGGAAGTAGGCTAGAGTGGATGTCTTCGATGTGGCTGTGCCGGAAGTAGACGGCCGGTTTAGAGTGTGACACCGGAAGTTGGATTACAGTGACGGACAGATAAACAGGAAGTTCTGAAGGAGCCTACTCTAGCCAGAAAATCATAGAGAAATTGCGCCCGCCATTTTGAGGAGGACTAAATTTTAAAAAGTTAGTTTTAAGCCGAAAAAGCACTGGAAGAAGCTATAAAGGTGGCGATTTGGCTTGAAGATTGATAATATAAAGATCGATTAGCCCTGAGCTCGCTTTCAAAACGGATTTGAGGTCAAGACCAAGGGCTGCCTCATCACCTAGTCCAAGAATGACTGCAAAGGAAAAAAAAGAGTGGCAGGCTGCCATGGAAGCGATGGAGAAACGGGTGACTGAAGTGGTGCAGAGTTTGGGAAAGCAAATAGAATCACAGCTGCAACAACAGTTGCAACAACAGCTGCAAATACAACTGGAGAAAATAGAACAAGTACAAGTTCAAGTACAGAAAAAAAATATGGAAGAGTTGAAAGAACTGGTACTAACAGAAGTGGCAGGGATAAAAAAAGACACGGAAGAAGTTAAAAAAGAGGTTAAAAGTCTGGTGACAAAATCAGAAGAAATGGAACAGAAAGTCAAAAGAACCCTGTCAGAAAATACAAGACTGGAGTCCATGATGGAATATAGGGCCACTCAGAATCACTTGAGATTGAGAGGAATTGAAGAGGAGGAAGATCAGGATTTACGGGCTTTAGTAATTAACACATTGACAACTTATATAGGGGAAGATGTTGGAGATTTGGATCCAGACTTTGACCTGATTTACAGAGTAAATTCAGCTTATGCCAAGAGAAAGCAATTACCCAGAGATGTGATTGTTCAATTTGTGACTACAAAAATGAAGGAAGACGTTTTCAAGAAGCAATTTACACAACCGTTGGAAATTAATGGAAAAAAAATAATAATTTTGAGAGAAATTCCGAGATCGATCTTACAAGACAGAAAGAAATTCAAGAAACTAACAGATAGGTTAAAAGAAATGAGTATCAGGTTTAGATGGGATGGATTATCATTTGCATACAATTCGGTGAGATATACCCTTAAAACGGAAGGAGATATGTACAGATTCAAAGAGAACAATTTTGATGATTTTAAAGATATTTAATTCAAAACAACTATGGATTACAAATTTTTATCTTGGAACGTAAATGGACTAAATTCACCAAACAAAAGAAGATTAGTGAATCATTGGCTAGAGAAACAAAAATGTAACATAATTTGTTTGCAAGAAACACATATCAGAAAACAAGATAATAAATACTTGATTAATAAAAAATTGGGAGAAGAATTTCATTCATCAGCAGTTAATAAGAAAAAAGGAACAGTGATATACATTACCAAAGAATTGGAACCTAAACAAATCTTCTTAGACAAAGAAGGAAGATATGTTGGCGTGGAAATAATGATGAATAGAAAAAAGACATTGCTTGTAAATATATATGCACCCAATGGTGCAAAAGAGACCTTTTTTAATGATTTGACGAAAGAGTTGGACTGTTTAAATTATGATCAAATAGTCCTTGCAGGAGACTTCAATGGCACAGTGAACAATGTATTGGACAGAAAGTCCAAAGCAAGTGGAGAGGCGGTTGGAAAGCTGCCAAAAAATTTTTTTCAGCTAATGAAACAAGAGAAACTAGAAGACGTTTGGAGGAAGTGGAACCCTAAGACAAAGGATTATACATTTTATTCTAACAGACATAATTCCTTTTCCAGAATCGATATGATTTGGATGTCAGAGGAGATGGCGCAGAAAACCTACAAAATACAAATTTTACCGAAAACCAATTCAGATCACAACCCTTTACTTTGGATATCTAAAGAAAAACCGAAACAATTATATTGGAGAATTAATGAGGACTTATTGGATCAAAAATTAATTAATGAAACTTAAAAAAAAGAAACGAAAAGTTTTTTTGAACTGAATTTAAACAAAGGTACTGATATACAAGTCGTATGGGACACGTACAAAGCGGTAATGAGAGGTTTGCTTATCTCTCTGAACTCTAAAGATAAAAAACAAAGGATGCAACAACAAAATGACCTCCATGAAAAAATTCGACAAAAAGAAAAGGAATTAAAGAAAAGGCCAGGGAAGAAAAAAATTATTAAAGAGATCCACTTTCTGCAGGATCAATTGAATGTTTTATTAAATAGAGAATTATACTGGAATCTGAAGAAATTACAGCAAAAAGCATTTGAGGGTGCAAATAAACCAGGAAAATTTTTAGCGTGGCAATTGAAAAATAGAAAAGAAAGGAATTTTATAAGTAAGATTACTGAAGATGGAAAGGATGTTATGAATCTGAAAGGCATAAAAAGAGTCTTCTTTAAATACTACGCCAAACTGTTTAAAAAGAAAGGAATTGATCAACAGAAAATTAAGAAATATTTGGAGACTATTGAAGTCCCAGAGCTGGGAAAACAAATTAAAGAGTTATTAAATGGTTTAGTAACAAAAGAAGAGGTGACAATGGCGATAGAAGATGCAAAGTTGGGCAAAGCTCCAGGTCCAGATGGTTTTACAGCAAAGTTTTATAAGAAATTTAAGGAGGAGCTAACCCCTATCTTAGTACTTCTGTCGAACGAGATAAGAAAGACTAAACGGATCCCAGATTCATGGAAAGAAGCAAATATTTCATTGATACCCAAAGAAGGTTTGGACTTAACTGAAGTAAAGAATTATAGACCAATATCGCTATTAAATAATGATTACAAATTATTTGCAAAAATAATTTCGGAAAGACTGAAAAAATATTTGAAAGATACTATAGCGGAAGAACAAGCTGGTTTTTTACCAAATAGACAAATTAGAGACAATTTAAGAGTGGTGACTGATGCAATTGAATACTATGACAAACATCCAGAAAAAGAAGTTGGATTCCTCTTTTTAGACGCGGAAAAAGCATTTGACAATTTAAATTGGGAGTTCATGCTGCAAGTTATTGAAAAAATGGATATAGGACAGTCTTTTTTAAACATGATTGTGGCAATTTACTCAGAACAGAAAGCAGCTTTGAATATAAATAAAGAAAGAACAGATTTCTTCCAAGTTCAAAAAGGAACACGCCAAGGCTGCCCGTTATCCCCGTTGTTGTTTATTTGGATACTGGAAATATTATTGACAGCGATAAGAAAAGACAACAGCATTGAAGGACTCACAGTGAAAGGTTTTGCATATAAATACAGGGCATTTGCAGACGATGTAATGTTCATGATTCAAGATCCAATCGAGAAAATACCACAATTGATGGAAAAAATTGAAGAATTTGGATCAGTTGCGGGATTCTACGTTAATAAAAGTAAAACCAAAGTGATGTGCAAAAATATGACGAAACAAAGACAGACAGAACTCCAAGAGAAAATTTAATGTGAAGTAGTTACAAAGACTAAATATTTAGGAATTGAATTGACTATGAAAAACATTGATTTGTTCAAAAATAATTATGAAAAGGTTTGGTATAGAATTCAGCAAGATATGAAGAAATGGGATACCTTGAACCTATCATTATTGGGAAGAATCGCAACTGTAAAAATGAATATCTTACCGCGTTTGATGTTCTTATTTCAGACTATTCCAATATTAAAACAAAGGAAAATACTGGATACGTGGCAGAAAGAATTATCTAAATTTGTGTGGGCAGGAAGAAAGCCAAGGATTAAAATGAAAATTCTATGTGATGCAAAGGAAAGAGGAGGTCTACAACTACCAAATTTAAGACTGTATTATGATGCTGTCTGTTTAACATGGTTGGAACAGTGGATTAATCTTGAGAATAAAAAGTTATTGGCTCTAGAAGGGCATGATAACAAGTTTGGATGGCATGCATACTTATGGTATGGAAAAGTAAAAATAGACAAATTTTTCAAACACCACTTTATAAGACGATCACTGTTCGAGACTTGGATGAGATATAGAAAATTCTTCTCGGAAGAAAGACCACTTTGGATAGTACCAGCAGAAGTGATTAATCCATATTCAAGAAATCAAGGGTTAGATTGGCTACCGTATAAAAGTCTTTTAAAATTAGAAGGGAAAAACTTTGTTTTAAAAGACAGATTTGATGTGGGATTTGAATATGATTGGTTGAAGTATAGACAGATTTATGACTTATTTAAGACCGATAAAAGAGAACATGGTTTTAGAGAAAATAACACTGAAATTGAAATTGTATGGCTTGAGAAGGGTAAAAAAATGATTTCTAAATTGTACAAGGTTTTGTTGAAATGGTACACTGAGGATGAAACTGTAAAAGAGCAAATGATAAAATGGGCGGTAAATATTAATAATGAGATATTAATGACATCTTGGGAATATCTGTGGAAAAAGTCAATGAAAATTTCAACTTGTGTAAATGTTAAAGAGAATTGTTATAAAATGATGTACAGATGGTATATGACGCCTAAAAAAATTGCTATTATAAATGAAAGTATGTCTAACAAATGTTGGAAATGTAAGAAACATGAAGGGTCTTTTTACCATATGTGGTGGACATGTGATAAAGCAGTAAAGTATTGGACTGAGATCCACAATGAGATACAAAAAATTTTGAAATGTACTTTTAAGAAAGACCCACAGATGTTATTGTTAGGTCTTAAAATGGAAGAAATAAATGTAGCCAAGAGAACACTATTATGGTACTTGATTACAGCAGCTAGACTGACTTTTGCTCAATGTTGGAAACAAGATAAAGTACCTGAAACATGGGAATGGATTAAAAAGACGTTGTTTATGGCAGAAATGGACAAATTAACAAGAAAGTTAAACAACGAAGAAGATGAAACCTTTTTCGAAGACTGGAAAGACTTTCAAGAATACTTGTTGAAAAACTGGGATGTTAAGCGTGGTTTGATTTGTTTTGATAGCTATTAAGAAGAAATTGAAAGAGAATTAGACTTTTGAATTGTTACCATTAGTAAAAGAAAATATGTTTAGTAGCATATGTAATTGCATAAGAGAAATATCAATGGGGTTGGTGCAGTGCGGGAAGCCTTGTTTGGGGGGAGAGGGAGAAAGAAAAATGGATATGTATTGGTGTGTTTAAATTGTATGAACATGTGATATATCCAATAATAAATTGTATTTACCGAGGGCTCTGCAGGACCTTATACAGTTCAGCAGGGTCTGCAAGACAGAGCTCTTTCACCAGGCTTTTAATTAGGAGCCGCCCACCATTACCACCAACTATGGCCCTGTATAGATGGCCCTGTATAGAGATCGAGCCATAGCAGTGGAAACCATAGTAGCGTGGGGTATCACTGAATCTGGATTTAGTGCTATATTTATAGTACGCCATCTTTATTTGACTGTAGGACCAACATTATTTCAGGGACTTCATTTGATTGCATTTTAATTGTAATATGGATTGTTTTATCTTGTTTTATTTGTTTTATATGTTTGGACACATGTTGCGCCTGAATGTGAGCCGCCCTGAGCCCATTCGTGGGGAGGGCGGGATAGAAATGCAATTATAAATAACTAAATAACTAAACAAGCTGGCAGGTGGGGGTGATGACTTCTATAGTTAAGAAAGCTAACACTTAGACAGAAAAATGCTCTTAAAGGAGACCAGTTTCTTGAGACAGAGTTAGAAGGGATCCTAGAGGTCACCTAATCCAAACCCCTTGCTCACTACAGGAATTAGTCAACTACAGCACCCTACTCTGCTCAAAGAAGTCCATGCCTTTAAAAATACTTTAAAATGATTGGAAAAAGCATTTACAGGAGAAATTATTGTGGGGCTACACCTTTAAGAAAGAGGGCAGAGCCTTCAAAAGCCCTACCATAGCTATGGGCCTGATTGTGGAGCCTTGGATAAGTAACTGCCTCTTAGACTCAGGGCCTGACTATACAATACACTTTCCCTGGGTATATTTCTGGGTCTGCTTGACAGATATTGTCTGAAAGTCTGTGCTCAGCAACTACCCCAAGCAGTTTTAGGTTGGGGGGGGTGCTTAAGCCCTCTCTCCCCATGTGCCACATTACCAATGCAAAAAGGGCCCCTATAACAGTTACCAACCTCAAAGTGGCACCTGGAGTTCTATATTTATTTATTTATTTATTTATCATATTTGTATCCCGCCCATCCCGCGACAGGCTCAAGGTGCGTCACATCATCTTTCAACAATACAATAAGGCTTAAAAGCAAAATATAAACATTTAAAATCAGTAGTTATAGCTACGGGTGAAAGTTCTGACCCATTAACACAGATGGATATGGCTGGTTGCCGATAGATGGATGGCCAGCAGGTAGGAGACAGCAACCCTGGGGAAGCCATATGTGGATGCCCACTGCTTCAACCAAAAACCTGGCAGAACAGCTCCATCTTGCAGGCCCTGCGGAACTAAGATCCTGCAGGGCCCTGATCTCGATGGGGAGCATGTTCCACCAGGTGGGGGCCGGGGCAGAGAAGGCCCTGGCCCTGGTCGAGGCTAGACGGATGTCTTTTGGGCCAGGGACCATCAGGAGGTGTTGATTATTAGAGTGTAAATATCTTTGTGGCATATACGGAAAGTGGTGGTCCTTTAGATATGTTGGTCCCAGGCCATATAAGGCTTTGAAGGATATTACTAATACCTTGAAGTGGATCTGGTACTCAACTAGTAACCAGTGCAGCTGGCAAAGCACATGTCAAATGTGAGCCTGCGTAGGCATTGATGTCAGCAGGCACACTGCTGCATTTTGTACCAGCTGTCTCAGGGGTAAGCCTACATAGACCAAATTGCAGTAATCAAGCCTGGAAGTGACCATTGCATGGATCACCATTGCTAGGTCTTGGGGGGAGAGATAGGGCTTAAGTAGCCTGATCTGCCTAAGATGGAAGAATGTAGATCTGGCAACTGTGGCAACCTGGGCCTCCATGGACAGAGAAGCATCCAGTGTTACTCCCAGGCTCCTTGCTGTCTGGGCCAGCACCAAAGGTGCCCCTTCCAGTGTGGGGAGCCTGGTACCCATATCCATGCCCCCTCGACCCAGATGGATTTAACTTCAACTGACTCTGAGGCAACCATCCAGCCACAGCTTCCAATGCCTCATCCAGCTTTCCAGGAACAGAAAACAGATGGTCGTCCATTAACAGATACAGCTGGGTGTCATAAGCATATTGGTTACAGCCCAGCCCATAACTCTGGACTAAATGGGCGAGGGGGTGCATATAGATGTTAAACAACATTGGCAAGAAGATCACCCCCTGCAGCATTCCACATTCTAGCGGGAACCATGGGGAGATCCTCTCACCAAGCACCACCCTCTGTCCCCGACCATGGAGAAAGGAGGAGAACCATTTCAAGGCAGTCCCCTGAACTCCTACGTCAGCGAGGCAGTGGGTCATAAGATCATAGTCGACCGTCTCAAATGCTGCTGTTAGGTCTAATAACAACAGCAGTCCTGACCTGCCTCGGTCCAGATGTCTATGGAGGTCATCTGTGAGGGCAACCAGAGCCATCTCCATCCCGTAGCCAGGGTGGAAGCCAGACTGGAAGGAGTCAAGGATGTTCTTCTGAGATTACAACTGATCTCCAGACCAAAGAGATCAGTTCCCCTGGAGGAAATGGCAGCTTCAGAAGGTGGGCTGTATGGCATCCAGGTATCACCCAAAATCTCCAGGAATTTCCCAAGCCAGAGTTGGCAGCCCTAGCTCACATGAACCTGGAAATCAAGTTCTAAAGACAGAACTCCCTGATGACATCTGTCAAGCAGACCTAGAGAAAGCATATTGTGTAGCTAAGCCCTCAGTCCCCATGGATAATACAGGGATAATAATATCAGCTGTTTTACAAGTCCGTTTATTGATGTAAATTTATAGGAAATGCTCTGATAGTTTAAGGAAAGTAGTATTATTATGCCAAAGTTTTATGCTCCAGGGGGTTGTGGAGCTTTGAATCTGGCACATTCTTTGAACCATCACACCTGGCTAAATATGTGCCTTTTAATCTGGATCACTCTTCAACTGAAATTTTGCAAGACTCTGTGTGCCCCCTGTATTGGTAACTGTTTCCCAGGTATCATTAATTTTCTTGCAGCCATGGAGGTATATTGCAGAAGCATTACCAGAACTACTAATTAAAAGCAATATGCTTTTATCAGTGAAAAAGAAACCATACCAGACCTTTCAACATGCAAAATTAAAAGTAAAACAACAACAACAAAAGTTCCAAGAACCTCAAATAAAAGTAGTCAATCTCTTTTCAAAGCAAACTAATGATTTCATCATGTGAGTAGTTATCTTCATTACTATAAAACATATGGTTTCATAAACTCAAGAGGCATGGTGGGGTATTATTTGTGAACTTTGAAGGCCACAGAGCTCCTTAACCTTAAAACAACTAGAAATATTAACCAATGATGAGAAGCAGAGCTACTATCTATGTAAACGGGTTGTTAAAAAACAACACACAATGCAAAAGTTTTCATCATCAATCCAGAGAAAGTGAAGGGTTCCTAAGAAGAAGAACATGCAGTTGAATTGCAACTGACTCATGGTGATCCCATTTGTGGAGCATTCCAGGAGAGGTGGTTTGCCATTGCCTTCCTCTGCATAGCAACTCCAGTCTTCTTTGATGGTCTCTCATTCAAGTACTGACCATGGCTGACCCTGCTAAGCCCCCAAGGTTTGACATGCCCAGCTACACAGGCTGTTTAAGAGTTCCTAAGACCCACAGAAATCAGTGGTCAAGATTCTGACTCCACTGCTGATGTTAAACAGCACAGATGTTAATAATAATAAGACAGGCTCCTGCCCTTGTCTTCAGACCCAAGTACTCCTCAGCAAGGCCAAACACTGAGTGCCATTCCTCAGTTGGTAGCCACATTTGTGTCTGTTCCATATCCCTGTGTCCTGTTTTTTTCAGATCATGGCAACAGGTCATATAATACTTTCTTCCTTCTATAGTTTCTTACCATTTGGGGGCTTTGCTTTTTCAGAGACTTTCTCTAGGGTTATGGGTTCTCTTTTGTTCATTGTTATTCTCTTGTTATTCACTCAACAGATATGCCCAGGAATTGCCATAGTATTTCTTATGCTCCTTTTTCCATCCCGTAACATTCCAAATTTGCTCTGAAGTGGATATAACTTAAACAAAGTGAAGCCAGAGACAATTTTATTCAGCATATAGGAAGGAGAAATGGAGAAGGAAGAGATTCACATAAGCTGCTTTGGGTACCCTTGGGGGAAAAAGGTGGAGTATAAACGAAATGAATAAAATAAATCATGAGGAATAGGGGGGTGGGGAAATCTTCTGTGGTCATATTCTACAGAATGTGCTCTAGAGTGATTGGCAGGGCTATTTTTGGGCAGGAATGCAAAGGAACAGAGTTCCAACTGGCTCCTGGGTTGGCCGCACCCAGCAGGAACTCATTAGCATAATAGGCCACACCCAACAGCAGAAATTGCTCTGATTGTTTAAGGAAAGTAGTATTAATATGATTGGCTACATTAGGGGTGTGTAGCCTCACATGCAAAGGAGTTCCTGCTCCAAAAAAAAGCCCTGGGTTTTGACAACAAACAAGGTAAACAGAATAAGAAGCAAAAGGTGGGTGTGGCTGGCGCCCACACTCCTGGAAACATGAGGGTGTGGCCTAATATGCTAATGAGCTGTGATGGTTTTCCTGCTGTTGGGTGTGGCCTATTATGCTAATGAGTTCTGCTGAGCTTTTTCTACAAAAAAAGCCCTGGTGATTGGTATAACTCTCAGTAAATGTCTTAATATTGTGTCTACACAGGGCCAAACAGTTCTTTATTTCTGCAAAAATTTCAGTATGCACTTTTGTATATATATACATTCTTATTTAGTAATTTTTTTAGATTAAAATATTTATATCCCACCCTTTTTCCCACATGAGGCCTTGTGGTTGCTTACCAAAACCAGGATTTGGGAAATCTGGTTGCAGCTCAAGGTATATTTAAAACCATAATGGATCAGCTGTAACAATATGCTGTACCTATGGACAAGAACTGTAAAAACAAAACAAAACAAAAAACCCTTCACTGGAAAGGTTAACTTCCCTCAAATGCCCTCCTAAATCATAGAGTTTTGTATTGCTTCCTAAGAATTGTCAAGGATGGTGACCTTCCTCTTCTTCTTCAGCTCAAAGAACTGGAGTCAGTGCTGAATGGGTGTGGTAAGGCTGAGGCAGACACTTGGGAACAGCAAAGCTGGCACATAGGTTCATAATTTCCAGTTTATGATGTCAAAGGTAAGAACCTTGAATTTCACCTGGAAACACAATTATGAAGACATTTTAAAATTCACTGATCCTGCATCTAGGTACAAAGGAGCAACTTGTGCAACTAGGTGTTTCTAGCCAAGAATTTCAAGCTCTCACTATAATATTTTAATTCTCACCAAAAGCACACTAATTCTTAATGGTGTTATAGTGACAATGAAAAACAAATTAAAATGATGGCTGTCAGTGTTTTACAGTTAAAGATGAGAAACAGTGTTATGTCTTAATAATGCTATTGGCCAATGAGTTTTTTTAAAGGAAACTGCAGCAGCTGTGGCAGCACTATGTGGAGGATAGGCCTAATAATAATTATTATATGGCATTGTGTATAGATCCTTAGCCATGGTGACTAAAGGGAATCTGGTGACCAAAGGGAACCTCCACATTCTGTGGCAGTAAGCCACCATGAGCCTGTTCACGGGGAAGGCGGGGTAGCAATACAATCCTGTCCTTATTAATATTTGAATTCTGGTTCCGCAACATTCTATGGTCGCCATAATTGATTGGAATCAAGAACTGGTAGTCAGAAGACGCTGGCCAGGGCTGACTGGCTGCTTGGTGAAGTCCTGTCCAGGTAAGCCCCGGTCAGTGTCTTCGGCTCAGTCTGCTCCAGTCCTCTGACAGGAGAGGACCATATGCAGAGTGAGCACAGGGACAGGCCCTCAAGGCTAAGGCAGGTGAGAGAAACCCTTTTCTGACCGCCACACACCATTCTCTGGGCCTTCTGTGGAGGCAGTAGGCCCAGATAAGCCCTTTTCCGCCCCCCCACCATCCCCTGGGCCTTCTAGGGGCAGTAGGCCCAGAGAAGTCCTTTTCCACCTCCCCAAACCATCCCCTGGGCCTTCTATGGGAGCAGTAGGCCCAGAGAAGCCCATTTCCGCCCCCACACCATCCCCTGGGCCTTCTATGGGGGCAGTAGGCCCAGAGAAGCCCTATTCTGCCCCCTACACCATCCCCTGGGCCTTCTGTGGAGGCAGTAGGCCAAGAGAAGCCCTTTTCTGCCCCCCCACCATCCCCTGGGACTTCTGTGTGGGCAGTAGGCCCAGAAAAGCCATTTTCCGCCCCCCCATACCATCCCCTGAGACTTCTGCGGGGGCAGTAGGCCCAAAGAAGCCGTTTTCCACCCCCACACCATCCCCTGGGCCTTCTATGGGTGCAGTAGGCCCATAGACGCCCTTTTCCACCCCCCATTACCATCACTAGGGCATTCTGTAGGGGCAGTAAGCCCAGAGAAGGGCTTTTCCGCCCCGCCCACACCACCCCCTGGCCCTTCTGTGGGGGCAGTAGGCCCAGAGACGCCCTTTTCCTCCCCCCCACATCATCCCCTGGGACTTCTGTGGGGGCATTAGGCTGAGGGATGCCCTTTTCCGCCTCCCACACCATCCCCTGTGCCTTCTGTAAGGGCAGTAGGCCCAGAGATGCCTTCTCCTCCCCCCCACACCATCCCCTGGGCCTTCTGTGGGGGCAGTAGGCCCAGAGACACCCTTTTCTGCCCCCCACATGATCCCCTGCGCCTTCTGTAGGGGCAGTAGGCACAGAGACGCCCTTTTCCTCCCCCCATACCATCCTCTGGGCCTTCTGTGGGGGCAGTAAGCCCAGAGATGCCCTTTTCTGCCACCCCACCCCATCCCCTGGGCCTTCTGTGGGGGCAGTAGGCCCAGAGAAGCCCATTTCCACCCCCCTCACCATTCCCTAGGCCTTCTATGGAGGCAGTAGGCCCAGAGAAGCCCTTTTCTGCCCCCCCATCCTCTGGGCTTTCTGTGTTGGCAGTAGGCCCAAGGAAGCCCTTTTTCACCCCCCCCCACCATCCCCTGGGCCTTCTATGGGGGCAGTAAGCCCAGAGGCGCCCTTTTCCGCCACCCCATACCATCCCCTGGGCCTTCTGTGGGGGCAGTAGGCCAAGAGAAGCCCATTTCCGCCCCCCTACCATCCCCTAGGCATTCTATTGGGGCAGTAGGCCCAGAGAAGCCCTTTTCTGCCCCCCCATCCTCTGGGCTTTCTGTGGGGGCAGTAGGCCTAGAGAGGCCCTTTTTCGCCCCCCCATCATCCCCTGGGCCTCCTATGGGGGCAGTAAGCCCAGAGAAGGCCTTTTCCATCCTCCCACACCATCCCCTGGGCCTTCTATGGGAGCAGTAGGCCCAGAGAAGCCTGTTCTGTCCCACACACACCATCCCCTGGGCCTTCTATGGGGGCAGTAGGCCCAAAGAAGCCCATTCTGCCCCCATCACCACCACCCCCTGGGCCTTCTATAGGTGCAGTAGGCCCAGAGGAGCCCGTAGGGCCCCCCCATCCTCTGGGCCTTCTATGGGTGCAATAGGCCCAGAAAAGCCCATTCAGCCCACCTCCCACACCATCCTCTGGGCCTTTTCAGGTCCCAGTAGGATCAGAGAAGCCCGTTTCACCCCCCCCAATGTCCTATGGGCATTCCCCGGGCCCAGTATTCCCAGAGGAGCCCATTTTGCCCCCCCCAAACCATCCTCTGGGCCTTCTATCAGCCCACTAGGCCCAGAGAAGCCCTTTTCTGACCCCCCATACCATCCTTTGGGCCTTCTGTGGGGGCAGTAGGCCCAGAGATGCCCTTTTCCACCCCACACCATCCCCTGGGCCTTCTGTGGGGCAATAGGCCCAGAGATGCCCTTTTCCGCCCCCCACACCATCCCCTGGGCATTCTGTGGGGGCAGTAGGCCCAGAGATGCCCTTTTCCACCACCCCCCACAATCCCTGGAGCCTTCTGTGGGGGCAGTAGGCCCAGAGATGCCATTTTCTGCCCCGCCCACCACATCCCCTGGGCCTTTGTAGGGGCAGTAGGCCCAGAGACGCCCTTTTCCTCCCCCACACACCATCCCGTGGGCCTTCTGTGGGGGCAGTAGGCCAGAGATGCCCTTTTCTGCCCCCCACACCATCCCCTGGGCCTTCTATGGGGGCAGTAGGCCCAGAGAAGGCCTTTTCCATCCCCCCACACCATCCCCTGGGCCTTCTTTTTTTTTAAAAAAAAATATATATATACACACACAGAGAAAAAGAAATATATAAAAAGAAAAAATTTCCATAATACACTCTTAACAGTATACATTTGGTGGGAAGATGGCGGACGCTCGTAGGGGAGAGCTCCTCACACTTCTACGTTATAACCTCACTTTTTGGCTTTTATTTCTTAGCCAAAATACTTCTTTATCATTTAAAAGTATTTGCAAGAGACTTAAACCTAACCTGAGGGAGTGGCGGCTTTCTCAGGGGATTATTTTTGGTTAGTTTCAATGTAGGAGTGAGGGAGAAGTCAGCAAAGAACTTTTTCCTTTGCTGTGAAAACTCGCAGAGCCCAGGAGTGGAATGGGAAAATAGACAAAAGGAAGGAGAGAAGAAAATACCCAGCGGAACTGAAGCTAAGTACCTTAAATACTTAAATTTATTTATACTTTGTTTATAGGGGGAAAATGGGGGGGAGTAAATGACAAAAACCGAGCTAACAAGTAAATAAAAGAATAGAGTAGACTGTGAAAACTATAGTAGCAAAGCAGTAATATAGCGGCTAGTGAAAGTAATGCGCAAAAAAGAGTTGAGGAACTTACTAGGTAGAACTTAAAAGATATAATGTCAAAAGAATACTACCTTACTTAATTGTATTAAGATGTCTCTATCTCTTTAAGTAGAGTCGAGTGTTCCCAGTGGTGGAGTGACGAAGCAGAGTCAAGGCAGAAGCAAGAGAAGGCAATGAGAGAGTGGTGCAGAGGGGCGGGGGAGCGATGCCGGGAGGAGAGAGAAAGGCGGAGGGAAGAGCGACACAGCGAAACTACGAAAGAGAACCAGGAAAGTCTGGGAGACGACGTGGCAACACACGACGGGAGAGCTTCATAGAAGGGGCGGAAGAGTGACACCAAGTGGAGAAAGAAAAGCGGAGGAGAGAAGAAAAGTGACAAAGAGTCCATTTGAAAGGGCGGGAGAGCAACGCGGAGATGAAAGAGAGGGGAGGAGGAACTGGAAGAAGAAGAGGGATGTACATGTATAAACGTTGATTCAAATATAGATGGAAAGCTCCAAAATCATAAGTTAAACAAGTAGGAGTATTATAGAACTGGTGGAGAGAGCCAAAAAATTCCATAGATCAATTATTCAACAAGAGGAAGCAATAATTAAACAAATAAATAGATAAAAGTTACAAATCAATGAATGTTTAGTGAATTGTATAATTAATAAATAGAAATTCAATATTAAATTAGCGTACATAGATAATTCGGTGAAAATTTATTAATTAATTTGTAATTAATCAATTAGCCCCAGCCAAATATTTAATTAAGATTATAACTAAAATCCTCTAATAAATCAATCAAGTGATTAATCAATTAAGTAATCAATTAGAGTGTTAGTAAGTGTTAGATATTGACCAAGAGGTCTCGGAATTAAAAATTAAAACAGAAAGAATGGAAGAAACCCTGATTGCATTAGAAATGGAAAAAGCGAAAACCACTCTTAGATTCCTTAATGTTACAGAAAAATTAGGGAAAAACTTAAAAGAGGAACTTACACGAAATATTGTTGAACAATTTAATATATCTAATGAAAAAGAGTTAATGGAAAATATTGAAGCAATATATAGAAGAAATTCGGCATATTCTAAAAACATAAGACGCCAAGAGAAGTACATGTAAAATTTGAAAGGAAATATATAAAAGATCAAATCCCACAAGAAGCAAATAAAAAGAAATTGATAATAGAAGGTGATGAAATAAAAATCTTGAAGGATATACCTTGGCGAATTAGAGAGAAACGTCAAAAATATACAGTTCTAGCTGAATTATTAAGAAAAAATGAGATCCAATATAGGTGGTTAATTCCAGAAGGGCTCCAATTTAGCCATAGAAGTCAAAGATATAAGATAGATTCTGTATTTAAATTGGAGAATTTTTTAGAAAGATTTGGTGAAAATCTTGGTTGGGAAAGACCATCGGAAGAAGAGGAGGACCTCAAAGAAGAAGAAGGAGAAGAAGAGAAGGAAGAGAGAGAAGACAGAGAAAGCAAAGAAGATCGGGAGGGTAAAGCACATAAAGAAAGCACAGATATAGCCCAAACAAAATACCCAAAGACAAAAGACTATTAAAAATACCAACTAAAATATAAAACTGCATCTCAGATACAAACAAGGTGGCAACTTAAAAATATAGTTCTTAAAGAGAAAGCCAAAAAAGATGGCGAGTAAAATGTATCCTTAATATCGATGAATGTGAACGTCCTAAATAGTTCACAAAAAAGAAGAAGAATTATACACCAAGCAATTAAACTGAAAAACGATATAACCTGTTTTCAAGAAACACACATAAAAGAAGATCATGAAAAATACTTAACTTGTAAAAAATTAGGTATAGTATTTATTGCATCAGATAAAGTTAAAAAAGAGGGGTAGTAACTTATGTTAAAGAAAACTTAAATCCCATAATTAAATTTAGATCTACTAATGGAAGAATAATTGGAGTACAGGTAAAAATTAAGGAAATAGAAATATTAATTGTAAATATATATTCTCCAAATCAAAATCAAGATATATTTTTCGCGGAACTGAAAAACTATATTGCTAAAGAAAATCCTAAGAATATATGCTTAGTGGGAGACTTTAACGCTGTATTAGACTCCAATGAAGATAGAAAAAAAATGAAGAGAACCCATAAATCAGGAGCAGACTTAATGAAGAATTTTCTAAAATTAGCAGATGAATTCAATCTTATAGATCTATGGAGAACTAGAAACCCACAAAAAAAAGATTATACCTTCTTTTCAAATAGACATAAATCATGGTCAAGAATAGATATGGTATGAGTAAATACAAACATAATACTCTTCACAAATGTCGAGATTTTGGCAAGCACCTTTGCTGATCACAATCCAATGTGGACATCAATCCAAGGAACACATAAAAATAGTCAATGGAGAATAAACATAAGTTTAATTAGAGATAAAGAATTTATTAAAAAATTTAAACAAGAAATAAAAGAATTTATTGAGATAAATAAGAGGGAAGATACGAACCTGAACAATACCTGGGATACTTTAAAGGCATATATTAGAGGTATATTCATAAATCAAGAGGCATGGAGAAATAAACAAAAAAGAGAAAAATTAAAGAAACTAAACACTGAACTAAGGAATTTGGAAAAAGCAAGTCAAAATAAAAAGAACTTAAAAGAGATGAGAATAAGGATAACATTAAAGCAACATCAAATACATTTATGGTTAACAGAAGAAATAGCGAAAAAAATTGAATATACAAAAGCATATTTCTTTGAAAACGCAAATAAACCTTCTCGTTGGTTAGCCTACAAACTTAGGAAAGAGAAAGAAAAGAAAACCATTATAGCATTAAAAGATGAAAACCAGGAAATGAAATTTAAAATACAAGAATTAAAGACAATAGTGGAGAACTTTTATAAAAACTTATATAAACAGACAGTACACACAACCAGGAAACTGAAGATTTTTTATTGAAATATAAAACAGGTGTATTTACAGATGAGCAAAGAAAACAACTGAATGAAACAATCTCCATATTTGAAATGGTAAATGCAATCAAATCCAAAAAATAAAGAAAACACCAGGACCGGATGCAATCCTAGTGGAAGTTTATAAGCTAATAGAAGATGAAATAATAACCTTATTTAAGGATGTAGTTAACAATGTTATGGTAACAGGTAAAATCCCATTGACATGGAAAGAAGCATTAATAACCCTTATACATAAACCAGATTCAGAGAGTAATGACATTAAAAATTATAGACCTATTTCTCTATTGAACGCAGATTATAAAATCTTTACAACAATTTTAGCAAATAGGTTTAAAAAGATCATGGCAGAAATTATTCATAAAGACCAATCAGGCTTCCTTCTGAAAAGGCAAATTAAAAACAATATAAGGAATATAATTAATATATTAGAATATTATGAACAAAAGCCCAGAAAGCAGGTAGCCTTAATTTTCTTAGATGCAGAGAAAGCTTTTGATAATGTCAATTGGGAATATTTAAAACAGAAGCTTACATTGTGGAATTGTGGAGAAAATTTTTTAAACTCCATTAAAGCTATCTATAGTGACCAGTATGTGAGAGTTATTATTAATGGAGAATTAACAAATAACATACCCATACAGAAAGGTACTAGACAGGGATGCCCCTATCACTGCTACTATTTATCTTTGGATTAGAAACATTAAATGATTTAGTGAGAAATAATGAAAATATAACGGGAACAAAACATTATAAATTCCAAGCGTTCGCAGATTTATTTTTTGGAAGAACCAATAATATCATTACCATATTTGTGGAAAGATCTACATGAATATGGGCAAGTAGCGGGCTTAAAAATTAATATAAAGAAAACAAAAATTATAATGAACATTTCTTTGAGGAATTAAATCGTCTGACCAGGACCTTTATATGGTAAGCTAAAAAACCGAGAATTAACAGAAGACTACTCACAGATAAGAAAGAAAATGGGGGTCTCGGCCTGCCAAATTGGAACTTATATTACCAAGCAGCAGCAATGGGATGGATAAGAGATAGGATCCAATTAGAAGAAGAAAGAATTTTAAAACTAGAAGGACATGACCTGCCCATGGGCTGGCATGCCCATATATGGTATAATACAGACAAATGTCAACAAGCCTTTGAAAATCATGTAATAAGAGGCCCATTGTTTAAAATTTGGAGAGAAATTAAAAATAGGTATTATCTTAAAATACCGAAATGGTTGTCCCCAGTAGAAGCATTTATTCTACCGTCATTATGGACAAAAGAAAAAAAATTAACTTATGAAACATTATTGACAGAAAATAAAGAATTAAAATCTTTCGATGCTAAAGAAATCCAGAAAGCAAATTTAACTATCTGGGAAAAAATTCAACTAAACTCTAGGTACATCAAGGATAAAAAAGTAAACTTTACGAATACCCATACACAACTTGACAACATCCGGCTCTCTTCATCAGATAAATTGATAAAGAAATTGCATAACTTCCTCCTATCTGAGGAATTAGTAGAAGAAATTGTTAAAACAAATATGATCTATTGGATGAAAGACATAGGACATAACATTTCTCTTGAACAATGGTCTAGACTTTGGAAGTCTCTCAAACTTCTTAGAGCTAAAAATTATAAAGAAAACATTTACAAGATGTTTTACAGGTGGCATTGGACACCAGACAAAGTAGCAAAGTATTATATAAAATCATCAGATACTTGTTGGAGGTGTAAAAAAGAGGTGGGAACTTATATACACATTTGGTGGAATTGTGGGGAAATTAGAAGTTTTTGGGAAATGATTAAAAAAAACAATCGAAGAATCTACCAAAGTGAAATTACAATTAAACCCAGAAATATTTTTACTTAACATTTTGCCGGTGGGAATTAAAAAAGAAGATCAAAGAATTATTCTTTTTATGATGACAACAGCTAGAATTGCAGTAGCTAAATGCTGGAAAAAAGAGAGTGTCCCCAATATAGAAGGAATAATAGATAAAATACTGGAAATAGCTGAATCAGATGAATGAAATATTATACTCTCAGGGAGAGATGGGTTAGTACATGTAAATAGATGGAGAAAAGTATATGAATGGATTGAAAAGAAAATATGGGGGGGGACCCATAACCACCCCAGTTATATCTAGATATGCTTATCAGAATTGTATGTTAACAAATGTATACCATCCCCTGGGCCTTCCATGGGGGCAGGAGGCCCAAAGAAGGCCTTTTCTGCCCACAACACACCATCCCCTGGGCCTCCTATGGGGGCAGTAGGCCCAGAGAAGCCCGTTCTGTCCCCCACACCCCATCCTTTGCGCCTTCTATGGGGGCAGTAGGCCCAGAGAAGCATGTTACGTCCCCCACACCCCATCCCCTGGGCCTTCAATGGGGGCAGTAGGCCCAGAGACGCCCTTTTCCATTCCCCCCACACCATCCCCTGGGCCTTCTGTGACAGCGGAAAGCCCAGAGAAGCCCTTTTACACCCCCCACACCATCCCCTGGGCATTCTGTGGGGGCAGTAAGCCCAGAGAAGCCAATTTCCACCACCCCTCACCATCCTGTGGGCCTTCTGTGATGGCAGTAGGCCCAAAAAGCCCTTTTCTGCCCCCCCGTCCTCTGCACCTTCTATGGGTGCACTAGACCCAGAGAAGCCCTTTTCCGCCCAGCCCACAACATCCTCTGGGCCTTCTGTGGGGGCAGTAGGCTCGGAGATGCCCTTTCCACCCTGCACACCACCCCCTGGGCCTTCTGTGGGGGCCGGAGGCCCAGAGACGCCCTTTTCTGTGTCTCCCACAACATCCCCCTGGCCATCTGTGGGGGCAGTAGGCCGAAGGAAGCCCGTTGCACCCCCCCCCATCCTTTGGGCCCTCCATGGGTGCAGAAGGCCCAGAGAAGCCCATTCTGCTCCCCAACACCATCCTCTGGGCCTTCTATGGGGGCAGTAGGCCCAGAGATGTCCTTTTCTGCCCCCACCCCATCCCCTGGGCTTTCTGGGGGCAGTAGGCCCAGAGACGCCCTTTTCCGCCTCACCACACCATCTCCTGGGCCTTCTTTGGGGGCAGTAGGCCCAAAGACGCCCTTTTCCGACCCCCGACACCATCCCCTGGGCGTTCTGGGGGGGCAGTAGGCCCAGAAAAGCCCTTTTCCATCCCCCCACACAATCCCCTGGGCCTTCTATGGGAGCAGTAGTTCTAGAGAAGGCCTTTTCCTCCTCCCACAAACCATCCCCTTGGCCTTCTATGGGGGCAGTAGGTTCACAGAAAACTGTTCCGTCCCCACACACCATCCCTTGGGACTTCTATGGGGGCAGAAGGCCAAGAGAAGCCCGTTCCATCGCCCACACACTATCCCCTGGACCTTCTATAAGGGTAGTAGGCCCAGAGAAGTGCCTTCTGTCCCCCACACACCATCGACTGTGCCTTCTATGGGTGCAGTAGGCCCAGGGAAGCCTGCTCCACACCCCCATCCTTTGGGCCTTCTATGGGTGCAGTAGGCCGAGAGAACTCCGTTCTGCCCCCACACACCATCCTCTGGGTCTTCTATGGTGGCAGTAGGCCCAGAGAATCCAATTTCCTGGCCCCCACACCATCCTCTGGGTCTTCTATGGTGGCAATAGGCCCAGAGAATTCAATATCCTGGCCCCCACACCATCCCCTGGGCCTTCTGTAAGGGCAGTAGGCCCCGAGAAGACCTTTTCTTCCCCACCATACCATCCCCTGGGCTTTCTGTGGGGGCTGTAGGCCCAGAGACACCCTTTTCCGCCCTCCCACACCATCCCCTGGGCCTTCAATGGGGGCAGTAGGCCTAAAGAAGTCCTTTTCTACCCCCAACACTTCAACCCCTGAGCCTTCCATGGGGGCAGTAGGCCAAAAGAAGCCCTTTTCCGTCCCCCCCCACCATCCCCTGGGCCTTCTTTGAGGGCAGTAAGCCCAGAGACGCCCTTCTCCGCCCCCCAACACCATCCCTTGGGTGTTCTGTGAGGGAAGTAAGCCCAGAGGAGCCCATTTCCGCCCCCCTCACCATCCCCTGGGCCTTCTGTGGGGGGAGTAGGCCCAGAAAAGCCCTTTTCCGCCGCCCCCACCGTCCTCAGGTCCTTCTATGATTGCAGTAGGCCCAGAGAAGCCCATTTCCTCGCACCCACACCATCCTCTGGGCCTTCTGTGGAGCCAGTAGGCTCAGAGATGCCCTTTTCTACCCCGCACATTATCCACTGGGCCTTCTGTGGTGGCAGTAGGCACAGAGATGCCCATTTCCAACCCCCCACCATCCCGTAGGACTTCTGTGGGGGCAGTAGGCAGAGAATCACTTTTCTGACCCCCACACCGTCCCCTGGGCCTTCTGTGGGGGCAATAGGCCCTGAGACGCCCTTTTCTTCCCGCCTCACACAACCCCTGGGCCTTCTATGGGGGCACTAGGACCAGAGAAGGCCTTTTCCGCCCCCCACACACCATCCCCTGGGCCTTCTATGGGGGCTGTAGGCCCACAAAAGCACATTCTGTCTCCTACTCACCATCATTTGGGCCTTCTATGGGTGCAGTAGGCCCAGGGAAGCCCGTTCCCCCCCCCATCCTTTGGGCCTTCTATGGGTACAGTAGGCCTAGAAAAGCCCATTCCGCCCCCCCACACCACCCTCTGGTCCTTCTATGGGGGCAGTTGGCCCAAAGAAGCCCATTTCCTCACACCCACACTATCCCGTGGGCTTTTTGTGGGGGCAGTAGGCACAGAGAAGCACCTTTCCGTCCCCCCACACCATCCCCTGGGCCTTCCGTTGGGGCAGTAGGCCCAGAGAAGCCCTTATCCGCCACCCCATACCGTCCCCTGGGCCTTTTGTGGGGCAGTAGGCCCAAAGAAGAACTTTTTCAACCCCCTAAACCATCCCCTGGGCTTTCTGTGGGGGCAGTAGGCCCAGAGATGCCCTTTTCCGCCTCACCACACCATCCCCTGGGCCTTCTGTGGGGGCAGTAGGCCCAGAGAAGCCCTTTCCCTTCCCCACACACCATCCCCTGGGCCTTCAATGGGAGCAGTAGGCCCAGAGAAGGCCTCTTCCGCCTACCACAAACCATCCTCTTGGACTTCTATGGGGGCAGTAGGCACAGAGAAAACCGTTCGGTCCCCCACACACCATCCCTTGGGCCTTCTATGGGTGCAGTAGGCCCAGAGAAGCTGGTTCCGCCCCCCAATCCTCTATGCCTTCTATGATTGCAGTAGGCCCAGAGAAGCCAGTTCTGCCCCCCCCCCAGAATCCTCTGTGCCTTCTATGGGGCAGTAGGCCCAGAGAAGCCCTTATCCGCCCCTGCAAACCATCCCCTGGGCCTTTTTGGGGGGCAGAAGGCTCAGAGAAGCCCTTTCCCACCCCCCCACACCACCCCCTGGGCCTTCTATCGGGGCAGTAGGCGGAGAAAACTGTTCCGTCCCACACACACCATCCCCTTGACCTTCTATGGGGGCAGTTGGCCCAGAGAAACGCGTTCTGTCCCCCAAACACCATCGCTTGGTCCTTCTATGGGGGCAGTAGGCCCAGAGAAGCCTGTTCCACCCCCCATCCTTTGGGCCTTCTATGGGTCCAGTAGGCCCAGAGAAGCCCGTTCTGCCCCCAAACACAATCCTCTCAGCCTTCTATGGGGGCAGTAGGCCCAGAGAAGCTCATTTCCACGCCACCACACCATCCCCTGGGCCTTCTGTGGGGGCAGTAATCCCAGAGAAAACCTTTTCCACCCCCCCACACCATCCCCTGGGCCTTCTGTGGGCGCAGTAGGCCCAGAGAAGCCCTTTTCTGCCCCCCCATACTATCCCCAGGGCCTTCTATGGGTACAGTAGTCCCTAAGAAGCCGGTTCCGCCCCCTCCCACAATACTCTGGGCCTTCTATGGGTGCAGTAGGCCCAAAGAAGCCAGTTCTGCCCCCCCCAATCCTCTGGGCCATCTATGGAGCAGTAGGCCCAAAGATAGCCTTTTCCGCCCCCACACCATCTCCTGGGCATTCTATGCGGGCAGTAGACCCAGAGAAAACCGTTCTGTCCCCCACACACCATCCCTTGGGCCTTCTGTGGGGGCAGTAGGCCCAGAAAATACCTTTTCCACCCCCCACACCATCCCCTCGGCTTTATGTGGGGCAGTAGGCCCACAGACGCCCTTTTCTGCTCCCCACACCATCCCCTAGTCCTTCTGCAGGGCAGTAGGCCCAAAACGCCCTTTTCCGCCCCCCAACACCATCCCCTGGGCCTTCTGTGGGGGCAGTAGGCCCAGAGAAGACCTTTTTGAATCCCCCCACACAATTCCCTGGGCCTTCTATGTGAGCAGTAGGCCCAGGGAAGGCCTTTTCCACCTCCCACACACCATCCCCTGGGCCTTCTATGCGGGCAGTAAGCACAGAGAAAACCATTCCGTCCCCCACACACCATCCCTTGGGGCTTCCATGAGTGTAGAAGGCCCAGAGAAGCCCGTTCCGTCCCCCACACACCATCCCCTGGGCCTTCTGTGGGGGCAGTAGGACCAGAGAAGGCATTTTCTGCCCCCCCATACCATCCCCAGGGCTTTCTGTGGGGGCAGTAGGCCCAGAGAAGCCCTTTTCTTCCCCCCACACCATCCTGTGGGACTCCTGTGGAAGCAGTAGGCCCAAAGATGCACTTTTCCATCCCCCCACACCATCCCCTAGGCCTTCTGTGGGGACAGTAGGACAAGAGACACCCTTTTCCTCCCCCCACACACCATCCCCTGGGCCTTCTGTGGGGGCAGTCGGGCCAGAGTTGCACTTTGCCAACCCCCCACACCATCCCCTGTGACTTCTGTGGGGGCAGTAAACCCAGAGACACCCTTATCCGCCCCCCCACATCATCCCCTGGGTCTTCTGTGGGGGAAGTAGGCCCAGAGATGCCATTTTCTGATCCCCCACACCATCGCCTGGGCCTTCTATGGGGGCAGTAGGCCCAGAGAAGCGCGTTCTGTCCCCCACAAACCATCGCCTGGGCCTTCTTTGGGTGCAGTAGGCCCAGGGAAGCCTGTTCCACTCCCCCGTCCTTTGGGCCTTCTGTGGGGGCACTAGGCCCAGAGAAGGCCCTTTCCACCACCCCACACCATTCCTTGGGCCTTTTGTGGTGCAGTAGGCCCAGAAAAGACATTTTCCACCCCCCCATACCATCCCTTGGGCTTTCTGTGGGGGCAGTAGGCCCAAAGACGCCCTTTTCCACCCCCACACCATACCCTGGGCCTTGTGTGGGGGCAGTAGGCCCAGAGACGCCCTTTCCCGCCTCACCACACCATCCCCTGGGCCTTGTGTGGGGGTAGTAGGCCCAAAGATGCCCTTTTCTGATCCCCCCACACCATACCCTGAGCGTTGTGAGGGGGCAGTAGGCCCAGAGTAGCCCTTTTCCATCCCCCCACAGAACCCCTGGGACTTCTACTGGAGTAGTAGGCCCAGAGAAAGTCTTTTCTGCCTCCCACACACCATCCCCTTGACCTTCTATGGAGGCAGTAGGCCCAGAGAAAATCATTCCGTCCCCCACACACCATCCCTTGGGCCTTCTATGAGGGCTGTAGGCCCACAGAAGCCCTTTCTGTCCCCCACAAACCATCTCCTGGGCCTTCTATGGGTACAGTAGTCCCTAAGAAGCCGGTTCTGCCCCCCCCACAATACTCTGGGCTTTCTATGGGTGCAGTAGGCCCAAAGAAGCCAGTTCTGCCCCCACAACCCTCTGGGCCTTCTATGGGGCAGTAGGCCCAGAGATGGCCTTTTCCGCCCCCCCCACACCATCTTCTGGGCATTCTATGTGGGCAGTAGGCCCAGAGAAAACCGTTCCGTCCCCCACACACCATCTCCTGGGCCTTCTGTGGGGGCAGTAGTCCCAGAAAATACCTTTTCCACCCCCCACACCGTCCCCTGGGTTTTATGTGGGGCAGTAGTCCAACAGATGCCCTTTTCTGCTCCCCACACCATCCCCTGGTCCTTCTGGGGGGGCAGTAGGCCCAAAGACACCCTTTTCCGCCCCCCGACACCATCCCCTGGGCCTTCTGTGGGGGCAGTAGGCCCAGAGAAGCCCTTTTCCATCCCCCCACACAATTCCCTAGGCCTTCTATGTGAGCAGTAGGCCCAGGGAAGGCCTTTTCCGCCTCCCACACACCATCCCCTGGGCCTTCTATGCAGTCAGTAGGCCCAGAGAAAACCGTTCCGTCCCCCACACACCATCCCTTGGGGCTTCTATGAGGGCAGAAGGCCCAGAGAAGCCCATTCTGTCCCCCACACACCATCCCCTGGGCCTTCTGTGGGGGCAGTAGGCCCAGAGATGCACTTCTCCACCCCACCACACAGCATCCCCTGGGCCTTCTATGGGGGCAGTAGGCCCAGAGAAGGCATTTTCTGTCCCCCATACCATTCCCTGGGCCTTATTTGTGGGAATTAGGCCCAGAAAAGGCCTTTTCCACCCACCACACACCATCCCCTGGGCCTTCTGTTGGGGCAGTACAACCAGAGACGCCCTTTTCTGTTCTCCCTCAGCATCCCCTGGGCCTTCTGAAGGGAAGTAGGCCCAGAGATGCCCTTTTCCACCCTCCCCACACCATCCTCTGGGCCTTCTGTTGGCGCAGTACACCCAGAGAAGCCCTTTTCTGCGCCCCCATACCATCCCCTGGGCCTTCTGTTGGGGCAGTAGGCCTAGACAATCCCTTTTCCGCCACCCCACCCCATCCCCTGGGACTTCTGTGGGGGCAGTAGGCCCAGAGACACCCTTTTCCGTCCCCCCACACCATCCCCTGGGCCTACTGCCCTCACAGATAATAATAGTAATAATAATAATATACTTTATTGTCATTGTACATAGTACAACGAAATTAAAAGTGCAAACATTTCAGTGATCTACAACAATAATCATGCGCGCTCACACAGCCATTCACAACTGCTTCATAGCTCCCCTAAAGTTCACATAGCAACTAAACCACTGATGTCCCCAATTCCAATCTCATGCAGCATTTAGGGCAATAATGGCTCTTGGATAAAAACTGTTTTTAAATCTATTTGTCCTTGTTTTAATTGTCCTGTATCTTCTGCCCGAAGGCAGCAATTCAAACAAGGAGTGTTCAGGGTGTGATGAGTCCTGCAAAATGTTCTTTGCCTTTTTTAAGCATCGAGAACTGTACAGTTGTTACAGGGATGGGAGAGGGCAGCCAACGATCTTCTGAGCTGTGGTGGTAACTCTCTGGAGTGCCTTCCTATCCGCAGCCGTACAACTGGCAAACCAGGCACAGACACAGTATGATAAAATGCTTTCTATTGAGCAACGATAGAAAGACATCAGTGTTTTCTCACTCAAGTTGTTTTTCTTTAAGAGTCTGAGAAAATAAAGCCTTCGCCCCCCCTCACCATCCCCTGGGCCTTCTGTGGGGGCAGTAGTCCCAGAGAAGCCAATTTCTGCCCCCCCTCACCATTCCCTGGGCCTTCTGTGTGGGCAGTAGCCTCAGAGAAGACCTTTTCCACCCCCCACACCATCCCCTGGGATTTCTGTGGGGGCAGTAGGCCCAGAGATGCCCTTTTCCACCTCACACCATCCCCTGGGCCTACTGTGGGGGCAGTAGGCAAAAGACGCATTTCTCTGCACCCCCACACCATACCCTGGATCTTCTGTTTGGGCAGTAGGCCCAGAGAGGCACTTTTCCTTCCCCCCACACCATCCCCTGGGTCTTCTGTGGGGGCAGTAAGCCTCGAGACGCCCTTTTCCGCCCCCCCAATCCCCTGGGCCTTCTGTGGAGGCAGTAGGCTCAGAGAAGCCCTTTTCTGCCACCACTAACCATCCACTGGGCCTTCTATGGGGCAGTAGGCCCAGAGAAGCCCCTTTCCGCACTCTCCCACATGGTCCTCCTGGCCTTCTATGGGGGCAGTAGGCCCAGAGACGTCATTTTTCTCTCCCCACACAATTCCCGAGGCTTTCTGTGGGGGCAGTAGACCCAAAGATACCCTTTTTCTCTCCCCCAGACTATCCCCTGGGCCTCAGCCCAGAGACGCCCTTTTCCATCCCCCTACACCATCCCCTGGGCCTTCTGTGGGGGTAGTAGGCCCAGAGACACACTTTCCCTCCCCCCACAGCATCCCCTGAGCCTTGTGTAGGGGCAGTAGGCCCAGAAACGCCCTTTTTGGCCCCACCACAACCTCCCCTGAGCCTTCTGTGCGGGAAGTAGGCAAAGAGACGCCCTTTTCCTCCCCCCCACACCATCTCCTGTGCCTTCTGTGGGAGCAGTAGGCCCAGAGAGGCACTTTTCTGCCACCCCATACAATCCCCTGGGCCTTCTGTGGGGGCAGTAGGCCCAGAGACACCATTTACCACCGACTCACACCATCCCCTGGGCATTCTGTGGTGGTAGTAGGCCCAGAGAAGCCCATTTCCACCCCCCTTACCATCCCCTGGGCCTTCTATGGGGGCAGTAGGCCCAGAGAAGCCCTTTTCCACCACCCCCCACCATCCTTTGGGCTTTCTGTGGGTGCAGTAGGTCCAGAGAAGCCCTTTTTCGCCTTCCCACCATCCCCTGGCAGTTCTTTGGGCAGTAGGCCCTGGGAAGGCCTTTTCCATCCCAAGACACCATCCCCTGGGACTTCTATGGAGATAGTAGGCCGAAAGAAGGCCTTTTCTGCCCCCAACACACCATCCCCTGGGCCTTCTATGGGGGCAGTAGGTCCGGAGAACCCTGTTACATCCTCCACACCTGATCCCCTGGCCCTTCTATGGGGGCAGTAAGCCTAGAGACTCCCTTTACCATCTCCCCTCAAACCATCCCCTTAGCCTTCTGTGAGGGCAGTAAGCCCAGAGACACCCTTTTCCGCCTCCCCACACTATCCCATGGGCCTTCTATGGGGGCAGTAGGACCAGGGAAGCCCTTTTCCGCCCCCCCCAAACCGTCCTCTGTCCTTTCTGTGTGCGCAGCAGGCCCAGAGAAGCCCTTTTCCGCCCCCAACATTCCCTGGGCCTTCTATGGGGGCAGTAGGCCCAGAGAAGGCCTTTTCCGCCTCCCTCACACCATCCCCTGGGCCTTCTATGGGGGCAGTATGCCCAAAGAAAACCGTTCTGTCCCCCACACACCATCCCTTGGGCCTTCTATGGGGGCAGAAGGCCCAGAGAAAACCATTCAGTCCCCCACACACCATCCCTTGAGCCTTCTATGGGGGTAGAAGGCCCAGTGAATCCCATTCCATCCCTCACACACCATCCCTTGGGCCTTCTGTGGGGGCAGTAAGCCTAGAGATGCCCTTTTCCGCCCCCAAACCATCCTGTGGGACTTCTAGGGGGCAGTAGGCCCAGAGATGCCCTTTTCCGCTGTACCACACCATCCCCTGGGCCTTCTGTGGGGGCAGTAGGCCCAAAGACGCCCTTTTCTGCCCCCCGACACCATCCCGTCGACATTCTGTGGGGGCAGTAGGCCCAAAGACGTCCTTTTCCGCCCCTCGACACCATCCCCTCGGCGTTCTGTGGGGGTAGTAGGCCCAGAGAAGCCCTTTTCCATCCCCCCACACAATCCCCTGGGCCTTTTATGGGAGCAGTAGGCTAAGAGAAGGGCTTTTCTGCCTCCCACATACAATCCCCTGGGCCTTCTATGGGGGCAGTAGGCCAAGAGAAAAACGTTCCGTCCCCCACAGAGCATCTCATGGGCCTTTTATGGATGCAGAAGGCCCAGAGAAGCCAGTTCCGCCCCCCCACACCATCCTCTGGGCCTTCTATGGGGCAGTAGGCCCAGAGAAGCCCTTATCCGCCCCACCACACCACCCCCTGGTCCTTCTGTGGGGGCAGTAGCCCCAGAGACACCCTTTTCCACCTCCCCTCACCATCCCATGGGCATTCAATGGGGGCAGTAGGCCCAGTGAGGCCCTTTTCCGCCCCCCAAAACCGTCCTCTGGGCTTTCTGCGGGGGCAGGAGGCCCAGAGAAGCCCTTTTTCACCCCCCTACCATCCCCTGGGCCTTCTATGGGGGCAGTAGGCCCAAAGAAGGCCTTTTCCGCCTCCCACACACCATCCTCTGGGCCTTCTATGTGGGCAGTAGGCCCAGAGAAAACCGTTCCGTCCTCCACACACCATCCCTTGGGCCTTCAATGGGTGCAGAAGGCCCAGTGAAGCCCGTTCCGTCCCCCACGCACCATCCCCTGGGCCTTCTTTGGGGGCAGTAGGCCCAAAGATGCCCCTTTCCACCCCTCAACACCATCCCCTCGGCCTTCTGTGGGGTTATAGGCCCAGAAAAGCTCTTTTCCGTCCCCCCACACAATCCCCTGGGCCTTTTATGGGAGCTGTAAGCCAGAGAATGCCTTTTCCGCCTCCCACACACCATCCCCCGGGCCTTCTATGGGGGCAGTAGGCCAAGAGAAAAGTGTTCCGTCCTCCACACAGCATCCCTTGGGACTTCTATAGATGCAGTAGGCCAAGAGAAGCCAGTTCCGCCCCCACACCATCCTCTGGGCCTTCTATGGTGCAGTAGGCCCAGAGAAGCCCTTTCCCCCCCCCATCCCCTGGGCATTTTGTGTGGGCAGTAGGCACAGAGAAGCCCCTTTCCGTTCCCCCACAACATCCCTTGGGCCTTCTGTTGGGGCATTAGTACCAGAGAAGCCCTTGTCCGCCACCCCATACTGTCCCCTGGGCCTTCTCTGGGGCAGTAGGCCCAGAGAAGACCTTTTCCACACACACCCCCATACCATCCCCTGGGCTTTCCGTGGGGGCAGTAGGCCCAGAGACGCCCTTCTCTGCCCCAAACACCATCCCCTGGGCCTTCTGGGGTAGGGCAGTAGGCCCAGAGACGCCCTTTTCCGTCTCACAACACCATCCACTGGGCCTTCTGTGGGGGTAGTAGGCCCAAAGACGCCCTTTTTGGCCCCCCCGACACCATCCGCTGGGAATTCTTGGGGGGCAGTAGGCCCAGAGAAGCCCTTTTCCTTCCACCCAATACCATCCCCTGAGCCTTCTCTGGGCGCACTAGGCCCAGAGAAGCCCCTTTCCACCACCCAACAGCATCCCCAAGGCCTTTTGTGGGGCAGTGGCCCCGAGAAAACCTTTTTCACCTCCCCATACCATCCCGTGGGCTTTCTGTGGGGGCAATAGGCCCAGTGACGCCCTTTTCCGCCCCCCCACACCATCATCTGGGCCTTCTGGGGGGCCAGTAGGCCAAGACACCCTTTCCTGCCTCACAACACCATCCCCTGGGCCTTCTGTGGGGGCAGTAGGCCCAAAGACACCCTTTTCCGATCCCCCCACACCATACCCTGGGCGTTCTGGAGGGGCAGTAGGCCCAGAGTAGCCCTTTTCCATTCCCCCCACACAATCCCCGGGGCCTTTTACTGGAGCAGTAGACCCAGAGGAGGTCTTTTCCGCCTCCCACACACCATCCCCTTGGCCTTCTGTGGGGGCAGTTGGCCCACAGATGCCCTTTTCCGCCTCCCGACACCATCCCCTGGGAATTCTTGCGGGGCAGTATGCCCAGAGAAGCCCTTTTCCTCCCCCCCACCATCCCCTGGGCCTTCTATGGGAGCAGTAAACCCAGAGAAGGCCTTTTCCGCCTACCACACACCATCCCCTTGGACTTCTATGGGGGCAGTAGGCCCAGAGAAAACCCTTCCATCCCCCACACACCATCCCTTGGGACTTTCATGGGGGCAGAAGGCCCAGAGAAGCCCATATCTTCCCCTGCAAACCATCCCCTGGCCTTTTGTGGGGGCAGTAGGCTCAGAGAAGCCCTTTCCGCCCCCCCACACCGTCCCCTGGGCCTTCTATGGGGGCAGTAGGCCCAGAGAAAACAGTTCCGTCCCGCAAACACCATCCTCTAGGCCTTCTATTGGGACAGTAGGCCCACAGAAGCCCGTTCCGTCCCCCACACACCATTGCTTGGGCCTTCTATGGGTGCCGTAGGCCCAGAGAGACTCGTTCCGCCCCCCATCCTTTGGACCTTCTATGGGTGCAGTAGGCCCAGAGAAGCCCATTTTGCCCCCCACACCATCCTCTCGGCCTTCTATAGGGGCAGTAGGACCGGAAAAGCTCATTTCCACGCCCCCACACCATCCCCTGGGCCTTCTGTGGGGGCAGTAGTCCCAGAGAAGACATTTTCCAACCCCCACACCATCTCCTGGGCTTTCTGTGGGGCAGTAGGCCTAGAGACACCCTTTTCCGCTCCCCACACCATCCCCTGGGCCTTCTGGGGGGGCAGTATGCCCAGAGACGCCCTTTTCCACCTCACTACACCATCCCCTGGGCCTTCTGTTGGGGCAGTAGGCCTAAAGACACCCTTTTCCGATCCCCCCACAACATACCCTGGGCATTCTGGGGGGGCAGTAGGCCCAGAGTAGCCCTTTTACTTCCCCCCACACAATCCCCTGGGCCTTCTTCTGGAGCAGTAGGTCCAGAGAAGGTCTTTTCCGCCTCCCACTCACCATTCCCTTGGCCTTCTGTGGGGGCAGTAGGCCCGAAGACACCTTTTTCCACCCCCCGACACCATCCCCTGGGAATTCTTGGGGGGCAGAAGGCCCACATAAGCCCTTTTCCTTCCCCCCCACCATCCCCTGGGCCTTCTATGGGAGCAGTAAACCCAGAGAAGGCCTTTTCCGCCTACCACACACCATCCCCTTGGACTTCTATGGGGGCAGTAGGCCCAGAGGAAACCGTTCCGTCCCCCACACACCATCCCTTGGGACTTTTATGGGGGCAGAAGGCCCATAGAAGCCCGTTCCGTCCCCCACACACCATCCCCTGGGCCTTCTTTGGGTGCAGTAGGCTCAGAGAATCTGGTTCCGCCCCTCATCATCTGGGGCTTCTATGGGTGCAGTAGGCCCAGAGAAGCCAGTTCTGTCCCCCCCAATCCTCTGTGCCTTCTATGGGGCAGTGTCAGGTGATCCTGCCATAATATGTGAAGAAGGGAAGGAGGGTAAGATGGTCTGTAACTTCTCATGCTTGGAATGTGGGAGGTGGGTAGGTTGCCTAGGTTACAGTGTGATTCCCAGCATGGGCTATCTCCTATCTGAACCAAACGGCCTTGTCCTGCGGTTTCGATTTCTCCGGTGTGGACAGCTGGGCCCCTTTATGGTTTAAACAACTTTTGCACCAAGTTCCCGCGAGTGGGCTTTGTGGCCATTGGTAGATGCTAAGGGGGGGGGGTTAGCTCAGGGGGGTATATCCGTAGATGTTCCTTTGTGTGCTTTATTCCTGACAATAGAATGTTAGTGTGCCTTTAGAATTGCTGCTCGGATAAACGCTATCTTCTTATGAAGCCTGACTGACTTTCTGAAGTGCCAGACAGGCAGTAGGCCTAGAGAAGCCCTTATCTGCCCCCGCAAACCATCCCCTGGGCCTTTTGTGGGGGCAGTAGGCTCAGAGAAGCCCTTTTCCACTATCCCCACACCATCCCCTGGGCCTTCTATGGGTGCAGTAGGCCCACAGAAGCCCGTTCCGTCCCCGACACACCATCACTTGGGCCTTCTATGGGTGCAGTAGGCCCAGAGAAGCCCATTCCACCCCCCCACACCATCCTCTTGGCCTTCTATGGGGGCAGTAGGCCCAGAGAACCTCATTTCCATGTCCCCACACCATCCCCTGGGCCTTCTGTGGGGGCAGTAGGCCCAGAGAAGCGTGTTCTGTCCCCCACACACCATCACTTGGGCCTTCTACGGGTGCAATAGGCCAAGAGAAGCCCGTTCCGCCCCCCCATCCATTGGGCCTTCTATGGGTGCAGTAGGCCCAGAGAAGCCCGTTCTGCCCCCCCACACCATCCTCTCGGCCTTCTATGGGGGCAGTAGGCACAGAGAAGCTCATTTCCAAGTCCCCACACCATCCCCTGGGCCTCCTCTGCGGGCAGTAGGCCCAGAGAAGCGTGTTCTGTCCCCCACATATCATCTCTTGGGCCTTCTATGGGTGCAGTGGGCCCAGAGAAGCCCGTTCTACACCCCCACACAATCCTCACGGCCTTCTATGGGGGCAGTAGGTCCAGAAAAGCTCAATTCCATGCCCCGACAGCATCCCCTGGGCCTTCTGTGGGGGCAGTACGCCCAGAGAAGACCTTTTCCACCCCCACACAATCCCCTGGGCTTTCTCTGGGGGCAGTAGGCCCAGAATCACTTTTTTCTGCTCCCCACACCATCCTTTGGGACGTCTGGGGGGGCAGTAAGCCCAGAGAAGCCCATTTCCGCACCCTTTCACCATCCCTGGGCCTTCTATGGGGGCAGTAGGCCCAGAAAAGTCCTTTTCTGCCCCCCATACCATCCTCTGGGCCTTCTATGGGTGCAGTAGGCCTAGAGAAGCCCTTTTCCGCCCAGCCCACACGATCCTTTGGGCCTTCTGTGGATGCAGTATGCCCAGAGACGCCTTTTTCCACCCCCCACACCATCCCCTGGACCTTCTCTGGGAGCAGTAGTCCCAGAGACGCCCTTTTCCGCCCCCCACACCATCCCGTGGGTCTTCTGTGGGGGTAGTAGGCCCAAAGACGCCCATTTCCACCTCCCTTCACCATCCCCTGGGCCTTCTATGGGGGCACAGGGCCCAGAGAAGCCCTTTTCCGTCCCCCACACAATCCCCTGGGACTTTTGTGTGGGCAGTAGGCCCAGAGAAAACCATTCCATCCCCCACTGTTCCCCCATACACCATCCCCTGGGGCTTCTGTGGGGGCAGTAGGCCCAGAGACGCCCTTTTCCTCTCCCCCACACCATCCCCTGGGCCTTCTATGGGTGCAGTAGACCCAGAGACACCCTTTTCACTTCCCCACACCATCCCCTGGGCCTTCTATGGGTGCAGTAGGCCCAGAGAAGCCCTTTTCCGCCCCGCCCCACCGTTCTCTGGCCCTCCTATTTGAGCAGTAGGCCCAGAGAAGCCCTTTTCCGCCCCCCGCCATCCCGTGGGCCGTCTATGGCGGCAGTAGGCCCAGAGAATGCCGTTCCCCCCCACACACCATCGCCTGGGCCTTATGTGCAGGCAATAGGCTCAGAGATGCCGTTTTCCACACTCCCACACCATCCACTCTGCCCTCCTTGGTGGCAGTATTCCCAGATACGTCCTTTTCCACCCCCCCACACCATCCCCTGGGCCTTCTGTGGGGCAGTAGGCCCAGAGACGCCCTTTTCTGCCCTCCCACACCATCCCCTGAGCCTTTTGTGGGGGCAGTAGACCCTGAGATGCCCTTTTTCTCCCCCCCACACTATCCTCTGGGCCTTCTGTGGGGGCAGTAGGCCAAGATGCCGTTTTTTGACCCCCCACCATCCCTTCGGCCTTCTGTTGGGGCAGTAGGCCCAGATACGCCCTTTTCCATCCCCCCCACATCATCCCTTGGTCCTTCTGTGGGGGCTGTAGAACCAGAGAAGCCCATTTCTGCCTCCCTTCACCATCCCCTGGTCCTTCTATGGGGGCACAGGGCCCAGAGAAGCCCTTTTCCGCCCCCCACACAATCCCCTGGGCCTTTTGTGCGGGCAGTAGGCCCAGAGAAAACCGTTCCATCCCCGACTGTTTCCCCCTACACACCATCCACTGGGCCTTCCGTGGGGCAGTACGCCCAGAGACGCCCTTTTCCACCCCTCCCCACATCATTCCCTGTGTCCTCTGTGGGGGCAGTAGGCCCAGAGAAGCCCATTTTAACCCCCTCTCACCATCCCCTGGGACTTCTATGGGCGCAGTAGACCCAGAGACCACCTTTTCCCTTCCCCACACCATTCCCTGGGCCTTCTATGGGTGCAGTAGGCCCAGAGAAGCCCTTTTCCGCCCCGCCCCACCGTTCTCTGGGCCTTCTATGGGAGCAGTAGGCCCAGAGAAGCCCTTTTCTGCCCTCCCGCCATCCCCTGGGCCTTCTATGGGGGCAGTAGGCCTAGAGAAGGCCTTCCCCCCCACCGTTCTCTGGGCCTTCTATTTGAGCAGTAGGCCCAGAGAAGCCCTTTTCCACCCCCTCGCCATCCCGTGGGCCTTCTATGGCGGCAGTAGGCCCAGAGAACACCGTTCCCCCCCACACACACCATCGCCTGGGCCTTATGTGCAGGCAATAGGCTCAGAGATGCCCTTTTCCACACTCCCACACCATCCACTGTGCCCTCCTTGGGGGCAGTATTCCCAGAGATGCCCTTTTCCGCCCTCCCACCCCATCCCCTGGGCCTTCTGTCGGGGCAGTAGGCCCAGAGATCCACTTTACTGCCCCCCCCACAACATCCCCGGGCCTTCTGTGGGGCAGTAGGCCCAGAGACGCCCTTTTCTGCCCTCCCACACCATCCCCTGAGCCTTTTGTGGGGGCAGTAGGCCCTGAGACGCCCTTTTCCTCCCCCCCCCACTATCCTCTGAGCCTTTTGTGGGGGCAGTAGACCCTGAGACGCCCTTTTTCTCCCCCCCACACTATCCTCTGGGCCTTCTGTGGGGGCAGTAGGCCAAGATGCCGTTTTTTGACCCCCCACCATCCCTTCGGCCTTCTGTTGGGGCAGTAGGCCCAGATACGCCCTTTTCCATCCCCCCCACATCATCCCTTGGTCCTTCTGTGGGGGCTGTAGAACCAGAGAAGCCCATTTCTGCCTCCCTTCACCATCCCCTGGTCCTTCTATGGGGGCCCAGGGCCCAGAGAAGCCCTTTTCCGCCCCCCACACAATCCCCTGGGCCTTTTGTGCGGGCAGTAGGCCCAGAGAAAACCGTTCCATCCCCGACTGTTTCCCCCTACACACCATCCCCTGGGCCTTCCGTGGGGCAGTACGCCCAGAGACGCCCTTTTCCACTCCTCCCCACATCATTCCCTGTGTCCTCTGTGGGGGCAGTAGGCCCAGAGAAGCCCATTTTAACCCCCTCTCACCATCCCCTGGGACTTCTATGGGCGCAGTAGACCCAGAGACCACCTTTTCCCTTCCCCACACCATTCCCTGGGCCTTCTATGGGGGTGTAGGCCCAGAGAAGCACTTTTTGCCCCCCCTGCACCATCCCCTGGGCCATCTCTGGGGGCACTAGGCCCAGAGAAGGCCTTCCCCCCACACACAAAGCATCCCCTGCGCCTTCTCTTGGGGCAGTAGGCCAAGAGAAGCCCGTTCCACACCCCTCAAATCATCCTATGGGCATTCTCAGGGCCCAGTATTCCCAGAGGAGCCTCTTCTGCCTCCCCAAAACAATCCTCTGGGCCATCTATCAGCCCTGTTGGCCCAGAGATGCCCTTTTCCACCCCCCCATACCATCCCCTGGGTCTTCTGTGGGGGCAGTAGGCTTAGAGAAGCCCTTTTCCACCCCCCACAACATCCCCGGGCCTTCTGTGGGGCAGTAGGCCCAGAGACGCCCTTTTCTGCCCTCCCACACCATCCCCTGAGCCTTTTGTGGGGGCAGTAGGCCCTGAGACGCCCTTTTCCTCCCCCCACTATCCTCTGAGCCTTTTGTGGGGGCAGTAGACCCTGAGACGCCCTTTTCTGCCCCCCACACTATCCTCTGGGCCTTCTGTGGGGGCAGTAGGCCAAGATGCCGTTTTCTGACCCCCCACCATCCCTTCGGCCTTCTGTTGGGGCAGTAGGCCCAGATACGCCCTTTTCCATCCCCCCACATCATCCCTTGGTCCTTCTGTGGGGGCTGTAGAACCAGAGAAGCCCATTTCTGCCTCCCTTCACCATCCCCTGGTCCTTCTATGGGGCCCAGTGGCCCAGAGAAGCCCTTTTCCACCCCCCACACAATCCCCTGGGCCTTTTGTGCGGGCAGTAGGCCCAGAGAAAACCGTTCCATCCCCGACTGTTTCCCCCTACACACCATCCCCTGGGCCTTCCGTGGGGCAGTACGCCCAGAGACGCCCTTTTCCACTCCTCCCCACATCATTCCCTGTGTCCTCTGTGGGGGCAGTAGGCCCAGAGAAGCCCATTTTAACCCCCTCTCACCATCCCCTGGGACTTCTATGGGCGCAGTAGACCCAGAGACCACCTTTTCCCTCCCCACAACATTCCCTGGGCCTTCTATGGGGGGTGTAGGCCCAGAGAAGCACTTTTTGCCCCCCCCCTGCACCATCCCCTGGGCCATCTCTGGGGGCACTAGGCCCAGAGAAGGCCTTCCCCCACACACACAAAGCATCCCCTGCGCCTTCTCTTGGGGCAGTAGGCCAAAAGAAGCCCGTTCCACACCCCTCAAACCATCCTATGGGCATTCTCAGGGCCCAGTATTCCCAGAGGAGCCTCTTCTGCCTCCCCAAAACAATCCTCTGGGCCATCTATCAGCCCTGTTGGCCCAGAGATGCCCTTTTCCACCCCCCCATACCATCCCCTGGGTCTTCTGTGGGGGCAGTAGGCTTAGAGAAGCCCTTTTCCACCCCCCACACCATACCTTGGGGCTTCTGTAGGGGCAGTAGGCCCAGAGATGCCCCTTTCCGCACCCCCCCATCCTCTGGGCCTTCAGTGGGGGCAGTAGACCCAGAGAAGACCTTTTACACCTCCTCACACCATCCCCTGGGCCTTCTGTGGGTGTAGTACACCCAGAGATGCCCTTTTCCATCCTCCACACCATCCCCTGGGCCTTCTGTGGGGGCAGTAGGCCCAGAGAGGACCTTTTACACATACCCCCACACCATCCCCTAGACTTTCTGTGGGGGCAGTTGGCCCTGAGACACCCTTTTCTCCCCCCCACACCATCCCCTGGGCCTTCTCTGGGGGCAGTAGGCCAAGAGAAGCCCATTCCACTCTCCTCAAAACATCCTATGGGCATTTTCAGGGCCCAGTATTCCCAGAGGAGCCTCTTCTGCCCCCCCCCAAACAATCCTCTGGGCCTTCTGTAGGCCCAATAGGCCCAGATAGGCCCTTTTCCGCCCCCAAACCATCCCCTGGGCCTACTGCCCCCACAGAGGCCCTTTTCCTCCCCACACCATCCCCTGGGCCTTCTGTGGGTGCAGTAGGCCCAGAGACGCACTGTTCTGCACCCCCCACACCATCGTCTGGGGCTTCTGTGGGGGCAGTAGGCCCAGAGACACCCTTTTCCTCCCCCCACACCATCCCCTGGGCCTTCCGTTGGGGCAGTATGCCCAGAGACATCCTTTTCCGCCCCCCACATTATTCCCTGTGTCTTCTGTGGGGGCAGTAAGCCGATAGAAGCCCATTTTCACCCTCTCTCACCATCCCTGGGCCTTCTATGGGGGCAGTAGGCCCAGAAAAGCCATTTTCTGCCCCCACACCGTCCTCTGGGCCTTCTATGGGTGCAGTAGGCCCAGAGAACCCTTTTCCGCCCAGCCCACACCATCCTTTGGGCCTTCTGTGGAGGCAGTATGCCCAGAGACGCACTTTTCCACCCCCCACACCATCCCCTGGGCCTTCTGTGGAAGCAGTAGGCCCAGAGACGCCCTTTTCCACCCCCCCCACAGCATCCTCTGGGCCTTCTGTGGGGGTAGTAGGCCCAAAGACGCCCTTTTCCGCCTCCCTTCACCATCCCCTGGGCCTTCTATGGGGGCACAGGGCCCAGAGAAGCCCTTTTCCGCCCCCACACCATCCCCTGGGCCTTTTGTGTGGGCAGTAGGCCCAGAGAAAACCATTCCATCCCCCACTGTTCCCCCCCACACACCATCCCCTTGACCTTCCGTTGGTGCAGTAGACCCAGACAAGCCCGTTCTGTCCCCCCTATCCTCTGGGCCTTCTATGGGTGTAATAGGCCCAGAGAAGTCCGTTCTGCCCCCCACACCATTCTCTGGGCCTTTTCAGGGCCCAATAGGCCCAGAGAAGCCCGTTCCACCCACCCCCCAAACCATTCTATGTGCATTCTCAGGGCTAGTATTCCCAGAGGAGTTCGTTCCTCCCCCCAAAAACCATCCTCTTGGCCTTCTATCAGCCCAGTAGGCCCAGAGAAGCCTGTTCTGCTCCCCCCATCCTCTTGGCCTTCTATGGACCCAGTAGGCCTAGAGAATTCCGTTCCGCCCCTCTTCCCTTCCTTTTCCCCCTTTCCTTTCTTCCTCTCTCCTTTTTTTCTCTCTTCCCCCTCTTCCTTCCTTCCTTCCTTCCTTCCTTCCTTCCTTCCTTCCTTCCTTTCTCCAACCCTCTGTCCCTTCCACCCTCCCTCCCTCCCTTTCTAGGGCCCGTTGTCTTCCTCCACAATGGGCTTTGCTCCCTAGTAATAAAAAAATAAAAGATTGTCTGGGAGCCAGAAGTTCTAGCTCTAAGTGGTGAGCTAGACTTGTTTTTAAGGCAAGAGACATTTCAGAGGTGGTTTGTCATTGCCTGCCTCTGCATCACAAACCTAGTAATCCATGGAGGTAACCATGGCAGCTCTTAGCCATGGTGACTAAAGGGAATCTGGTGACTAAAGGGAACCTCCACATTCTGTGGCAGTAAACCTCTGGATGCCAATGGCAGGAGGCAACATCAGTGGAAGGCCTCGGCCTCTATGCCCTGTTGTTTGGCCTCCAGAGGAACAGGTTGGCCATAGTGTGAGACAGGATGCTGGACTAGATGGATTACTCATCTGGTCCAGCAGGCTTTTCTTATGTTCTTAGATTCTTCCATGAAGCTAACAGGCAACATCAGGTAGTTACAATGAACAGGGAGGAATGGACCGCTTCAAATATGGCATGAATTGCTTGATGGCATGCCCCCAAGCAGGCTGCCTCCACACCACATCAAAGCTCATGCATTTCAAGGATGTAACACAATAGAAGCACAAAGACTATCCACATCACAGTAATTGTACTCCTGTTACTCAACAATAGAAGAAAATAACAACAAATTGGCTTCTGAAAAAAAAATGTGGATATAACAAGGAAAGGAGAGCTACCAATTGTTTCTGATGTCTAGAGCCCCTGTTGCAACTGTGTGTTTGCTTGTTGGCAGTTACCCCAGAATTGGCGGAACCAGCCTGTGTAACAGAGCCTCCATGTGTACACTAGGGTTTTTAGACCACAGCCTATAAATTTTATTGCAATGTCTACTAGCTATGCCTTTGTCCTCTACTTTATCGATGGCCTATTGTTGTTTCAATCAAACTACCCCTAGGCGATGGCATAATTATATTATGTACTAGTGGAACAACTCCCAGTCTAGGTCTATGGTGTCTCATCATAGCTGTAGTTGAAACATATATTAGTTGTACCAAAGGTTATGGCCAAAAACGTAGTCAATTTACAGTACAATCTTAAGCAGAATTACATTATTCTAAGCCCATTGATTTCAATGGATTTAGAAGTATGTAACTCTGTTTAGGATTGCACCATAAGTCAGTGATGTAGCTCTTACCAGATTTAGTATAGGAAAGACAACATCCTGTGTAGCAAAAAAAGAAAGAAAAGAATAACAAAGTATAATGTAATTTTTTTTTAAAATAGGTGCATTGATTTCTGTAAATAGCAACATCAATGGTATAATGTCTGTGAGTTCAAGCAATAGCACTTTACATACAGGAAGAAAAAGGAAAAGACTCAACAGGATACCATAGCTCTAATTATACCCCAGACAGATTGTAGAGACAGGTGGAGAGGGATCTCTTTGTTGTAATTCAACAGATATATAAATCCCAGGAAGCTCCAAAAATCTTGCAAGAGACTCATTTAACATTAAACTGTCTGAGTAAGAAGGGATCAGACATTGCCTGGAAGAGCACTCGGGAATTTTTTTTTTCTTTTTAGATTGCAGCGTTGCCGTTATCTCTTTGAAAAGATACCATAGGGTCAGTTAAGATGTCCTGAGCATGAGCCTCAGAACTGTGTGCTGCTACCACATGATGAAATGATGTCTGTGATCCATGGAATGGGGTAGAAAGACAGCAGAAATCAGACAAGTTCCATTTACCTAGTAATACACATATGGCTGTAACTTACACCATTGCCTTTAAGTTGAGTACCAGATCCGGTTCAAGATTTTGGTACTGACAAAGGTCTGGGACCAGCATATCTGTCTGGGATCAGCATATCTTCAGGACTGTCTTTCCCTATTTACCCCCTGAAGGGCATTACACTCTGGAGATAAGAACCTCCTGGTGATCCCTGGCCCTAAGGATATCCGGCTGTCCTCGACAAGAGCCAAGGCCTTTTTTGCCCTGGCACTGGCCTTGTGGTGGAACTTTCTGCCTAATGACATCTGGGCCCTGGGGGATCTAATGCAGTTCTTTGGGGCCTGTGAGACAGAGATGTTCCATCAGGCCTATGGTTGAGGACAGCAATGGTTTGCCATCAGCCTGGCCTCCCCCTCTCCTTCCCCTCTAGAGAAGGATATGAAATATTTAGCACCATCTGAATAGTTTATTGTTGTTTTTACTGTTTTTAAATTGTTATCTGGTGTGTGTGTGTATAATTATAATTGCATTTATAACTTCTTGTTAACCACCCTGAGACCTTATATTTGCTTATTTAAGCAGAACCTGCCAAGAAATCTCTCTCTTCAGTTTTAAAGACCTGTCTGTATAACTGAACAGCTACTTGTTTGTGACAAACTATCTGTTGTTTATATTTATATAAAATTACCTCATTCCTGATGCCTGTTCACCTTCTAAGTCCTAAACCTGATACCTACCTGACCATTTCCCCTCAAAAGTGAAACAAAATGGTTTGTTAGTTTTGAATTACCACCAGCCCCTCATGTGCTTTTATCAGACAAAGACAAAAGAAGGATTTTGGTTAGTCTCAGTTTCCTAAACTGGGTCAGCATATATCTGTCCACATTTAAACAAGCGGGTGGACACACTGAGAAACAAAGAAAGAAATGGGGCTACTCAGCCAAGGAAAAGATAAAGAGAACTCAAAGGGGAAACATGAAATCTAATAAAATAATTAAACAGGAGACCCACAATGGCGTACAGGGATGGGAATTTCATCTTCCTCTCCCCCACTGTTTCTTCTTTTCTTTTCCTGGAAGCCTCCATATCTGCTACCCTTTTCCTGCCCCCTTCTCTTCTTCCCAACAACCAACCAACCTACCTTCATCTCACCCTGCCCCATTGTCAGTTTTTCTTCCTTCCCTCCTGCTGGCAGTCTTTACCTGGGAAAACTAGCACAGTGCTGGCTGCTGGGCCGAGCCCAGATGCATGGGGGGAACTCCTCAGGGACTTGTGGAGAGCACTTCATTTTCCCCTGTATCCTCTTTCCCCACATATCTTCACCTTTCTTAGCTTCCCTCTTTTCTTTCTACCAACCCCAACCCACCTTTTATCTTCTCCCCTATCTTCAGCTATATTTATTATGTATTTACATCATTTATATCCACCTTTCTCCACAATGGGGACCTAAAGCAGCTTACATCATTCTCCTCTTCTCCATTTTATCCTCACAACAAACGTGTGAGATAAGTTAGGTTGAGAAAGTGTAACTGGCCCAAGGTAACCCAGTGAGCTTCCACAGCAGGGTGGTGATTCCAACCTGGGTCTCCCTGATCTTAGTTTGAAACTCTACCCACTATATCACACTGGCTTTTGTGGGGTGGCCACTGTTGAATAGTTGCAAGCAGCCAGGCTTGGGTGAGTCAAGCAAGTCAAGTGGTAACAAGTCACCGGTGGTCACTGCTGGACTGAGCCCAATGAGTCCTCCCTTAAAGGTCAAAACAGCCCTGGAAAAGACCTTGCCCCCTCTTCCTGCCTTTTCCTGGCAGAAACCAAGGCTTGAAGATTGTTGTGGTCAGAGTTCATTTCCCGCAGGAGCGCACAGGAGTGAAGTTCTGGCAGTAAGGAGCCCAGGGGGTACATGCAACAAGCCCCACCCCCTTCTCCCAGCAGCCCCCCCTTGCCTTTCCTGGCCTGCTGGCTGACCCAGCAGAACACTGCCACGAGCTGGCCCTCAAGCTGCTCCACTACTGCCTGGGCCATGGCATCCAGCCCCCCAGGCTCTGCCTGTCCTCATGCCAGCCCTGGCATGGCACCTCTGCAAGGCGGGCCCCGGCAACTCCTGCAAGGCCTGCTAGGAGCTCCGCCCCAGCCTTCTGACCTCCTTGGCCTCCTCCTGCGCCTCTGCCCTGCCACCACCCTGGCCCCCTACCTGCTTGAGGCCATGCACGTCCTCTGTGCCGCCCTCCTTGACCCACGAGCAGCCACGCACATTCTTGTGCTTCCTGGCCATTCAAAAGAGTCCAGTGGCACCTTTAAGACCAAGGTTTTATCACGTACAGGCTCTCCCTCCTCTGTGAGGACAGATCTGTGCATTCCCCTCCCCAATAGCTAGCAACCCAAAAGAGTCCAGTGGCACCTTTAAGACCAAGGTTTATTCAGGTACAAGCTCTCCCTCCTCTCTGAGGGCAGATCTGCACGCTCCCCCCCCCCCCCATAGCTAGCAATACAAAACAGTCCAGTGGAGCCTGAGCAGTGGGTGTTGCCTTCAGACACACTTCCAGTGATGTCAGGGGATGTGACATATGCAAATAAGTTATGCTAATGAGTTATGCTAATGAGCTCCTGCACCTCTTTTTCTACGAAATGACCCCTGGTTGTGGTTGCCTACTAACAGCCACTGAGGGTGTCAAGAAACTTGCCTTGTCTAGCTATTTCTTAGTCTTTCCAGTTTTGGTTTACGCTTTTGGGCCTAGTTGAGTTATTGAAGATTCCTCTCTAGGAAAGTAATGTCATGCTGCTTTGAGGTTTCCAGAGAGATGAGAGATGGGAGTTAAGCACAGGTCTGGGAGCTTCAAGGCCAGAGACCCAGATGGAGTATTGCACGTTGTATCTCATTAGCACAAGGAACCCTGGGTGTGGGTAAGTTGCTGGATAGTGAGTACATACTAGCTGCAGAAGTACATGGTCGCCTGCCTTGGCAACACACCTGACTGGCCAAAGAGGATTAGGCCAGTTGAAGGCAGTCTGTGGCATAAAGCAAGACCACTCATTCTAGTTTGGACCTTCCTTCCTTCAGACCTGCCTTCCTTTTTGCCATCCTTTTGACTGTCAGTTGGGCCTTGTGCGGCTGGAACACCTGCATCTTGGATTTTGGACTTGGAGTTCTGGACCTTGTACCTTCAGTCTGAAGCAGGGGTCAGAGAACTAAAGCCTAAATAAGTATTCTAGGACAGTTTCATTATTTTCCTGTCTGCTTTGTACTGCTTCTGTATTTGTATAGTTCTGCGCATTTCTTTTAATAAACCTTCACTCCTGCAGTGTTATTTGGGTTTGAGGCTTCAGTCTTATCCCAGTACCTTGACCTATTTTGGCTACAGCTACCAAAGAATTGTTTGTGGAACTCAGTGTGCAAGTGGCCTACCTTGCAAAGCTGACTTCTTGGTTAACACCTGGTAAGGCTGGAGACTTGGTTCCTAAGTCTCTCAGCTGAGGGTGAGCTGCAATGGGCTGGCAGTGAGGATTCACTCCCCAGTATCTGATCCTTAAAGCTACAGGTGCTCCTTTTTATCATTGGGGGGGGGTTGCCTCTCATGTTTTTGTTTTGTTTTAGATTTCAGATTTTTCTGCAAGTCTTGAGTCTTTCTCAAGTCTGTAGAAGAATCTGTATTGTTTGTCCAAGGTCCCAGTCTCTGGATTTAAGTATCCACAGATGGGGCCACATTGAGAATTAGATATATTGATTATCCTGAAGATAGTTTCAGAGGGTAGCCGTGTTGGTCTGCAGTAGAACAGATAGATTCAGGTCCAGTAGCACCTTAGAGACCAGCAAGAGTTTCAGGGTATGAGCTTTCTTTCTTTTTTATACGTTGCTTATTGTATTTCTTTCAACATATGTAAGGTTATGTTGTGAGACATGATGTTTCTTGATCATGTCAGTTTGGGCTTGGCTAAGAAAACACTATGGGTGCAGTCACACATGCCAGATAAAATGGGGGGGGGGCGAGGCTATTTCCTCCAGAGGAATTTGACCCACAGTTGCGAGATTACACCTCCTTTTGAAGCTGCGAGCGCAGCCTGTCAGTGTGTGATCAGATGCAATTGTGGGTGAGTCTTTTTTTGTGTGTGTTGTTTGTTTCCCATGCACTTAAATGAGGAATCGATGAACTACACCTCTGCACCGAGGGTTCCCTATGGAGTTTGTGATGATGTGCATACTGCAAAGGTGTGGGGGGGAAACAATGGCACGGAATTGGGATGGCCAGATCAGACCATCCTGACAGCATGAAAGTGCTCTGGAGCGATCAAACAGGGGGAAGTCCATCTGTGGCCCGTCACAACCCGTTTACTACCAGATTTTCCTGGTGTCTTTTAACTCTGCTTCTGCAGTGGAGCAGAACAGGTTGCCAACGGCTGCAGGACACTTCCCAGATGCTGTTGTCTGATCGCTCCCTTTAAATCTGCCCAGCATTCGTGCCTATGTCAGGTCGAATTGTGCATATGATTGCAGCCTGTGTACAGATCTAGTGTGGCACTGTGGCCATTGGGGGCAGGGAGTCCATGTAGAGTCCTTTTTCCTATAGAGTCAGGTGGTTGGTCACTGGTGGTCAATGTGTTGTTTGATGGTAGGTGGGAGAGATGGCAGCTGTTCAGAAGTAGATGTGAATTGCTATGTTGTGAAGATGTTACCTGTTCATCCATGTTCTGATCCAAGGCTTGATAAAAATATTCTTTCAGGCTTGGGTGGAGAAAAAAAAAGGCCTCCAAGTCACAACAGAACTATACCATCTGTGCAGATTTAGTAGGACAGAGGGATAGTCTGCTTGAAAGAAGAGATTCTTTTGCCAGTTTGAGGGTGTGTTGTGAGAGTTTTACAATATTGCTTGAGGAGTTGTTGTTGTGGCCTGCAGCATACAAGAGGCTAGAAAATTTCTTGTCTTTCTGTTTCTTCAGAGACAAGAGTTGTGAGTGTGATTATCCTGAGAACACATATGTCACAGTCCAAAGAGAAACAAGAAAAAACATACTACTGCCAGTAGCATAAGTATGTATATGTTCCAAGGACTCATGTATGGAGGTTCATATGAGTCATGAAATATGCTGGTATGCATGGATTTCTGTATCACTTGATGTGGCTTAACTTGAGCAGACAGCTTTTGTGTACACAGCACAAGAGTCTGGAGAAAATCAGTTTCTTCATGTGGATTGTGCTTCCTTGATTGGGGCATGAGTAGTCTGCGAATTCTTTCCAGTTTGTTGGAATGGCCATTGGTCATATGGGAATGATTCAGAAGCCATCACTCTCAGGAAAACTCCCAGTGACTTCATTAGGTTTTAGATAATGATTAAGAAATGAACTACCATTCATGAGTATTAATTTCTCTGGCATTAGCCTGGGGAGAATCAAGTTGCAATCCCATTGGTTTATGGATCAGGCATATGTTATGCGACCATCCTGTCCTTATAATAATTGAGTTTTCGCTTCACAACATTCGATGCACACCAACAGTGGTAGGCCGCAAGAACTGGCAGTCAGAAGATGCTGGCTGGACTGACTGGCTGCTTGGCGGAGTCCCGCCCATTTCAGCCCCAGCCAGCAGCGTCTTCAGCTCAGTCTGTTCAGGTCCTCTGACAGGAGAGGACTGTCTGCAGAGTGAGTGAGTGCAGGGAAAGGCACGGAGCTTCTCCGGCTGGGCAGCTAAAGCAGCCCAGCCGGAGAAGTCCCATTTCCCTCTCCTGACCCCCCCAATTGTCCCCACAGATTCCCTGGGCCCTGCTATAGATTTTGGCACCCTCTGCCTGACTGAGCAGGCCTTTGGGGAAGCTGGAGGGCAGCGGCATCACTGAGCCGCCCGCTGCAGGCCCGATTTTGGCACCCTCCCAGCCCAATTGAGCAGGCCTTCAGGGAAGTGGTGGGAGGGCCATGGTGGTGGCACTGAGCCACCTGCTGCCGGCCTGATTTTAACGCCTCCCTGCCCGACTAAGCAGGCCTTCAAGGGAGCCTTGGGAGAGCGGCGGCACGCTGATCCACCTACTGTGGGCCCGATTTCAGCACTCCCCATCCGACTAAGCAGCTCCAGGCCCCTCCACCCCCGGTGACGTTTCTCCCGCCTGCGCGGATGGCCAGGAGATGCCTCCCACCCCCCGCCACCGGTTCTCCCGCCTGCCCGCCAAAATGGACGGCCGGGAGAAGCTTCTCCAAGCCCCACCCCCGGTGCCACTTTTCCCTCTCGCCCAACAAAGTGGATGCCCGGGAGAAGCTTCTCCAGGGCCCCCACCACCACTTCAGAAGACTGACAGAGCCACCCCCCTGCGGCCGCTTCTTCCTCTGGCCTGCTCAAACGGGCCAGCAGGAGAAGACTGACAGAGCCACCCCCGTGGCTGCTTCTCCGCCACTTCTGCTGGCCCACTCAAAAGGGCCAGCAGGAGAAGACTGACAGAGCCACCCCCCCCCCGCAGCCGCTTCTCCTGCTGGCCCACTCAAACGAGCCAGCAGGAGAAGACTGACAGAGCCACACACACACACGTGGCTGCTTCTCCACCGCTTCTCCTGCTGGCCTGCTCAAACGGGCCAGCAGGAGAAGACAGACAGAGCCCCCCCCCCCCAGCCACTTCTCTGCCGCTTTTCCTGCTGGTCTGCTCAAACGGGCCAGCAGGAGAGGACAGACAGAGCCCCCCACAACTCCTGAGATTGTCTCTCTCTCACACTCTCTACCCACCTTCCCTTCTCCCGTTCTTCCTTCCTTCCTTCCTTCCTTCCTTCCTTCCTTCCTTCCTTCCTTCCTTCCTTCCTTCCTTCCTTCCTTCCTTCTCTCTCTCTCCCTCCCTCACGCCCCTCTCTCTTTCCTTCCTTCCTTCCTTCCTTCCTTCCTTCCTTCCTTCCTTCCTTCCTTCCTTCCTTCCTTCCTTCCTTCCTTCCTTCCTTCCTTCCTTCCTTTCTTTCTCCCTCCCTCCCTCCCTTCCTTCATATCTGTCTCCCCCTCTCCCTCTCTGTCTCCCCCCTCTTTTTCTCTCTCTCACTCCACCCTGTTTCTCTCTCTCTCACTCACTTCCTCCCTTCCTCCTTTACTTCCTTCCATCCTTCCTTCCACCCACCCTTCCTTCCTTTCTAGGGCCCGTTCTCTTGCACCACAACGGGCTTTGCTCCCTAGTTTACCATAAAGAATATGACCAGTAATCTGTTGATCTGTTGAATTATGTCAAGATACAATTGCCTTTGGTATAACAGAAAAACAAGACTCAGATTAAATAGCAAAGATAATTTAAAACATTGTTGGCATTATGCCAGCTGGCCAGCTGGCCATACTGTTGGCATTTTGAAGCTTCTGTTACCAGCTAATCCTTTTTGGAGCTGGAAAAAAACTCAGGCTACAACAGTCTCTAAGGATCCCCCAACACTTTGGTGCAGAGCTGCCAAAAGTCACCATGGGGCCTCAGACAAATATTTCCTCTAGCTTGATTCTGGCAAGCATACTTCTGCTATTTATCAGCAGTATCTTCCTTCCCTCCCTAGCCCCCCAGGGTGGTTGAATACTACTCCCCCCTTGGACAGCCCTGTTTCTGGTGTAATTACTTAATACACCCAACATGTCTCAAAAGAACAAATGGAGCCAGAGAAAAGGAGTGAATAGTGGCTCCCCACCTCCCCTTCCACTGGCAAAAATCATGCTGGAGGGAAATTGGAATATCAGGCAGCCAGTTTGGTGTAGTGGTTAAGTGCACAGACACTAATATGGGAGAACTGGGTTTGGTTCCCCACTCCTCCACTTGCACCTGCTGATGTGACCTTGGGTCAGTCACAAGCTCTGGCACAGCTGTTCTTGAAAAAGAGCAGTTGCTGTCAGAGCTCTCTCAGCCTCACCTACCTCACAGGGTGTCCGTTGTTGGGAAGGGAAGGGAAAGGAGACTCCCTTGGGTAGTGAAGGGCTGGGTATAAATACAATCTCTTCTTTTTCTTCTTCTTCTTCTTCTTCTTCTTCTTAAGCAACCCTTTGCTGCTAACCAACAGCAGATTGGGGAGGGAGACTTAAAAATGTGTCTTGTGTTACACGCTTAAGAATTTCCCCAATCACTATGGTAAAGACCATAAATATTGGGGGGGGGATTCCTAGAACCAATGCATAAACATCCCTTCTTGGTCTCCTCCTGTATGTGACTTCATCTTGTCAAGTGATGTTGATCTGCTGCCCCACAGAGCACTGGCGGGCAAACTACCACCAATAGCAGGCAATAGCATCCCTACTTAGGTAGCCTGTAGAGTGAAAAACAGAGAACATGAGTCCCTAGAGGCAAGGTCAACCTAGGAAAAGACCAACACCTGTATAGTCTTTAACTTTTTATAGTCCTACCAGTCAGAGGGATTCCATGGACTGACTGGTTGGGAAGGCAGTATCATTTTCTTACAAGGAAACACATCCTAATAGCAGCTGTACCTGCAACTTCCTACTCACAACATGAACATTTTGGTATCTGAACAAAGACTGTGGGTTCAGCCCAGCGCTCTTTGATTGGAATAGGGCATAAGGGTTTGCATGTGTGCATGCACCCCTCTAGGAAAGTGTACAGTTTTACTGGGTTTTATTCAATACTGGCAACAATAACTTACAAAGCACCTTTAGTATTTATGATGCATTACCAATTTTATTCCATTCAGTTTCCATTTTAATTTTCAAATATTGAATCCTGTATCAGGCTGTATTTAGGCCCAGTCAAGTACTTCCCCCTCTCTAAACACATTATTTTCTTATTTTCAGGGGATAGCTGTCTTGGTCTGCTGTAGAAACAGCTAGCGCCAGGTCCAGTAGACTCTTAGAGACCAACAAGATGGAGGGGGGATTATAAGCTTTGAGACTCTGACAAAGGGACCCTTACTCTCCAAACTCATACCCCCAAAATCTTGTTGGTCTCTAAGGGGCTAGTGAGTTTTTTGGACTAGCTCTGCAGACTCTAGGAGCTTGACAGGGGGGGTTGCAGCTCCCTGCTCTTAATGTCTGCACCAGTAACTGAATCCTGTAGTTTGCATAATGCTTGGAGTCCAACCTGTCCATGTACTTGCTGTTTAATATGTAACACTAACAGGGATGTTCTGAGCTCTGTCCCTTCTCTGAAATTCAAGCTGATGTAATTACATATAACCACAGCAAATGCCAAAATACCCTTTGCAAATAAATAAGGCTTACCTTTGTTTCCTTTGATAAATATTTACAATTTAGATCCTTCTCCATAAGGAGAAGGTAGTTCCATAATATTTCTAAATGTGTGAATGCATGGGTTGAAATTAATAATTTAGGAAATAAATACTAAGATATTGTGATATGGATAAGTCTAACATGAAAAAATAATTTTGGTATAACTGACTTGTACATAACTCCATTTAATATTTCAATTTTATTTATTGTACTTTCTTTAAAATATCTGTAGCCTTTCTTATCTCCAGGCTCAAGGCAGCAAGTGGCAAACACATGAAAGCAGTAAGATACACAGGATAAAAACTGTCAGATCTTTCCCAAACAGCTTATCCTCCACCAAATTCATCTGAAATAAAACCATTTTTGCATGCCACCCTGAATATGGAAAGCCAAGACCTCCACTGCACCCACTGAGGTAAACTATTTCAAAGGACTGGGCCTCCCATAGAAAAATCTCCCAACCTCACCAGTGCCTGATGGACAGTTGAAGAAGAAGAAGAAGAGACTGGATTTATACCCCGCCCTTCACTACCCGAAGGAGTCTCAGAGCGACTTGCAAGCTCCTTTTCCTTTCCTTCCCCACAACAGACACCCTGTAAGGTAGGTAGGGCTGAGAGAGCTCTTTTAGAACTGCTTGTAAGAGAAGAGCTCTGAAAGAACTTGTGATTGACCCAAGGTCACACCAGCAGCTGCATGTGGAGTAGTGGGAAATCAAACCTGGTTATCGCAGATAAGAGTCCACATTCCTAGCCACTACACCAGACTGGTTCTCTGGTTCTCACAGAGGACTCTACAAGGCTGTCTGAAGAATGTAGTTGGCACAACAGAGTATACAGCTGGATAGTTTTGATATTTTTAATGAGTAACTTCACTTTGTGGCTAGAGTACATTACTGGAATAGGAATGGGTCAGGAGTGGACCACTGAAATCAGTTGGCTTAAGACTGCCTAATTTAGTGCTGGACTGTAGCCCATTTGTAGCAGAGCATATGTGAGTACAGATCTCCAAAATTTGGAGATTTGTAACAATCTTGTCCCACTGCACAGATGTGTGAGGATGCATATGGAGGGTACAGCTTTGATGGGCATTGATCCACATACATGGTAAATTTAAAAGATGGCAGGAAAGCAGCAGAGAACAACAGTAATCAAACCACCATCCTCTACAAACAATGACCCTTTCACACCCTAACTCCAGCAGCAAGGAGTCTGCTATTCAAATTCAAATTCACCCAGGCACTTAATTACAGGCAAACAATGACCCTTTCACACCCTAACTCCAGCAGCCAGGAGTCTGCTACAACTCATCCTCACACTCCCAAATACAGTCCCCCACACAGTACCTTCTCAGCTAAAGCACCTTAGCTGAAAGTAAATAAATTAATTAATTAAAAAACACCCCTCTAGCAGCTCTAACACCTTGCTCCTTCTCAGAGCTCAGCTGGGTCACCACATCTCAAAAAGGATATTATAGCATTGGAAAAAGTGCAGAGAAGGGCTACTAGAATGATAAAAGGGTTGGAACACCTTCCCTATGAAGAAAGGTTAAAACGCTTGGGGCTCTTTAGCTTGGAGAAACGACAGCTGAGGGGTGACATGATCGAGGTTTATAAGATTATGAATGGGATTGAGCAGGTTGAGAAAGAAGTACTTTTCTCCCTTTCTCACAATGCAAGAATTCGTGGGTACTCCATGAAATTGCTGAGCAGTCGGGTTAGAACAGATAAAAGGAAGTACTTCTTCACCCAAAGAGTGATTAACATATGGAATTCACTGCCACAGAAGGTGGTGGCAGCTACAAGCATGGACAATTTCAAGAGGGAATTAGATAAACATATGGAGCAGAAGTCCATCAGTGGCTGTTAGCCACAGGGTATAGATGGGAATTCTCAGTCTGGGGCAAGTGATGCACTCTATTCTTGGTGCTGGAGGGGGCAGCAGTGGGAGGGCTTCTAGTGTCCTGGCCCCACTGCTGGACCTCCTGATGGCACCTGGTATCTTTTGGCCGCTGTGTGACAGAGTGTTGGACTGGATGGGCCATTGGCCTGATTCAACATTGGCTTCTCTTATGTTCTTATGTACTCTTTAGTGATTCTAAATTAGTCAAAATGTGTGATGATGACTGCAGTTTTGTATCTAGCGTTCCCAACCATGATGAAAACTTATATTTTAGTATTTATTATGCAAATTCATTACACTTGCCTTAGTCAAACATATTCTGGAGTATCTCCTCCAGCTCTTATTCATACTTAATTCTGAATATCTGTTCCAACTTTGAATCTAACCAATATATGTGTTTACCTCATTGTGTTATGAAAATCTTGGTTGCAAATACCAGTCTCTTGGACAGACATAAGGTGAAACTAACTCGTAGCAATTATTTCCTTATTTCAAAATCAGCAGCTGTAGAGTTTCCACTGGTATTATAAATTTCTAGTTACTGTATCACTCTGCATTTAGTCCCAGAGCTTAGTCATATTTAATAAGAGTAGCAGAACTGGACTTCTGTGCTTATTTTAAAAAACTCTTTAAGAAATAGTCGGGTGTGGTGATACTGTGAGATATCACCACACCTAAGGGATGTTGTTTAGGGATGCCTGCCAAGCACCTTCTGACAATGAGGGTTTTTTATTACAACATCAAGTCTTATGGAATCTTTTGTTCATAAGAGGGTCAGTCTTTTCAGTGAAGATCAATCTGAGAGAGAGCATAATTAAAATGGCAAACCAATGGTATCTGTCACTGAACAGACTTTCCAAAAGTTGTAATACTACAAAGAATGGTTGGTTTCTGGCAAAGACAATGCTACCTTTTTCATATATGGTGGGACTGCTTGCAAGCTGTAAAATATTGGGAAGTAATAGTCGCAAGCATTTCAGCTGGTATAAACTGCTTGCACATCAGAATGGTTATTGCCAAATTTTGTTGTCTGTATCTCATCTTCTCTTCAAGAACTGGTCCTATATGCAACAACAACTGCTTATATTGTCATTGCCAGACAAGAAAAATCCTCTTCCAAGTAAAAAAGAGTAGCTAGAGAAGTTAAAAGACATATCTTGCATGATTAAATTGATGGCTTATTTTTAAAAAAAGCCTTTAAATAATATTGGTGTTTGGATACAAATGGTGAATCAGATGGATAACTCATTCCAGTCTCATAGAATCATAGAAGTCCCCCAGTCTTTCCTGAAAAGACTTGGTCTCCAGGCCCCCGATCATCATTCTGGCTCTCCTCTGCATACGCTCCATTCTGTCCATATCCTTTTTGAAGGGAGGCCTCCAGAACAGCACATGATACTCCAGGTGCAGCCTGACCAATGCAGTGTACAGCGGGACTATGATATCTTGCAATTTGAATGTTATGCCTCTGTTGATACACTCCAAGATCACATTAGCCTTTTTTGTCACTGCATCACACTGGCTGCTCATATTTAACTTACAGTCCACCTGTACCACAAGATCTTGTTTACACACACTGCTACCCAGAAGTGTATTCCTCATCCAGTATGTGTGTTCCTCAATTTTGTTACCCAGATGTAGAACTTGGCACTTATCCTTGTTAAATCCCATCTTCTTCACATTCACCCACTTTTACAGTGTGTTCAGATCTCATTGAATTCTGTCTCTATCTTCTGGTGTGTTTGCTGCTCCTCCCAATTTTGTGCCATCTGCAGATTTAATCCAGATCCTCATCCAGATCATTTATAAAAATTTTGAAAAATACCAGGCCCAGAACCGAGCCATGTGGCACCCCACTGGACACCTCCCTCCATTCAGATGAAATGCCACTGACAACTACTCTTTTGAGTAGTTCCCTATCCACGAAACTATTCTAGAGTCAGACCACAGTCCTCTGGTTTACTCATCAGAACATCATGGAGAACCCTGTCAAAAGTTTTACTGAAATCCAGGTAAACAACATCATCAGCATTCTCTCAATCCAGTAAACTCGTCATTCAGTCAAAGAAAGAAATGAGGTTGGTCTGGCAGGACCTGTGGGGGATAAATCCCTGCTCACTTTCCTGGATCACCAAGTTGTCCTTTAGATGCTTGCAGACTGAGCCCTTTAAAATCTGCTCCAGTATCTTCCTTGAGAAACAGCAGTGATTAACTATTTACAAACTGCTCATCTCACAGAGTCATGAGCTAAAATAAGATGTTGATGGCAAGCTTAACTTATTGTATTTTCTGTTGGATTTATTTTTTAAAAATCAACCCCCCAATACCATGAAGTTATCTGGACTTCAGTTCAATAACAGAGCAAAATACAAACATCCAGTACTGAGCTTCAGGTTGTCCATTAAAATGATAATGGTCAAAATGAATGTAATAAAGCCAGTTAGCTGTAGTGATGAGGAGCACGGACTCTGCTCTGGGAAACCCATAGGGCTGCCAACCTCCAGGTGGTGGCTGGAGATCTCCTGGGATTACAACTGACCTCTAGGCAACAGACTTCCCCCAGAGAATATGGACTTTATGGCATTGTACCCCACTGAGGTCCCTGTCTCCCCCAAAACCTGCCCTCCTCAGCCTCCATCCCCCAAATCTCCAGGTATTTCCCCAACCAGAGCTGGGAACCCTAGAGAACCGGGTTTGATTCCCCACTCCTCCGCATGTAGCTGCTGACATGATCTTGGGTCAATCACAAGTTCTTTCGGAGCTGTTCTCTCACAAGCAGTCCTCAAAATAGTTCTCTCAGCCCCACCTACCTCATAGGGTGTCTGTTGTGGGGAGGAGAAGGGAAAGGAGATTGTAAATGGCTCTGAGACTCTGACTGAAGGGTGGGGTATAAATCCAATCTCCTCCTCTGTCTCTCCTCCTCCTCCTCCTCTTCTTCTAAAAATTGTGTCCTTATATCTCAGAGCCAAGGGTGGTCCCAGCCCAGTACAGTTGAAAAAACTCCATAAAATGGGACCTTCCATTGCCACAGTTCTGCAGAAAAAAATTCTGTTTTGCAAACCTGGAGGAAATGCTTGGTTTGCAGAAAAACAGATTTTTATTTTTTATTTTAAAAAAATGGGAAGTCAGAATTGGTATTGGTGATGTCTTTGTTATGTTTCTTCAGCAAATTGTTGACCCCTACTAGAAATCACACTGACCTGGATTGCCCAGGCTAGCCTGACCTCATTACATCTCAGAAGCTAAGCAGGGTTATCCCTGATTAATGGCTGGATGGGAGCCCACCAAGTAATTCTAGGATTTTGCAGAGGCAGGAAATAGTAAACCATGTCTGAATGTCCCTTGACTTGAAAACTCTACAAGGTTGTTATAAATTGGCTGCAACTTGATGGCACCATCCCCATCACCACTATAAATCAGCATGCTATCCAGATTAGAAATGAAGAATTATAATAAAATGCATTTATAATAGTCCATGCTAAAATAAATGGAGGGAGAGTTGAACGTACTGCTCATAGCCAGATTTTTATTTCCAGACAAGATATCTGGGTTCCCATACCTACACAATTTGCCACTTGAATGTCCATCATTGAATGAAATGAAGATCCTAGGGAATTTCAGACAGAGGATATAATCTGGAAGAGGAACGGTTTCCAAACAGTTTCTGGTCTGGCATTTCAGACAGAACCGTTTTAGAACCGGTTCCCTACCGGAATATATTTGTAATTTCACACAGAAACGCTTCTATCCCGTGCAGGAAACGGAGCTGAATCGCTTTACCTGTCAACCGCTTCCAAGTAGTCATCAGTTTCTTCTCCCGGATCCGATACACTTTTTCCCCGCCTTTTTTGCAATCGCCGGCTTTTTTTTTTTTTTAATGTTCGCTTCAGAGCGCTACAGCACTATAATGCTGTAACAAAACCTTAAAACAGTGCCATAGCGATCCCTTCAGAATGCCTGGACTCCACTGGGAGACATGTGATGGCTACATCTGCCACCTGGAGACAAGTACCCCATTGGATAGAGGCTTCCAGCGGGACATCGGGGCACCAGTGATTGGAGAGAGAGATGTTGCCAACCCTTCCATGCCCAAAGAAGTGTTAGGGAAGGTGATGGGTTGTCAGGTTGCCACCTGGAGACAAGTGCCCCATTGGATAGAGGCTTCCGGCGAGACATCGGGGCATCAGTGATTGGAGAGAGAGATGTTGCTAACCCAGCCTGATGAGCACCCATCCATGCCAAGAGGCAATTGGCTGGCATACAGCTGGACCCGGTATAAAGGGCAGGGAGGCAAACCCCTCATCTCTGTGGGTTGAAGTTGGTGAGTGGCAGGCTTGGCTGGTTAGAGTGGTTTTGCTGATCTATTAGAAGGAGGATGAGTGCGACAAGGGGGGTAGCCTGGACAGAGCAGGAGGTTCTTGACCTCCTTGTATTGTGGGGGGATGACAGGATACAGGATGTGCTCAAGTTTAATCACAGGAATCATGCTGTATTCCAAAAAAATTCTTTGGAAATGGCCAAATGTGGCCATGACCGGACAGCAGAGGAATGCCGCTATAAAACAAAAGCAATGTGGATGAGATACAGGCAGGTTCTGGATCAGAATTCCAGGCCTGGTAATAGGAGAATGTCCTGTCCCTATTTTAGGGAGCTTCACCAGATCCTGAAAGGGGAGGGATTGCTGAGGCCAAGGGGGGAGGTGGCAAGTGCCATCACCTTCCAAGATGAGGTGCCAGCAGGACATTCACAGGACCTCTTTTGCCCGGAGACAGTGAATCTGGAGGACATCAGACCTGGTAAGTCATGTATATAAGGGATGGGGGGGGGGGTGAGTTCACTGTCAAAGAAGATGCACAGATGACTGTAGTATGCATGTACAGATCTTCCTTGCTTGATTGCTGGGTGGACCTTTCAGTGAAGTGGAATGAAAGTTATTACTTCCCTAGTTTTGTCTCGGTCTCTCTGTGGTTGGCAAGAATTCTGAATTGGGGGCTTATGAAAATGGACCTTGTTTATGGGTGCTGTCTACCTTACAGGGATGTCGTTTTCTTCTCCAACTGTATGCTTGCAATGATAGAAAGGCAGGGACCGTTTGGTTTTTGGTTGCCCAAAAAATTCTGTACTGTACCGATTCACCTATGCCAACAGGCACTGCCACAATTGTATTTGATGGGAGGCAAGGCAGCATGTTAGAATTCAGACATGCTTCAAGTTAGAGGACTATGAAGGACAGACAGAAGATTATGCATAGATATAAACTTTGTTGGTCCTAAAGGTGCCACTGGAGTCAGTGTATGCCTATTAAACTGTTATTGGTATATAGCTGGTGTGGTCAGAGATTAACCTGGTTGTGTAATCATTTGCATTTTGTTACTTTCATAGATGATCCCTTGGAGGAGGCAGAGAAGGCAGATGAAACAGTGGCAGAGGAGTTCATTGGTGAGTCTTGATTTAACCCTACATGTCAGCAAGAAATTTGCTCTCTCAATTGCCCTCCCTTGAAGTAAAAGGTGCACATTGTAGTTTTATTTTATTGGAATTCTAACTGATTCTAACTACAGGTGTAATGCAAACCTGGGGGACAGGGTGGGTATATAATTCCAACAGAATAAATCACTGTTGTGTTGCTGCAGAACACTGCTTGCCAGGGACATTCACAAATAGGAATTTTCACTTTGCTGTTATATTTTATTTCCCATCAGTGCCAAACACCATCACTGATGAGGAGGAGCAGCCAGGACCCTCTCATCGTGGCAACTGTTCTCCACCCGAACATCATGCCATGCAGGAGGAACCAGGGCAGCTCACAACAGCAAGGAGAAAGCGACTCTATGGTCTGTATGCTGTTGCAGACAAAATCATGGAGCAGTCGGACAGGCAGCATGCTGCTCAGCTACAGCAAATGGATAGCCACCATGCTGAGCATATGGAGGCGAGGAGGCAGGAATTGCTGGAGAGCAGGGAGGACAGGGAGATGCTCTGTGAAGCCATCACACAGCACAATGAGGTGCTAAGGAACTGCTCCCAGACTCTTTCTAGGCTCACGGATCTGCTGGAGAGGGAGCTGCAGAACAGACAGACCTCAGCACCTGGGAACCGTGGGGGTGGAAGGGGGAAAAGGAAAAGTGCGGGGTGCCCAAGGGAGAGACTTTCACCCTAATATGACTAACCTGTTCTGTTCAGAAAGTTTAGTGTTGAGTTGCTTGGTTTATACTAACAGTTCATACTAACTCAGTTCCTAAGGGTGGTTGGGTGGGTATGGGAATCCTAACTTTTCACTATCTGTTCTGAAATAAAAGTTTGCCTTCTTGTTTTGCACTCATAAGACTCTCCTGTGTGGTCTCAATTCTGCCCTGGTGTGTGGGTTTTTTTTTCCTGCCCTGATATGTTAACAATCTGGGGTTCTCTGGTCATTCCTGCCCAAAGTAATGGGGCAGGGGGGCAATGATCCCTCTAAGCTCTGGAGTCCTGTGAGCAGAAATCCTACTTTGTGAGCTTACTGGCATCACAGTTGTGAGTGAGCAATTTGGCTACTGCATAAATTGGTTTGCTCTGGAGCCCTCCCTTCCTGAGCTAAGGCAAAAATGTGTGAGCTCAAAGGTAAAAACCTGTGAGCTAGCTCACACTAAGTCAGCTTAGAGGGAACACTGGTGGGGGATGGGGTGGGGTTATCTAAGAAATCACAGCAGAGAGGGACATATCAACGGATATATCATTTGCTGACAACTTTTTTAAAAACATTCACCTATTGGAACAAGAAATATCAAAATGTCAAAATCAGATCTATATACAACATGAAATATCAAAAGGTTCCCTGGTCATTCCTGGCTACACCACTGCATTTAGGTGGGGAGGTTTATCAGACTGGATTGTATAGGTAAAGGTTTAGAATCAATTCCTGTCCTTAGTGAGACATAACTTGAGGAGCCCTCAATGGTTTTGCATGGAAATACTAACTAAATCATGTTTACATCTGATGAGAGTCATGGGGTGGGGGGCTGCCAGCTCCTAGTTGGGTAACTCCAGGAGATATTGGGAATGAGCCTGGGGAGAACAGGGATTTCAATGGAGTCCTCCATTGCTCCCTGTAAGCCATGGAGACCTGTGAGCAAAAAATCAGCTTTGTGAGCTTATTGGCATTGAAGTTGCAAGCAAGCAATTGGGCTGCTGAATAAATTAAGTTTGCTCTGGAGCCATCCTTCCTGAGCTGAGACAGAAATGTGTCAGCCAGAGGCTTACAAAACTGTGAGCTAGCTCACACTAACTCAGCTTAGAGTGGACACTGGCTGAGGTGACTACTGGGGGACTCTGTAGGGTTTTCAAGGAAAGAAACAAACAAGAGGTGGTTTGGCATTGCCTGCCTCTACACAGCACCCCTGGACTTCGTGGCTGGTCTAACCAGCCCTGACCCAGCCAAGCCTCTGAGATTGGGTGGTCCGGGATCCCACAGTCTTATGCACTGCCAATCCCACCCACACTGCACCTAGTATTGCCAGTCATGTCAATCCCTAAATGCTGGTCATCAGAAGGAGGATCCTCTTTGCAAATCTGGAAGGACTTGGGGCTTGAAAAAGCAAAAGCAGGCTGTCCACTTTTCAAGAAATGCTCTCCAACCATGCGTTCCCGCGCTTTCACTCTCTGTTTTTAAATCCTCCAATACAACTGCGCGATTCCACACGTGGCCAATAGGAACGTTATGATGCTATCGCGAAACATCGCGATAGCGAAAAAACGTGGTAGCGAAACCCACGTTCCCTTTTTTAAACATTTAATTCTAACGTACCTTGAAGAACTATGGCAGCCCGCCGACAGGCGCTTTTTGGAGTGACAAAGAGGTGGAGGCAATGCTCCAGATCCTGATCGCTGGACACCTGGGCTCCAGCCTTATACACAGCACCCATGAGGAGAACATAAGACTGTTCTCCAGGGTGTCTGTGTCACTGGAGGCCAGGGGGTACCACAGAACGGCACTTCAATGCCTTCCTAAATTCAAAAGAGTGAAGGGAGACTTCTATAATGCCCTAGAGGCCTGGACGGGCTTCCCCCCAACCAGAGCCAGGCCACCATACTTTGCACTCCTGGCTGAACTCTGGGACCAGGCAGACCGGCCTCATTGGTCCCATAGAAGGCACACTTGTAAGTATGCCCCCCCAATGTCTCCTGTCCTTTCCCCACTCCCTAAAATGCAAGAGTGCCTTAAGGGGGGGGGGTCCAGAACCCTTGATCCCATGTAGTTTGGAGGGAGGGATAATCTGCTGGAGAATTGGTGCTGGAGCCTGGGCAGACCAGAGACATCACTGGGAGTCCATCCAGTGAACATATGTAAATGCCTGCATTTCCCTTGATCTTGTACAATTAGTAAACAAACAATAAAACTGCAGTGCTAATCTTGAGTCCAGTGGGACCTTTCAGACCCACAAAGATTTAGTTGAGGTAGAAGCTTTTGTGTGCATGCACACTTCCTCAGATACAGTGAAGTGTGCATGCACACAAAAGCTTCTACCTCAACTAAATCTTTGTGGGTCTGAAAGGTCCCACTGGACTCAAGATTTGTTCTGCTGCTTCAGAACAGGTACCCCACCTGAATTGAAATGACATGTATGAAAAATTTCCAAAACCAGGTGGACTTTCAGTTTTGGCGGAGTGAATGGCGGCCACCTCTAGGGACTCTCCCGGAGATGGTCAGCCCATGCATGGTCGGGGGGGTCTTCACACAAGCGAACGACCCTAGCGAGCCTTAGTTAAAGGCTCTGGACCAGGGGCGCTGGGGAGTAGCCTCTTTGCTGGCCTGATGGCTGGGAAATTGAAGCTTTCCCCCTGCCCCAGTGGCCCTGCTGTGTTGTGCCTGTATGGGACTTAGCAACGCCACCGACTTCCCGAAGTGAAGCAGTGAAGGCTGAATTAAAAACAGAAGAATCCGCAGAGAACCGTGAGTTGGAGATCTGCTTGCAAGCGTTTCAAATGCGCACCCCCCCCCCATCGCACAAGTGCACGGGAGAGGGGAAGAATCCCCCCCTTAGAAAACGGAACTTATAAAGGAGAGTGGAAGGGGGTGGAGTGAAAAAGCGGATTGGTGAAAGTACCTTTTGGGGTTGTATTGAAGTTGAAGAAAATAACTGGACTCCTGAGCTGCGCAGCACGGACTGTGTAAAAGTAAACAATAAAAATGTTGGGGCAGAAAAGAGTCCCGGACAAGCCAGTGAAGAAGCTGGGAGGGACTTCCGGTTCTGGCACCCCCCCCTCGGAGCCAGCTGTCAATCAGCAGAGTGAGATGCTGCGCCCTCTGCTGGATCAAATGCAAAAAAATCAGCGAAACTCTCTGTAACATGGAAGGTGTCCTCAATACTCAACAGAAGCAATTAACAGATACAGCTAAGAAGATGGAAGAGATTGCAAAGAAATGCCTGACCTCGACGGAAGACACCAAGAAAATTAAGAAAAAGGTCAACAAAATAGAGAAACATCAAGAGATGCAGGAAAAAAGAATATTAATGCTTCAGATGGAAAAATCAAACTTGACTTTCCATTTTCATGGCATAAAGGAAGAGGAAAAAGAAGATCTCAGAGCTATCTTGGCGAATGCCTTGGCACCAATAACTGGCAAAGAAGCGCAAAAATTAAGCGAAGAGATGGATCTGGTATACAGATCCTACTATAACTTTACCAAGAAAAATAATTTGCCAGCAGAGGTGGTTGTCAAGTTTACTAAGCAAGGTATTAGAGATCAAATTTTACAAGCAACTTCAGCAATGCCCTTGAAGATTGGTGAACAGAATATCAGGATTTTAAAAGATGTTCCATATGAAATTCGTTTGAAAAGAAAAGCATATAAAGGATTGACCCTATTTTTGCAAAAGTACCAAGTCAGTTAGAAATGGTGGCTTCCCAAAGGACTGGTTTTTAAATATAACGATAAGAGAGAGAAGATTTAAAAAGACAATCCTAGAAGCTCAGAAAAAATATATACCACAGGTTAGGAAAGGTACAAATAGGTATAGAAAAAAGCCTGCATGGTTAACAAATAAAGTAATGGAAGCTGTAAAAGGTAAGAAGGATTCCTTTAAGCGGTGGAAAGCTAGTCTTAGTGAGGTTGATAAAAGGGAACACAGACTATGGCAAATAAAATGCAAGTCTGTGATCAGGCAAGCAAAAAGGGAATATGAGGAGCATATCGCAAAAAACATAAAGACCAACAATAAAACTTTCTTCAAATACATTAGAAGTAGGAAGCCAGCCAGGGAGGCAGTGGGGCCCTTGGATGACCAAGGGGTAAAAGGAGTAGTGAAGGATGATAGGGAAATGGCTGAGAAGCTGAATGCATTTTTTGCCTCTGTCTTCACTGTGGAAGAGGAGAAGTGTTTGCCCACTCCAGAAGCACCGATTTCGGGAGGGGGTTTGAAAGACCTGAATCAGATTGCGGTAACAAGAGAGGAAGTCCTCCGACTGATGGACAATTTAAAATCTAATAAATCACCAGGCCTGGATGGCATTCATCCGAGAGTTCTGAAAGAACTCAAATGTGAACTTGTGGATCTCCTGACAAAAATATGTAATCTTTCTTTAAAATCTGCCTCCATTCCTGAGGACTGGAAGGTAGCTAATGTCACTCCCATCTTTAAAAAGGGCTCCAGGGGAGATCCGGGAAATTACAGGCCAGTCAGTCTGACATCGATACCGGGTAAGTTGGTGGAAACTGTTATTAAGGAAAGAATTAGTAGGCACATTGATGAACAAAAACTATTGAGGCAGACTCAGCATGGGTTCTGTAAGGGAAGATCTTGTCTCACTAACCTGTTAGTGTTTTTTGAGGGAGTGAACAAACATGTGGACAAGGGGGACCCAATAGATATTATTTACCTTGACTTCCGGAAAGCTTTTGATACAGTTCCTCATCAAAGGCTCCTAAGTAAGCTCAATAGACATGGGATAAAAGGACAAGTCCTCTTGTGGATCAAAAACTGGCTTATAAATAGGAAACAGAGAGTGAGTATAAATGGGAAACTTTCTCAGTGGAGGGTGGTAAGCAGTGGGGTACCACAGGGATCAGTACTCGGTCCGATGCTTTTTAACTTGTTTATTAACGATTTGGAATTGGGAGTAAGCAGTGATGTGGCTAAATTTGCAGATGACACAAAGTTGTTCAGGGTGGTGAAAACCAGGGAGGATTGTGAGGCACTCCAAAGGGATCTGTTGAGGATGGGTGAGTGGGTGTCAACGTGGCAAATGGGGTTCAATGTGGCCAAATGCAAAGTGATGCACATTGGAGCCAAAAATCCTAAATATAAATACACGTTGATGGGGTCTGATCTGGCAGAGACGGACCAAGAGAGAGATCTTGGAGTCGTAGTGGATAACTCACTGAAAATGTCTACACAATGTGTAGCTGCAATAAAGAAGGCCAACGCTATGCTGGGGATTATTAGGAAGGGAATTGATAACAAATCAGCCAGTATCATCATGCCCCTGTATAAATCATTGGTGCGACCTCATTTGGAATACTGTGTACAGTTCTGGTCACCACATCTCAAAAAGGATATTATAGCATTGGAAAAAGTGCAGAGAAGGGCAACTAGAATGATAAAAGGGGTGGAACACCTTCCCTATGAAGAAAGGTTAAAATGCTTGGGGCTCTTTAGCTTGGAGAAACGACGGCTGAGAGGTGACATGATCGTGGTTTATAAGATTATGAATGGGATTGAGCAGGTTGAGAAAGAAGTACTTTTCTCCCTTTCTCACAATACAAGAACTCGTGGGCACTCTATGAAATTGCTGAGCAGTCGGGTTAGAACAGATAACAGGAAATACTTCTTCACCCAAAGAGTGATTAACATATGGAATTCACTGCCACAGGAGGTGGTGGCAGCTGCAAGCATGGTCAGTTTCAAGAGGGAATTAGATAAACATATGGAGCAGAAGTCCATCAGTGGCTATTAGCCACAGGGTATAGATGGGAACTCTCAGTCTGGGGCAGGTGATGCCCTCTATTCTTGTTGCTGGAGGGGGCAGCAGTGGGAGGGCTTCTAGTGTCCTGGCCCCACTGGTGGACCTCCTGATGGCACCTGGTATCTTTTGGCCGCTGTGTGACAGAGTGTTGGACTAGATGGGCCATTGGCCTGATTCAACATTGGCTTCTCTTATGTTCTTATGTTCTTAAGATTGATTCCGTCTTCAAAGCCTAAGAATTTCTGAAGAGGCACGCCAAGTCAGAGGAAGATGCAGAACTCGCTAAATGGACAATGTTAAGCAGTGAAGAAGACAGTGGCCCAGAGGAGGAGGAAGGAGAATCAGAGGAGGGAAAAGCAAAGAAGGGACCATTGTACAATTTGAGAGATTTGAAAGGAAGACACCCCAAGATATGATTTGTTCGTGACGCGCAAGAATGGAGTATATTAACAATTAACCCCAAAGGACTTTACTAATCTTTTTAACAGATCTGTTTTGGACTTTTAGTAAGATGAAAAGAAAATCGTTCAACCATGGTAGAAGCCATGAATTTTATTTTTTACTAACAAAAAGTTTAATATACTAACAGGAAATTCACACACCTCTTTTCTTTGTCCCTCTGTATACCCTTCCCCCTTTCTTTATAAAAAGCAATAAAGTCCTCTCCTTTTTAGGAGAGTTTATATATAAAAAATTTTTTTTCCAAAACCAGATGGCAACCCTAGTCAGTAGTGAACTATAAAGGGCTGGAAACTATAAGGTTTAACTATAAGAACTGGTGGTTCAATTCATTTGCATATACCATTTCTGTAATCCTCTGTAGCAGCCCGTAGGGGCCGTGGCAGGCTGCAGGAGCAGCAGGCACCAGAGGAGGAAGAGGAGGAGGAGGCAGCAGCTGCAGAGCCCCCCCCCCCTCCAGGACAGGATGAGCCTGTGGCTGACGGTATGCAAATGTTCAGCAGGTTGGTGGATGGGACAGCTGGGGAAAATAATACTGGTCACTCAATTCACTGCTCTGAACTGGTCTTCCATGCAGATGTACAAGAGCAGCCAGGGCAACCTGAGGAGGAGCCTGCGCAGGGAGCTGCAGCGCTTGGTAAGCATCCATCAGCAGTACAGGTGACCAGTCCTGAGGAGGGCTGGAGTTTCTCAACAACAAGAAGGAGGGGGGAAAGCATATCCCACCCTGAGGCCCACAGCCCCCAAGAGGTAGAGAGGGGTCTGTGTAGGGACAGAGGAGTTGTGATTTCATCCTGTTTATTTCCTGTGCCCAGTTATGCCAAACTTGTATATAGTTAAAATAAACCTTTTTTTAGTCACAAGACCTGACGTGCCCTGACCACGTGGTCCTCCCTACTCTGAACATTACCAGAGGCAAAAAGGAGGCCAGGGAACCCAAATGGGCCCAAACTAGAGGCGTTGCCAACTCTCCAGGGGGTGCCCAAAGATTGTGGTACCCACTTTCCCAGGTTGGGGAATCAGCCAGAGGGGTCTCACTGTCCCTCTAGGAAGGCAGTGTGAATTCAGTGAGCAGTGGCACCAAATTATGAAGGGAAATAGCCCCACCAGGCAGTGTGGGCAGGCGAAAACATGGACTTGTGAGCCACAGACTGGTTGCTTAGTCTCCCAGGGCTGAGGGCGGGTCCCCATTTCTTCACAAGTGAGGGGAAGGTGTCATGGCAGGCTAGGACAGCCTGTTCAGTCCATGCTGAAAGTTCCAGGTTCGGTCCTAAGGTGTCAGGTGATACTACCCAAGCCTGTGCACCATGAGAATCTCTTCCATTCTAAGAGGATGGAAATGAATTGGATGCACCAAAGAAGCTCCCTGTGTTCATGTATCTATTGATCACCTCTGTATTTTCAAAAGGGGGAGAACGGCCACCGGTGAATGTGCACATGGAAATGCGGGCCAGCTGTGAGTAACAGATGCATGTTTTCTTTAAAAAGGGTACGGTGGGTGGAATACCATAAAGCCCAGCACTGTAAACTAACCAATGTGCCTTTCCCCTAACAGTGGATGCCATACACCAGCGCCTAGAGGCCTTGGAGGGTGCTGCCAGGCCTCCTGTGAACCCACTGGTGGTGGAGCTCTTAGAGTCTATCCGCACGGAAATGCGGGCCAGCTGTGAGTAACAGATGCATGTTTTCTTTAAAGAGGGTATGGTGGGTGGAATACCGTTAAGTCCAGCACTATAAACTAACCAATGTGCCTTTCCCCTAACAGTGGATGCCATACACCAGTGCCTAAAGGCCTTGGAGGGTGCTGCCAGGCCTCCTGTGAACCCACCAGAGGGGGATGCTGGTGGCCACTAATATTTGTATATAGTTTATTATTCTGTATATAGTTCATTTTCCAACAGTTGTATATTTCTTGTTATATTCAGTTGTCATTTTGTTCTATTTTTCCTGTTCTACCTACTAAAACTTTTTACAAAAGATGAATCATGGTTGTCAGTAAGTGATATATCCCCCTTGATATGTTTTAACTTCTGCTGTGCAATGATACCTCTTGCATCTCTGCTGTGATTTCCTAGGAGGAGTGTAGTATGATAAACCCCCCCCCATTACTTTGGGCAGGAATGACCAGAGAACACCAGATTGTTAGCAAACCAGGGCAGAATTGAGACCACACCGGAGAATCTGAGTCTTATGATTGTGAAACAAAAAGACAAAACTTTTATTTCAGAACAGATAGTGACAAATTAGGATTCCCATACCCACCCAAACCCACCATTAGGAACTGTCTTAGTGTGCAAAAGGAAGCTGCACTTTATTCAGTGTTACAAACCACAGTCATCAATGCAGCCCACACCCTTTGACCCCATGCTATGTGTCTGCGATCAGACAGTAGATCAGGAGGGGAACAGGTAGTACTTGAATGTCCCCTGAGCCCAGGGGCTCAGCAAAGTGTCCCTTTTCTTCACAAATGTTATGGAGAACCACACATGCTGCAGTGATGGGGGTGAAGTCCTTCTCCTGGAGACGTAATCTTTTACTGAGGCATCTCCATCTAGATTTCAGTCTTCCAAATGCATGCTCCACCACAATACGTGCCCTGGACAGCTGCTTATTAAAAAGTTTCTCCATCTGGTCAGTGGGGGTTCTGAATGGTGTCATAAGCCACCCTCTGATGGGATAAGCCCCATCAGCCAGCATCAATGGGGGGATAGTCACTCCATTCACAGTGATGGTGGGGTTCCCTGGGACAAACACCCCACCATCCATCGCCCTGCAGAGCTTAGATGCCCTGAAAACACTGGCATCATGTCTCTTGCCTGACCTGCCAATCTCAGCATCAATAAAACAGCCTGTGCTGTCCAGGAAGTTGGACTTTCGGGACGGACATCAAACCAGAAGTTATAAAATAGCCTACTCTTGCAAAAAAACCATAGAGAAATTGCACCCGCCATTTTGAGGAGGACTAATTTTTAAAATTGAATTTTGAACTATAAAAATAAAGATAAGAAACACATAAAGGTGGCGATTTGACTGAATACCTAGAAGAAAAGAGATTTGGTGACATTTAAAAGTTTTCAAAATGGATTTGAGGCCAAGACAAAGGGCCGCCTCTACATCAAGCCCCAGGATGGCAGCAAAAGACAAAAAAGAATGGCAGGCAGCAATAGAGGCTATGGAGAGGAGGATGATGGAGGCAGTACAGAGTCTTGGAAAACAGATGGAACTACAGACAAAACAAATGGAATTACAGATAAAACAGCAAATGGAAAAACAATTGGAGCAAATAGAACAAGTACAAGTGCAAATGCAAGAGAAGAATATGGCAGCTATGAAAGAACTGGTCCTAGCAGAAGTGGCAGAGTTTAAAAAAGATACAGAAGAAGTTAAAAAAGAAGTCCAAGGTTTAGCAGCTAAGTCGACGGAGCTAGAACAAAAAATTAAAAATACCCTCCAGGAGAACACAAGGTTAGAATCTATGATGGAGTACAGAGCTACACAAAACCACCTGAGGCTCAGAGGAATTGAGGAGGCAGAAGACCAATGTTGGTAATAACAACATTGACGGCATACATTGGTGAGGATCAAGGAGATCTAGACTCGGATTTCGACTTAATCTACAGAGTAAACTCAATGTATGCTCAGAGGAAAAAATTACCCAGAGATGTCATTGTGCAGTTTGTGACAAGAAAAATGAAAGAGGATATTTTCAAGAAGCAATTCACACAACCGTTGGAAATTGACGGCAAAAAGGTAATAATATTAAGAGAAATCCCAAGGGTCATGCTACAAGACAGAAAGAAATATAAAAAATTGGTCGACAAACTAAAGGCAATGGGAATTAGATTTAGATGGGAAATACCTCAAGGATTGTCATTCACATACAACTCAGTGAGATTTATGATCAAATCAGAAGGAGACTTGTATAGGTTCAAAGAAAATAATTTTGAAGAGTTTTTGGATATATAAATCAAGACACCATGGAATACAAAATGCTATCTTGGAATGTAAATAGACTTAATTCACCTAACAAAAGAAAATTAGTAAATCATTGGCTGGAAAAACAAAAGAGCAATATAATTTGCTTGCAGGAAACTCACATCAGAAAACAGGACTATAAATATTTGATAAACAAGAAATTGGGAGAAGAATTTTTTTCACTAGCGACTAAAAAGAATAAAGGAACAGTGATCTATATTAAAAAGAATTGGAACCCAAGCAAATTTTTGTGGACAATGATGGGAGGTATATTGGAGTAGAAATAATGATACACAGGAAAAAGACTTTGATTGTAAACTTGTATGCACCCAATGGAGCTAAAGAAATTTTTTTTAAAGATTTGACAAATGAGATAGAACAATTAACTTATGATCAGGTTGTCTTCGCAGGAGACTTTAATGGTACAGTGAACAACCTACTGGACAGACATTCAAAAAAAAAAGTTGGAGATGTGGTGGGGAAATTACCAAAAGTTTTCTTCAAACTGATGAAACAAGAGAAACTGGAAGATGTTTGGAGAAAATGGAATCCCAAAGCAAAAGACTATACTTTTTACTCCAATAGACATGACTCTTTCTCAAGGATTGATATGATTTGGATTTCGGAGGAGTTAGCATCGAAGACTCAAAAGATTGAAATTTTAACAAAAAATAATTCTGACCACAGCCCCTTACTTTGGATGTCGAGAGAAAAACCTAAACAATTATACTGGAAAATTAATGAGGACTTACTGGACAAGAAAATAGTTAATGAGACGTTGCGTAGGGAAACACAGAACTTTTTTGAAACAAATTTGAACAAAGGCACGGAATTACAAATTGTTTGGGATGCATATAAAGCGGTTATAAGGGGACTGCTTATTTCATTAAATACTAAAGATAGAAAGCAAAGATTGCAACAACAAAATGATTTACAGGAAAAGATCCAACAGAAAGAAAAAGAGTTAAAGAAAAAACCAGGGAAGAAAAAGATTATAAGAGAAATCCATATGCTACAAGACCAGTTAAATGTATTGTCAAATCGAGAATTGTATTGGAACTTAAAGAATTTGCAACAGAAATCATTTGAGGGTGCTAATAAACCTGGAAAGTTCTTATCATGGCAATTAAAAAATAGACGTGAAAGAAATTTTATAAACAAGATAATAGAAGATGGAAAGGATATTGTGGACTTGAATGGCTTAAAGAGAGTCTTTTTCAATTTTTATGCCAAATTGTTTCAAAAGAAATGTATTGATGCACAGAAACTTAAGAAATATTTGGAGAATATTGAAGTACCAACATTGGGACAACAAATGAAAGAAGTGCTTAATGGTCCAATTAAAAATGAAGAAATTGTTAGTGCGATAGAAGAAGCAAAATTGGGGAAAGCTCCAGGTCCAGATGGATTTACTGCAAAATTTTATAAAAAATTAAAGGATGAGCTATCCCCAATTCTTGTACTTTTGTCAAATGAAATAAGAGAGACAAAACGGATTCCAGAGTCATGGAAAGAAGCAAATATTTCGCTTATACCCAAAGAAGGTTTGGACCTAACTAATGTGAAGAACTACAGACCAATATCCCTCCTGAATAATGACTACAAACTGTTTGCTAAAGTAATCTCTGAAAGGCTGAAAAATTATTTGAAAGATGTTATAACAGAAGAACAAGCTTGCTTTTTACCGAATAGGCAAATCAGAGACAATTTAAGAGTGGTGATAGATGCAATTGAATATTGTGATAAACACCCTGAAAAGGAAGTTGGATTCCTCTTCTTGGATGCAGAAAAAGCTTTTGATAATTTGAATTGGGACTTTATGTTGCAAGTGATAGAGAAAATGGAAGTAGGTCAATCTTTTTTAAATATGATTACTGCAATTTATTCAGACCAAAAAGCAGCATTGAATGTTAACAAAGAGAAAACGGAATATTTTAAAGTGCGAAAAGGGACGAGACAAGGTTGCCCCCTATCTCCACTATTGTTTATTTGGACATTGGAAGTATTATTGGGGAAAATAAAAGAGGACAAGAACATCAAAGGATTGACAACGAGAGGCTTTACATATAAATATAGAGCTTTTGCAGACAATGTAATGTTTATGATTCAAGACCCAACTGAGAATATGCCATGACTGATGCAAAAAATTAAAGATTTCGGAGATTTGGCTGGCTTTTATGTTAATAAAAGCAAAACAAAGGTGATGTGTAAAAATATGACGAAACAGAAGCAAATGGAACTTCAGGAGAAAATCTAGTGTGAAGTGGTTACAAAGACAAAGTATTTAGGGATTGAATTGACTATGAAAAATATAGATTTATTCAAAAATAATTATGAAAAAAATTGGTATAAGATTCAACAAGACATGAAAAAATGGAACACTTTGAATTTATCACTAATGGGAAGGATTGCAACAGTTAAAATGAATATTTTGCCTCGGTTAATGTTTTTGTTTCAGACTATCCCAATACTACGACAAAGTAAGATATTGGATGGATGGCAGAAAGAAATATCAAAATTTGTGTGGGCAGGAAGGAAACCAAGAATTAAAATGAAAATTTTATGTGATGCCAAGGAAAGAGGAGGACTTCAACTACCAAATCTCAGACTTTATTATGATGCGGTCTGTTTAACGTGGATAGAACAATGGATTAACCTTGAAAATATGAAGCTGTTGGCATTAGAAGGTCATGATAACAAGTTTGGATGGCATGCGTATTTGTGGTATGAAAAATCAAAAAGCGATAAATTTTTTAAACATCACTTTATTAGGCGATCACTGTTCGAGACCTGGATGAGATATAAAAAATTCTTTTATGAAGAACGACCACTATGGATAGTGCCGGCAGAAGTGATTAAATCATATTCGAGACACGAAGGATTAGATTGGTTACCTTATAGAAATCTTTTAAAATCTGAAGGGAAAGGTTTTGTTATGAGAGACAGAGATGATGTGGAGTTTGATTATGATTGGTTGAATTATAGACAGATTTATGATTTGTTTAAAACTGATAAGAGAAAATATGGCTTTAGGGCAAAGAACAATGAAATTGAAACTATATGGGTGGAAAAGGGAAAAAAAATGATTTCAAAAATGTATAAGGTTTTACTGAAGTGGTATACAGAGGATGAAATTGTAAAAGAACAAATGATAAAATGGGCTGTAAATGTAAATACTGAAATAACGATGGCATCATGGGAATGTTTGTGGAAAAAGTCAATGAAAATTTCAACTTATGTTAATGTCAAAGAGAATTGCTATGAAATGATGTATAGATGGTATATGACTCCAAAGAAAATTGCTAATATAAATGAGAGTATGTCTAGCAAATGTTGGAAATGTAGAAAGAAAGAAGGCTCATTTTACCATATGTGGTGGACTTGCGATAAAGCCATGAGTTACTGGTCAGAGATTCATAATGAAATACAGAAAATTTTGAAATGTACTTTTAAGAAAGATCCACAAATCTTGTTGTTAGGTCTTAAAATGGAAGAATTAAATGTAACCAAAAGAACATTGCTATGGTACTTGGTTACAACAGCTAGAATGACTTATGCACAATTCTGGAAACAAGAAAAGATACCTGAAACATGGGAATGGATTAAGAAGATGCTTTTTATAGTAGAAATGGACAAAATGACAAGAAAGCTTAATAATGAAGAAGACGAAACGTTTTATGAACAATGGAAAGATTTCAAAGACTATCTTGAGAAAAACTGGGACGTTAAAAACAAATTGATTTGCTTCGATAGTTATTAAGGAGAAAACAAGAAAAAGAATGATAAGATTGTTAAAATATTACCTAATTTGACAATGAAAGTGAGACATTTTGTTAATGGTAATTAGATAATAGAGTTTATAAGGGGGTAAGAGCATTGCAGGAAGCCTTGTACTGGGGAGTTTGGAAACCCCAGTCTGGAGAATCCATCCATTATCTGTATGGGAAGAACAGCAGTGATTTCTGCAATAGGTTTTCCATTTAATATCAGGAATACTAGCTACCTGCTACTTGTGACAATACCTTCAGTACAGACATAGAAATGGGGAACAAACAAAAGCCACTAGGTATATGACACATATCCACATTGCAGTAGCACAAATGCCATTACAGAATAGTGAGAGTAAGTATCAATAGAAACAGCAGGGAGTTACTTAGGGCTAATTAATCTGTGGAACCCAAATCACAGTGTTGTTCTTCCAGAACTACAAGACCATCACTCACCAATACAGTTAGTCCCTCTCTCCCACCCCTTGGTTTATTACTGAACCTACAGACGACCCTTGGCAAGCATCTGTGTAAGAAGAACCCCACTGAACTCCTCCTGAAAATAAAGAATCTGTACTCACCGATCCAACCTCATTGCCAAGGCAGACCTTCTTTTTGAAGAGCTCCTCCAAAATTGCTAGGCACACCTCCTTCACAATAAGGAATCCAGTTGACAGGCCCACACCGAACTGCTGTTTGAGGTTCCAGAAGTATTCCTGATTGGCCAGGTACCATAAGGCGATGCCCAGCCTTTTCTCCACTGGAATGGAGACTCGAATGTGCATGTTCTGCCGCTCCAGGCGGTGCCTCAGGGTGCCAGCCAGTTCAAAAAAGGTTGCCCTAGACATCCGAAAATTCTTGAGCCAATCTTCATCAATCCATCTGCCCATCACATCGCTGTTCCACCAGTCCGCACTCCTCTCTTTCACCCACCAACATCGAGGGACTGTATGGGCAGCAATGACAGGTGCCCATGCCCTGATAGATGCCCTCCGGTTGTACCTGAAGGGTGCATGGGTCACGGCAGGCATGTCAGTTCTCCTCCCCCCTCCTCCTCCTGGACAGATGGTGGTAGTTCGTAAGCACCTCATTCAAAGCTGCTGTGCTGCTGCTGATCATCTGCAACACCTCCAGGATCAGTTGCAACAAGGTAGTTATGGAGACCATGACTATGAGCTCAGTAGTCTCTCACACAGTCACACAAAACCACTCTAACCAGCCGAGCCTGCCACTCACCAACTTCAACCCACAGAGATGAGGGGTTTGCCTCCCTGCCCTTTATAACGGGTCCAGCTGTGTGCCAGCCAATTGCCTCTTGGCATGGATGGGTGCTCAGCAGGCTGGGTTGGCAACATCTCTCTCTCCAATCACTGGTGCCCTGATATCCCGCTGGAAGCCTCTATCCAATGGGGTACTTGTCTCCAGGTGGCAGATGTAGCCATCGCACGTCTCCCGGTGGAGTCCAGGCATTCCGATGGGATCGCTATGGCGGTGTTTTAAGGTTTCGTTACAGCATTATAGCGCTATAGCGCTCTAAAGCGAACGTTAAAAAAAAGGCACAGTGGGAAACAGCGGGAAAACAAAGCGGTGCAGTCTGAATTGCCAAACCGCTTCTGATTCGGCTCTTTTCCGGTAAGGGAAAGCCATGTGTGAAATGGCAGCCCTATACCGGTTTACTTCAAGACGAATCAGAAACGGCTTCAATCTGGCAGAATCTCAGTAATGTGAAATTCCATCCTATCTAGCCGAGAGCTACAAGGGCATGCAAGAGGAGTATGTGTCATACTTTCTCCTTTCAGAGACTGGATCCTATTAATTTGCACTGCCTTCCTCTATAGTCAATGCTAAGTCAAAGATTCACTTGAGGCTGACATGCAGAGTTCCTGGTGAAATCAATGTGTGGGGAGTGGAGTGGAGCAACCACCAGGGCATTATAAAATTACTTTTAAGAGAGATTATCATTAATTTTGACAATTTTTGTACATTCCTAAATGACTCCTGTTAACAAATACCGTACATTAAGTTTCTTGTAACTCAGTCTGCCAGGCAACTTCTTGTCGTTTCAATGATTCCGTTATAGTGTGAATTCCCAAATTATAGACATTCATAAATTGTAGATTGGTGTGCTTCCTTTCCCCAAGGCCATTGACTTATTTGGAGGCTTTTTGTTGAATTTTAAGTTAATGCTTCTTCCAATAGAACATTTTGTGCTCATACAAATTTGTAGGAGTCCAGCTAATGAGTTGTTCCCATAGCATGTTGCACAGAAAACCAGTTCTTTTTTTTTTTTTTTAACAAAACCCTCCTAAAAAGGAGAGGAGTTTATTCTTTTTATAAATGGAAAGAGGTAGGGTATATAGAGGGATTAAGAAAAGAGTAGAGTGAGTATTCTGTTAAAAAAAATTAGTTTTAGTCAGTATAGATACAGTTTTTGGCAATCACCGTGATTAGAAAGTCTTCTTTTCATTTAACAAAAGTCTAAAGTAACTCTGTTAATGAGGTTAGTAATGTCCTTTGGGGTTAGTTGTTAATCAACTCCTTTCTGACGCTTCTCGAACAGTTATTTCTTAGGTTGTCTTCTTTTAGTATCCCTCAGGTTATAGGATGGGCCCTCTTTGGTTTTCATGTCTCCCGCTCCGGCACCTCCCTCTTCTGGGCCGCTGTCATCTTCACTGCTCAAATCTGTCCAAGTTGCGAGTGCTGCCTCTTCCTCTGAACTGGCGTGTCTCTTCAGAAATTCTTGTGCTTTGAAGATGGAGTCAATCTTTTCTCTTTTGTCCTTATACTTGAACACTAGGCCTTCAGGGAAAGTCCATCTATAAATAGTCTGATGTCTTTGTAGAAAGGTGGTCAATCCTTTGTAAGCTTTCCTTTTCATCCGGATTTCATAAGGCACATCTTTCAATATTCTGATAGTCTGCTCCCCAATCTTCAAGGGCACCGCTGAAACTGCACGCAGAATTTGATCTCTAGTACTCTGCTTAACAAACTTGACAACCACTTCTGCTGGCAGATTATTTTTCTTTGTAAAGGTGGAGTAGGCTCTGTAGACCTTATCCATCTCTTCTTTTAATTCTCGCTGTTCTCTGCCAGTTACTGGTGCCAAGGCATTCGCTAGTATAGATCTGAGATCTTCTTTCTCTTCTTCTTTAATGCCCTGAAAACGGAGGGTCAGATTCGATTTCTCCATTTGCAACATCAAAATTCTTTTTTCTTGAGCATCCTGGTGTTTTTCTAACTTGTTGACCCTTTTCTTCACTTTTCCGATGTCTTCCGTCGAGACCAAACATTTCTGTGCGATCTCCTCCATCTTCTTTGACGTATCTGTTAGTTGTTTTTGTTGACTGTTGAGAACACCTTCCATGTTAGTTAAGGTTTCGCTGATTTTCTGTATTTGGACCAGCAGAGGGTGCAGTAGCTCGCTTGTCTGTTGACTGACAGCAGGCTCTGGAGGGGGATTACCCGGACCGGAAGTCCCGCCTCCCTTCTTTTCCGGTTTCAAAGGGACCTTCTTCATTGCTGACATTTCTTTTATTTGTTTACTTTATCAAAGTTCGTGTCACGTCCCTCAGGAGACCCGCTAACTCTTTAGCTTCAATAGCACCCCAAAGGTAGTTTCACCAACCCTTTTTCCCTTTCGTCCCCCTTAGCTTTCTTTTATAAGTCCCGCTTCTCAGTGGGGGGGGGGGATTCCCCCTCCTCCCAACTGCTTCTTCGCTTACGGGGGTAGGGCTCGGGTTTTCGTTTCAAATTTAGACCTCCAACTCACGGTTCGATGCCGTTTCTTCTTTTTACTTTAATTCATGCTGCTGTTCCTCACTCCTGGAAGTCGGTGGTGCTGCTACGTCCCATATGGGCACAACGCAGCGGGGCCGATTGGGGCGGGGAGAAAGCCTCAATTTCCCGGCTGAGTGCTGGCAAAGAGGCTACTCCCCAAGTGCCCCCGGTTCGGAGCCTTTGCCTAAGGCTCACTAGGGTCTTTTGCACATGCGAAGACCCCCCCGACCGCGCGTGGGCTAACCACCTTCGGGAGCGTCCCGAAAGGTGGCCGCCATTCGCAACGCCGAAACCGAAACCCACAGAAAACCAGTTCTCATGTAATGGTTCCCAAGCTATTCCAAATGCTGTGCACATGACCCTGCAAAAGCTCATGACTGAATGCTCCATTAGGGACATGGAATTAAACCAATTAAAAGTCCAAGCAGATAAACTTGCATTTTAATGACTGCTTTTGCTTGTTTTTGTTCAAACCATCTGCCAAGCTCAGCAGTTAAAATTAAAACCAAATTTGAATGGATTGTAAAATAGTCCATTCAGAAAATAATACCTGCTTTTTGTGCGGTAAGGGGCATACATTTTATCAAAAGTAGGGGAATGTATACAACCTGGGAATGGTTTCAACAGAAATGGACTTCCTTTTCAAACATGCCAAGCTAGAAATTTAGGGTAAGATCCAATTAAAGGAAAGGAGTTAATGCAATGGATTGTTCTCCCGTCCTCCTGTAAATTCTCAGATTACCTTAAAAGCAGTAACTGAGGGCTGAGGATCCTCAGACACAAAGTAGGATACAAGACAAATGACTACAGAAAGAAGGGAAATTAGCAGAAATCCTTCCCATTCCTGCACAATCCTGCTACGTCTTCCAGAGTTCCTTGGCAGAAAGATACAAAATGCTTATAGTTTACAGTAAGAGTCAAGGTAGGCACACTTGCTGAGCTCCCAGCTTCTCTAATTATTCTAATGTTCTAATAGTAATCTATTGTACAACATTTAAAAATCTTTCTGTTTGAAAAAGCAATTCTTAGGCATTATAATGAGTTCTCCAAACTGCATTCACCTTCCATTCTCTACACAATAATTGTTGTTTTGTTTCTTGCTGTTACTGTTGTTATTTGTTTGGCTTTCACTTTCCAAGCATTGTTTATTTTTTGTTTTGTTTTATGTTTCTTTATCAAGCATGCAGTTGTTTTGGAAATCCTTTGAAGTTTCTCTAGCGAACAAAGTGTTTGCCTCCCCAATTCAAACATTGTTTGCATTAAAAGTTCAAAACTGGCTTACATCAACAGCAGATGCAAATTGGTACCATCTGACAGCTTTGCGGGTGGGGGTGTGTAAAAAAACAAAAAAAACAAAGTCACTGTACGTGGCAAGGACAAAGAGCCAGCTTTGGGATGTAGTGCAAAAAAGAAGTAGTAGTAGTAATGGCTTGTGTTATATTTCATGTCTTTGATAAACTGTACATAGACGAACTGAATTTGGGATTGATATATATACCACCCCCACATGTAGATGTACATGCAAGAGAATGGAGGACCACAAATCTGTTCAGCACAATAAATGTATGAAGGAGGAGAATGAAATTGTGCCTGCGTGCTCTCCCATCAGTTTCCATGAGTTCATCCAAAGGTCTGAGAAAGTGAGCCTGTATATGTAACAATGAACAATGATGCTCACATAGAAACTTTGGGATTGGATGCATGGAGGCTGAAAGGGAGGCTAATAGGTACAGTCCTGATTCCTGTACCCCCATTCACTACTTATATGAAACGGGCTACAGAGTCTCATGTATCCTCCATATAAGCATGGCCCACCCTTCAAATGTGTAAGCTCCAGTTAACTATGAAGTTGTATGTGAGGTGGGTGAGGCCTATGGGTGAGGCCAAGATCTATTTCCATACTTCACCACATGCATAACCTGCAGGCAAACTGTTTTGTTCCTTTCTTGTTATGTTTGCTGCAAAGGTATAATTTACACTCATACAAAGTAACTTGAAAGTCCCAGAAACCTCTGATAAAGTCAAAGGTAAGGGATGGTAAAGTCTCGTAAAGTCAAAGGTAAGCATAATTTATTTGTTTAATTTATAGTCTGCCTTTCGCACTGAGACTCAGCTCTACCAATCTTGTTGAGACTCAATTGCAATGTTCCCTCTAAGCTGTAGAGTCTTGTGAGCTTGAGTTCCATTATCAGTGTGAATGTTTCTGCTCTCTGGGGGTGGAGAGAGTCTCCCATTTATGATGTAATGTCCCACCAGGAGGATTTCCATGCACGTGCTTGAAGTTCATTTGCTTACCTAGTGGAAGCATCAGAGTATATATATTGAGTCCCTTGCAATAAGCACTATTCCTGACAATGTACCTGTAATACTTGGCAATGGAACAGTATTCTAATAAAGCATAACTTTCCTTGGAGAGTGTGTGTGGACCTGCTTGCTGTTGACCCTGACAGAATTGTCAGGAATCCTCTTGACATTCATCGGCTCGAGTCTCTCCACGGCGAGATGAGTGGATCTGATGGTGCTGGGGTGCCTACTACGATCCCCACCATGGTACCAACCAAGATGCCTACAACAGTGCCCACAATGGTACCTACAACGACAGCACATAGACCCCCCTGATGACTACAGGGACGGAAGTGCCAGCAACGATGGCCCCGCTGATGATGGCGAGCCCAGGCGGGCCGGTGTCTACTGGTGGTGGAGCTACCCCCCAACCGGTGTTGTTGTTCATTCCTGTGCATTTGGGGACAGGAGTAACTTTCCGCCGTAAGGACCGGGAATGGGACCGGGACCTGGGGGATTCCACGCAAACTACCTGGTCAGTGCCAGGGAGTCAGAGTCGGGAAAGTGTGTACGACCCCCGGTTGAGCTTGGGGAGCTTAGGGATGACCCCAAGCAGACCCATCATGGACCCTGCGAGGTCTCTGTTGAGCCAGGGAAGGGATGTGGATGGGAGGCTGGATGGCCTGGAACAGGACTGCTGCATGATAATGCGGGACATGGGACAATTACTTCAAAACCTACCAGGGATAGTGGTCCAAGTGGTGCAGACCCAACTAGCCACCTAGCGAGGGGGCCCGGTGGTTCCCCCCCTCCAGGGCCAGCCCACCCCTCAGCCGTCTCCACTGCCGCCTCCTCCTCCACCACTGCTACCTCTTCCCCAGCCGGTACTGCCGCACCTACCGCTGCTGACGCCGCCACCCCCTCCAAGGGAACAAGGTCCTTGGGTCCATGGGACTCATAACGGTGTTCTGAATTTCAGTAGTCAGCCCCAGCTGGTACTGCTGAGCTAGCACTGGGTCAGACCAGTCACAGATTTTGGTGGCTTACAGTTGCAATTCTGTCGAGTAAAGAACCATATTACTTCAAACATTTTTTAAAGAAATCCTACTGACATGAGGACAAATGCTTCATAAATGTCTGCCTCAAACTCACAAAGTGTGAGGATCCAGTATCAATTACACTGTACAGTTAGCCGAAAATTCTGTGTTTTTTTTTCTAAATCAGATTTTGGAGTCATGGCCCCTGTGTTGTTCAGTGCTATATTTACTATGCTTTCCAGTAAGATAAATTTACAATAGACCTCTCTTTTGTTTGCAGCAGAAGCAAGTGAAATAATTCTTACCATTTGTAGAAATGGCAAATACAATTAGATTCTCATAAGATCTGTAAAAAAACAAATTGTAGTTCCAGAAGACTTTGCCCTAGAAGAGAACCAGCACATTTTGATCAGTCTTTGTTCTCTTTTGTGAACACAAAGGTTTTTTAATATGTTAAAATCAACAGGAAAATGTTTATTCACAATGTGCCAAACATTTTTATTTCTAGTGAAATCTCCTTCAATATTTTGCTGCAGCTATATGAACCTCTTCTATGTCCATGGTTGTTCTTTGCCAAACACAGCTTATTCTATATTCCTCTTCAGTTGAAATGATGGGAGTAGACCACATATGTCAACAAGTGGCATAACCAGCCCAAAATCTAAACTTAACTGGCTGTCATATTGGTACAATTTGGCACTTGATGCTTCAGTGCCCAGTCAAGATCTTGGAATTCTGATGTGGAAATTTGGTGATGATCACAGCTAAATCCATTCCTTTGAGACATTTCCTTTGTCATCAGTTTCATAGTTAGTTACCTCATAACAATATTTTGATATCTGTCATTCAGATCCAGGAAGTGCTGGTGCATATTTCCAAATTAGAAATATTGGTAGAATATTTATAGAATGTGCTCGTCTCTGACATCACATCATCTGCCAAAGTCATTTTTTGTGCATCCCCACCTGGCTACATGGACTTTTCTGTAGTAGCTCACAAAATATGGAAAGCCCTTGCTTTATCTGCTTGTAGAGGGCCTGATTATCTTCATTTTACGTGCTGGATAAAATCATTTTTATTTACTGAGCATTTGTTTGAATATCTATTGTCATCAAGCCACAGCTAACTTATGGGAATTCCTCAGAGTTTTCAAGTCAAGAGACTAACAGAGGTGTTTTGCCACTGCCTGCCTCTGCATAGCAACCCTGTAACTTCCTTAGTGGAATTCCCTCCAGTACAAAGCAGGGCTGACCCTGCATAGCTTCCAAGATCTGATGAAATCGGGCTCTCTTGGGCCATCCAGGCCAGGGTATTTGGGTGCGGTCACACGGACCTTTTGATCGGGGTTCGCTGCTGTTCCCTCTCGCATTGAAATGTTCCGTTCACCTGTGCCAATCCACCTCCCGCACCGAAGCAGGCTCACTCCAGCAATGCTCCCAGTTTTTCCTGCCCCCGGGAAAAGCAAATATTTTCTGGGTACTTCCACTTTAAATCCGCAATTTCACCCATCTGAACAGCCACCTCTCACAACGCTCGCGATTGGGGCTGTCTGACTGTTCTTTGTGCTGTGAGGTTTGTGTTTTTTTTAACAGCTTCCGCCCGAGCACCTGAGCAATCCTGTGCTTAAAAAATTCATTATAAACATTCATGCGCTCATCAAGCACGGAGAAAGCTCCTGCCCGCCCCAGGAGTGAAGCTGCGGCGGGCAGCAGGAGGTCTGCTGGGGGGGAGTTGGTCGGGGAAAGTGCTGGGTGGGCTTGCAGGCTATGGACCCGAAGCTGTGGCATTAGGAGGGGAGGGAAGGAGGACCCGGCTTGCCAGCAGCATGGAGCCAGGACCGGTCGGGCAGCAGGAGGCGGTGGGGAAAGTTGCTGAAGGCGGGCAGGGGGAAGGAAGTGCCAGAGGGGCTGGCAGACAGATGGGCGGCGGAAATAGAGGGGCCACATCTAGACAGTGCCCAAAGCCTCCTCACACGATGCTACTGGGAACAAATAGCAATTACATTGCAATTTCCTTGCCGTGTGACCACGGCCTTTGACTGTATAGAACAGTTTTATTTGCAGGAGGAATTGTCCCCCCCCCGAAACTTATTTTTGGTTTATTTCTGTTCCACTGATTTTATACTGATGGCTTCTTGTGTTTTTAAATTTGCTTTGATCATTTCAGATTTTCACACTGATACAATTTGTACTACACCAATCAGGAAACTAAAAGCAGCAGCCTCTTTTTTCATCAACAACTTTCCCCTTCTCTTCTCTCCTCTCCTCTCCTCTTCTTGTTACTATCGCTTTCTGAACCTTACAGCTTGCTGTTACTGACTTCCATGATCCCCTTTGATCCCTTTGATGTGAGCTAGGCCTCCTTCAGAAGCTGATGGCTTCTGTTACTGGCAGTGAACATAAGAACATAAGAACATAAGAGAAGTCAATGTTGAAACAGGCCAATGGCCCATCTAGTCCAACACTCTGTCACACAGTGTCCAAAAATACCACGTGCTATCAGGAGGTCCAGCAGTGGGGCCAGGACACTAGAAGCCCTACCACTGCTGCCCCCTCCAGCACCAAGAATAGAGTGCATCACCTGCCCCAGACTGAGAATTCCCATCTATACCCTGTGGCTAATAGCCACTGATGGACTTCTGCTCCATATGTTTATCTAATTCCCTCTTGAAACTGTCCATGCTTGTAGCTGCCACCACCTCCTGTGGCAGTGAATTCCATATGTTAATCACTCTTTGGGTGAAGAAGTACTTCCTTTTATCTGTTCTAACCCGACTGCTCAGCAATTTCATGGAGTGCCCACGAATTCTTGTATTGTGAGAAAGGGAGAAAAGTACTTCTTTCTCAACCTGCTCAATCCCATTCATAATCTTATAAACCTCGATCACATCACCCCTCAGCCATCGTTTCTCCAAGCTGAAGAGCCCCAAGCGTTTTAACCTTTCTTCATAGGGAAGGTGTTCCAATCCTTTTATCATTCTAGTTGCCCTTCTCTGCACTTTTTCCAATGCTATAATATCCTTTTTGAGATGTGGTGATCAGAACTGTACACAATATTCCAAATGAGGTCGCACCAATGATTTATACAGGGGCATTATGATACTGGCTGATTTGTTTTCAATTTCCTTCCTAATAATCCCCAGCATAGCATTGGCCTTCTTTATTGCAGCTACACACTGTCTAGACATCTTCATTGAGTTATCCACTAGGACTCCAAGATCTCTCTCTTGGTCCATCTCTGCCAGTTCAGACCCCATCAACGTGTATTTATATTTAGGATTTTTGGCTCCAATGTGCATCACTTTGCACTTGGCCACATTGAACCCCATTTGCCACGTTGATGCCCACTCACCCATCCTCAACAGTTCCCTTTGGATTGCCTCACAATCCTCCCTGGTTTTCACCACCCTGAACAACTTCGTGTCATCTGCAAATTTAGCCACATCTCTGCTTACTCCCAATTCCAAATCATTAATAAACAAGTTAAAAAGCATCGGACCGAGTACTGATCCCTGTGGTACCCCACTGCTTACCACCCTCCACTGAGAAAGTTTCCCATTTATACTCACTCTCTGTTTCCTATTTATAAGCCAGTTTTTGATCCACAAGAGGACTTGTCCTTTTATCCCATGACTATTGAGCTTACTTAAGAGCCTTTGATGAGGAACTGTATCAAAAACTTTCTGGTAGTCAAGGTAAATAATATCTATTGGGTCCCCCTTGTCCACATGTTTGTTCACTCCCTCAAAAAACACTAACAGGTTAGTGAGACAAGACAAGTCTGCCTCAATAGTTTTTGTTCGTCAATGTGCCTATGAATTCTTTCCTTAATAACGGTTTCCACCAACTTACCCGGTATTGATGTCAGACTGACTGGCCTGTAATTTCCCGGATCTCCCCTGGAGCCCTTTTTAAAGATGGGAGTGACATTAGCTACCTTCCAGTCCTCAGGAATGGAGGCAGATTTTAAAGAAAGATTACATATTTTTGTCAGGAGATCCACAAGTTCACATTTGAATTCTTTCAGAACTCTCGGATGAATGCCATCCGGGCCTGGTGATTTATTAGTTTTTAAATTGTCCGTCAGTCATAGGACTTCCTCTCTTGTCACCGCAATCTGATTCAGGTCTTTCAAACCCCCTCCCGAAATCGGTGCTTCTGGAGTGGGCAAGCACTTCTCCTCTTCCACAGTGAAGACAGAGGCAGAAAAATGCATTCAGCTTCTCAGCCATTTCCCTATCATCCTTCACTACTCCTTTTACCCCTTGGTCATCCAAGGGCCCCACTGCCTCCCTGGCTGGCTTCCTACTTCTAATGTATTTGAAGAAGGTTTTATTGTTGGCCTTTATGTTTTTTGCGATATGCTCCTCATATTCCCTTTTTGCTTGCCTGATCACAGACTTGCATTTTATTTGCCATAGTCTGTGTTCCCTTTTATCAACCTCACTAAGACTAGCTTTCCACCGCTTAAAGGAATCCTTCTTACCTTTTACAGCTTCCATCACTTTATTTGTTAACCATGCAGGATTTTTTCTGTACCTATTTGTACCTTTCCTAACCAGTGGTATATATATTTTTTGGAGCTTCTAAGATTGTATTTTTAAATACTCTCCAAGCTTCCCCAATGGTTTTGACCTTCTCCACTCTTCCTTTCAATTTCTTCCTCACATGTCCCCCTCATACCACTTTTAAAGTTAAAAGTGGTTGCGTCAGTCTTTTTGGGAAACTCCCTATCTATACAAATGTTAAACTCAAAGACATTATGGTCACTGTTCCCAAGTGGTGCAATCACTTTTACATCTCTCACCAGGTCTTGAGTGTTACTTAGGACCAAATCCAGGATCGCCTCTCCCCTGGTAGGATCTGTGACCCTCTGTTCCATAGCACAGTCATTGAGAGTGTCTAAAAACTCAATCTCTTTTTCCCGACTAGAACTCATATTGACCCAATCAATGTTTGGTAGTTAAAGTCGCCTATTACGACACAGTTATTTTGTCTAGCCGCTATCTTTAATTCATTCATCAGTTTATAATCCTCCTATGTCTTTTGATCTGGTGTGCGATAACAAACTCCCACAGTTAAGCCTCCTTTTGGACCCACTATTTCAACCCATAGCATTTCCAGAAGTGAATCCAATTCTCTTACCCTCTCAATCTTACTGGACGGTATACCCTCTCTGACATACAGAGCCACCCCACCTCCAACCCTTCTCCCCCTATCCTTCCGATATAATTTATAACCAGGAACCACCGTAACCCACTGATTTTCCACATCCCACCAAGTTTCTGAAATACCCAGAATGTCTATTTCCCCCCCCAACACCAAGCATTCCAACTCCCTGATTTTACCTCGGAGACTTCTAGTATTTGTTTCCCACATTTGTTAAGCCCACAGCCTTCCTCTTGCTGCCTCGAGACCTTGCCAGGCAGTTCCTATCATTAGCCGCAGTCTCACTGGACAATTTTAATCCATTTCCTTGTACAAAAGTAATAGCTACCCCTTCATCTCTTTGAGATGAGCCATCCTGAACCAGAGACTTTTCATCCCCTGTTGGCTTTCCCTCATTATTCAGTTTAAAAACTGCTCTGCCACCTTTTTGATTTTGATCGCCAGCAGCCTGGTTCCTTCTTGGGACAAGTGGAGACCGTCCCTTTTGTACAGCTCCCTCTTGTCCCAAAAAGCATCCCAGTGCCTAACAAATTTGAACCTTTCCCTCCTACACCACCGTCTCATCCACGCAATGAGACTCCTGATCTGTGGCTGTTTCTCCGGCCCTGCGCGTGGAACAGGTAGCACTTCTGAGAAGGCTACCTTGAAGGTCCTGGCCTTGAGTTTCCTGCCCAGCAGCCTAAGTTTCTCCTCCAGGACCTCACGACTGCATTTCCCCACATCGTTGGTGCCAATGTGCACCACGACCACTGGCTCCTCCCCAGCACTATCTACCAGCCTATCTAAAACACACGTAATGTCCGCTACCTTCGCACCAGGCAGGCAAGTCACCATACGGTCAGTACGTGGGTTTGCCACCCAGCTGTCTACCTGCCTAAGGATCGAATCACCAACTACCAAGAGCCCCCCTCCCACCCTTCCCAGGGACAGTTTCTTGGTACGAAAGAATACCCGTTCACCAGCTGAAGAAGAGGTCCTCAGCATGGTGCTCCATTTCCCCTTGACCCTCATGCTCCCTGGCAGCAGCTGGGCTGCCAGATCCAGAGTGGGACATATCTAACAAGTCCCCAAGAGTCTTCTCCGTGCACCTAACTGACTGTCTCTGCTTCTCCAGGTCAGCCACCTTGGCCTCAAGGGAGCAAACTCGCTCCCTGAGAAGCAGGAGCTCCTTGCACCGAGCACACACCCAAGACTTCTGAACAGTGGGCAGATAGTCATACATGTGACACTCCATGCAAAACGCTGGATAGCCCCCAACCCCCTGCTGGCATTCTGGCTTCATAATTGTTTTTAAAGAAATACTTTTCTATAACCCCCCTTTTAAAACCCTTTGTATTTATATGGTTACTGTTGTAGAAGTCTACTTACTTTACTGGGAACCCAAGGAGCCAAGGTCCCTGGCTTTCTGGCTCTTCCTGGGCTTCTTACAGAGCCCCTAGGCTAAGAGCCACAGGCCAAGAACCTCACCCTTTTGCTCTCACCCTTCGGCTCGTGCCTCTTGCAAGCTTCCTGCCTTAAATAGAAGTGTCCCCAGGAGAGGGTGTGGCCAGCAGCTACTCAAATTCACCCAAGGCACTTAATGACAGGCAAACAATGACTCTTTCACACCCTAACTCCAGCAGCCAGGAGTCTGCTATTCAATTTCACCCAGGCACTTAATGGCAAACAATCACCCTTTCATACCCTAACTCCAGCAGCCAGGAGTCTGTTACAACTCACCCACACACTCCCAAGTACAGTCCCCCACACAGTACCTTCTCAGCTAAAGCACCTCAGCTGAAAGTAAATAAATTAAAAAACCACTCACCACTCTGGCAGCTCAAACACCTTGCTCCTTCTCAGAGCAGGACCTCCTTCCTGCCTCTCAGGTCAAAGCCTGTATACCTCTCAGGTCAAAGCCTGTGAGATACATTCCAGCTTTGGTGGAGAAATATAGAAGTCAGATCCCAAGATCTGTCTGGAGTATTCAGCAAATTACTAGGTTGTCTGTTTCAGACTCTAGATCATTCATGTCTTTCTCAGGTATTCTTGCAACCAATTTCTGTTGGCTTTAGTCTCCCCTTTCATAAAACAGAAACAACAATGCTCCTACCATCCAAATAAAAAGCCAACAACATTTCAGTCTTTCATTATTTCTTGTAGATAGATGAAGATGAGTAGTCATGTTAAGTCTGTCTGTAGCAGTAGAAAAGAGTCCAGTAGCACATTAAAGACTAACAAAATTTGTTGTAGGGTATGAGGTTTCATGAGTCACTGCTCATTGTATCTGAAGAAGTGAGCAGTGACTCATGAAACCTCATACCCTACAACAAATTTTGTTAGTCTTTAAGGTGCCACGGGACTCTTTTCTACTATTTCTTGTGTTTTTGTTATGCCAGTGTCCATGATCACAACCCCAGTTCATGAATTCCAAAGGTCAATTTTATTTTCTTCTGAAATTAGCTGTTTGGTTGTTTTAACCTTGAGTTTCCTTGGGTTGGATCCAACACTCATTTTCTCAAGTCAGAGGAGACAGATTGGAAGGATCCACTGATTGCCATCTTCCTCTGTAGACACTGATTTACTACTCAGTGCTGTTTCTGAAGGCTTCCTGAACCCTGGGGACATTACTGGTGGGCCCTTGGGCTGTAATGGGAAGGAGAAAAGTTACAATCTAGAAACAGCACTCCTAGTACTTGGCTCCAATCTCTTATGTCTAAATGCTAGCCAAATTTGTTAAAAACTGTTTATGACTGAATATGATAATTTTTGTTTCAAATACAGTGGCATGAACAATAGAAATCCAGAGCCTTGTTCATGACTTCAGTGATCCTCTTTCTTACTATATTGTGATTATTTCAGGTTAGAAATGCTACCAAAGTGAAGTGAGTATTTTTTTTTATAAAACACGCCCCATATCTCAAAGCACTCTTGAATACATCCTTTTCATTTAGCCCCTTCCCCCCCCTGGCTTCCAGTGATGCTCCGCCTTGCTTATTGTTTCATTCAATATTCAGCAGCAATAAAAACTTATCCCATATTCAATTCTTGCTTTAAAACGTATTGATACATATAGTCTAACCCTTAGGTGACACTTTAACTAATTGTCAATCATTACTTCTTTTTTCTATTCTTAATAGTTATCAAAGCAGAGTAACTTATTTCTTACATCCCAGTTCATTTCGAGATAGTCTTTAAACTCTTTCCATTCTATAAAAAATTCTTCATCTTCTCTACTGTCAAGCTTCTTTGTCAGTTTGTCCATTTCTGCCATAAAAAGCATCTTCTTTATCCAATCCCATTTTTCTGATATTTTTTCTTGCTTCCAAAATTGGGCAAAAGTCATTCTTGCTGTTGTAATCAGATACCACAACAATGTTCTTTTTTGGGGGGTTATCTCTTCCATTTTCAAACCCAAAAGTAACATTTCAGGTTGTTTTTTCAAGGTACATTTCAGAATCTTCTGAATTTCATTATGAATCTCTGTCCAATAGGCTACTGCTTTATCACAAGTCCACCACATATGATAAAATGAGCCTTCCTTTTTTTACACTTCCAACATTTGTTAGACATGTTCTCATTCACTTTAGCATTTTTTTTAGGTGTCATATACCACCTAGACATCATTTTATAACAGTTTTCTTTCACATTGACATATGTAGAAATTTTAATTGACTTTTTCCACAACCCCTCCCAAGTTGACATATCTATTTCTTTATTTACATTTATAGCCCATTTTACCATCTGTTCTTTTACAATCTCATCCTCAGTATACCATTTTAATAAAACTTTATAAATTTTTGAAATCATTTTTTCCCCTCTTCCGCCCACACATTTTTTATTTCATTATTTTCCTTCCTGAAGCCATATCTCTTTTTGTCAGCCTTAAATAAATCATAAATCTGTCTGTAGTTTAACCAATCATATTCAAATTTCAGTTCCTCTCTAGCTCTCATCGCAAAACTGTTGCCTTCTACCATCAAAATATCTCTATAAGGTATCCAATCTTCACCTTTATGTCTCGAAAGTGGTTTAATTACTTCAGCCGGTACTATCCATAGTGGTCTTGCATAAAAAAAAAAATCTTTTATATCTCATCCAGGTCATAAACAATTATTTTCTTATGAAGTGGTGTTTGAAAAAATTATCCATTTTGCATTTGTCATACCATAAATAAGTGTGCCAACCAAATTTACGGTCATGTCCTTCTAATGCCAGTGTTTTTCTATTGTCCAAATTAACCCATTGAGCCAACCAAGTCAAACACACCGCATCATGATACAGTCTAAAATTAGGAAGTTGGAATCCTCCTCTTTCCTTTGCATCACATAGAATCTTCATTTTAATCCTCAGTTTTCTTCCAGCCCAGACAAATTTTGAAATTTCTTTCTGCCATGAGTTCAATGCTTTACAGTCCTTCACTATCGGAATCATCTGAAATAAAAACATTAAACACGGTAAAATATTCATCTTAACCACCAAAATTCTTCTCATTAATGACAGATTCAAAGTGTCCCATTTTTTATATCTTGTTGAATTTTACTCCAAATCTTTTCGCAGTTGTTCTTAAAAAGATCTATGTTCTTCATTATCAACTCAATTCCTAAATATTTTGGTTTTTTTACCACTTCACATTGTATTGATTCTTGCAATTCCTGCTGTTTCTCTTTTGTCATATTTTTGCACAACACCTTTGTTTTGTTCTTATTGACGTAAAATCCCACCAAATCTCCAAATTCCTTGATCTTTTCCATCAACAATGGTAAATTAATTACTGGATCTTCAATCAAAAACATTACATCATCCGCAAATGCCCTATATTTATACGTAAAACCTGCAATTGTAAGTCCCCTTATATCCTTATCTTCTCTTATCTTTGCCAACAGTACCTCCAAAACCCAGATAAACAATAAAGGGGATAGCGGGCAACCTTGCCTAGTCCCTTTTTGCACCTCGAAATAGTCTGTCATCTCTTTATTTACGTTTAACGATGCTTTCTGTTCTGAATAAATCGCCCTAATTACATTTAAAAAGGGATGTCCAATATCCATTTTCTCCATGCTTGCTTTGTTTAGCAACCATGGGTAACATAAGGGAGGCGCTCTTTCGGCCGTGTGAACAGGCTCAGCCAGACGGCGCTATCAATGTAAACTTGAAGGGAAGGGAGGGCTTGAATTCCACTATCGGTGTGAATGTTTCTGCTCTCAGGGGGGTGGGGAGAGTCTCCCATTTATAATGTAGTGTCCTGCCAGGAGAATTCCCCCACACGTGCTTGGATGTCATTTGCTTAGCTAGATGAAGCATCAGAGTATATGTATTGAATCCCTTGCACTAATCGCTATTCCTGACAATGTACCTGTACTATTTGGCAACAGAACATTATTCCAATAAAGCATAACTTTTCCTGGAGAGTGTGTTTGGATGTGCTTGTTGTTGACCCTGACAGACAGGTGGTTAAAACACAGTCCAAGTAGCACAGAATTCTTGGCGCAGTTGGAATATCTTTCCTTTCCTTTGCAGTTTAGTATTACACATTCTGCAGAAAGCTTTATCTGTCCTTTATATCACAAGATGGTGCTACTAACCACAATGCTCGGCTGGACAGACGCTGCCACTGAGGTAGAATCAGAAGTCCCAGGCTATGTGTCTTGAATCCATACTTTGGTTTCTCCCCATAACACTGTTATCTGAGCTTCAACAGAATAACACTGGTTGTGGTTGTGGTGTGCACATATTATGGGAAGGAGCCACATCTTGGTCTTTTCATAAAGAAAAATCAGAAGTTCCAAACCACATGATAGAATACATTTTTAAAACTTTAATCACAATGCCTTAAATATCCACTAAAATTCACCAACAGCTAATCTTTAAACAGAGTGTAAAACTGAACAGAAGACACGGTCTTAAAATGCTTTGGAAGGAACAGGACCCCCAAACGTTTAGCATTTTAAAAGCATTGTAATAGGGCTATTTCACAAAGGAGGATCCCCCATATCTCTGAAAGCCAACTTTTGCCTGTACTATCATGACTTTAAAAGTGTTTGACGTAGTGCATATGACTATTTTTTTCCAGCAATACTGAAGCACGTTACTACGACAATATGCTATTTTGGCCTAGATGCCAAAGATAAAGTGGTAGGATGGCACTAATGTTATTAATTATAGCCAATGCTAAAGGGCACAATCTTCCACAGGGAGATTCCCTTCCAACCTTTCCAAACATAACAAAGAGGACATTTTTCTTTGTTGTTAAGTTGCTCTCCATGGTTGCCTTTGTTGAAACTGTGGGACTCTATGGGTCTGGATGCGAGAGTAAGAGATCTGGGTTCTGGGATTGGTTCTGCCATTTATTTACTGTGTGACCTTTACTGTTAATTGAATCTTTCTGCATTATTGTGGCCTTGTTGGATCTGTGTTCTTAAGACAATGTGTTTGTCTGCAGTGGTTCCTTCCGGGAATGCAAGGACAAAGTGTCCGTTCTGTGGGTTGCTATGAAAGCCTGCATAGTGATGCGCTCAGCATCATCTCAGACTTGTCCAGTATTGGATGCCTGCTCTTAACTTTACTGGCTGAATCCCAAGGAAAGGTACTAATACATCTGGAGCTGTGTCTTCATTTCTCCTTCCTCTAACTTCTCCTGAGAGCCACCCATATCCCAATGTCATGATTTTGTCATTTTCCCACATCATGCTGTTGACATTTTCTGACAGACAGCAGAGAAATTGAGAATGTCCTAAGACTATTGGAACCATTTTATATGCTATGTACAGTGTCCAGGTTTTCGAGGCACTTCATAACAAATACAAATGTGTTTATAACCAGGCCATAGAAAAGTTGTAGTAAGAAAGAGGGAGATGGGAACTACATTTTCAACAACTATGTCTAATTCTAGCCTTGTATTTCTACTTAATTTAGTGTAATGCACTCGATCCTGACTGCATGGCACCCAGGGGGCTCCACGCGGTCCTGCTAAACCTCGGAGCTTTGCTCCAGTAAACAATGGACTGAGCAGATGCTAGTCCACACCAATCGGCAAGCTAGACTCCTGGCCGAGGGCCCATGGAACTCTCGGCCACTGTAAATAGCCTATAACAGAGTGGGGGTGTATTTTGGGGCACGGGTTTTCACTCAATATAAGCCAACCTGTGAGCCGGGTAAAGTTGTCTTGTTCCCGATCTTGAAATAAAACTATGAGCTGATTTCACTCTGCTGACTTGTCAGTCTCAGTACTTTTCACTGGTGATGAGTATGGGATTCTACCTCCCATGAATATCACAACGGGGCCCGAGTGCCAGGTGCCGGAGGGGAGTCCAGGAGAGGAGTCAGCAAGAGTTCTGGAGTTAGCCAGAGTAATCAATCAAAGTCCAGGCAGGCAGGTTCCAAATCAGTAAGCAAAGCTGTTGTCAGACATACCGGAAGTCAAAGTCCAAAGCGGGGTCAAGGAGCGGAGTCAAGGAGCGGGGCCTAGGTCGAAAGCTGGAGGAAGCATCAGTATACATGCCGAGGTCTGGAACCAGGGAGTCAAGTCAAGACGAGGGGTCAGCAAGAGGTGCAAGCCGGGTGCTCTAATGATGAGTTTGCCAGCACGGTTTGCTCACGGCCAGTGGTGTCCTTAAGTACTGTGCTGGCTTGTTACTCAATTATCAGGGTCTTGCGAGGTCCTGGCTCCGGCTAGTACTCGGGGCTCATCGACCGTCGCCCACGTACATGTGCCTCTTTCCTTCGAGCTGCCAGGTCTCAGCGCCTGCAGTCTCGCAGCCGGTCCACACGTGGGGGCGAGTCAGGTGGTGATGTATCCATTCCAGGTGCCTCCACCTAGATCGAGCACCCGAATGAGAGCCCAAAATCGAATCACCAGAAGCTGCCCGAGGTTTCTTTCCAGAGGATCCAGTGTATGCACAGAACTTCAGCAAGGGCCCCCTCTGGATCCCGGCTAGAGTGGTGAAAGTCAGGGCCCCCCGCTCCTATGAGGTCTCCTGTGAGGACGGCCAAATCCTCCACTGCCACATCAACCAACTCCATCGGCAGACACTGCCACTGGATCCGGAGGATACGGAGGAACCTGAGCCTGCTGAGCAACCAGCCCTGAACCCCATTCCTCAGGATGCAGCCTGTCGACCACCTGCCAGCTGCCGGAACCAGCCGAGGCACCCAGCAACTCTGCCCTGGCTGCAATTGCCCCTCTGCCACAGGCCGGCACCCTGCTAAGGGCAGTGGCACCAGCTCTGGTCCTGGCTGTGACCGGGCTCTGCTGCTCCACATGGGAACGTAAGACACTGACATATCTCAAGAACTTTGTGTGCGAGTGTCTTCGGACCAAGGGGGGAAGGGTGTAATGTACTCGGTCCCAACTGCATGGCACTCAGGGGGCTCCATGAGGTCCTGCTGAACCTTGGAGCTTCACTCCAGTAAACAATGGACTAAGCGGATCCTAGTCCACACCAATCAGAGGGCTAGGCTCCCGGCCGAGGGCCCATGGAACTCTTGGCCACTGTAAATAGCCTATGACAGAGTGGGGGGGTGTTTTGGGGTGTGGGTTTTCACTGAATATAAGCTGGCCTGCAAGCCAGGTAAAGTTGTCTTGTTCCTGATCTTGAAATAAAAGTATGAACTGATTTCACTCTGCTGACTCGTTAGTCTCAGTACTTTTCATTTAGTTAACAGATTTAACTATGTAACTTAGTTATCAACAGAGAGGCATCGTGTAGCCTATGTTACTCTGGAATTTTGGGTCAAATCCAGTGCAACATTTCCGTTTGCACTTGCAGAACTATAAGACAATGCCCACAGAAGCCACTTGCACTAATTCAGACTCATTCTCTCTCCACTTTGTGTTTCTGCTTGCACAAAGTTTTGTGCAACCAGCCAATAGAGACAAAAGTGTTGAACTGTGTTGTCTGCTTTTCCTTCTGCTTGCACTTTGTAGGACTCCCCGAATGACATCGGCTTCAATCCTAAACACATTTAATAGGAAATAAGTCCCATTGAACTCAATGGGATTGACTTCTGAGTATACATATTTAGGATTGCACTGATAGTTCCTTCCAATGCCACCATCCTCCAGAGTCAGTGCTTCCGCAGAAGTGTATGAATGTCTTCTACAGATGAGAAAGCAGGGAGGTAAAAACCAAATAAGAGGATTTTTATTGTTATTATTCCCATTATTGCTAATTTCATCAAGAGGATCCAGAAACTTTATAGCATTAAATAATGCAAGAATGACAATAAGGTTCTCTAGTAAATGTCTTCTTGTTTACGATGTTGAATAGGGCTTATGGCTCAGGGTACTTCACAGATTTCTTTGCTGTTCTGCAAATGTGCTGCTCTGTGTGTGGCAGAAAGAGTACATGATAGATTAATAGAGGAATCCAAAGCAAACTAAGAAGTTTCACTGAATTCAGTAGGTCTCTCTATTGTGCTCACTATGGCTGTTTTAGTATATGTAAAATATATTCCAGAATTCTTGCAATTCATCACTGCAGAATTGGTTTCATGTAAGATCCTAAAACAGGTGGCTTTGGAATCCAGATGGATGCTCAAGTACACACCACACTATAATTCTCACACTGGAAGAGAAGCTAATAAAATGGATTTTTCCCTCCTCAGTTTGGTGGAGTGGTTTGGTGTAGTGGTTAAGCATGAGGACTCTAATCTGGGAGAACTGGGTTTGATTCCCCACTCCTCCACTTGTACCTGCTGATGTGACCTTGGGTCAGTCACAAGCTCTGGCACAGCTGTTCCTGAAAGAGCAGTTTGTGTTAGAGTTCTCTCAGCCCCACCTACCTCACAGGGTGTCTGTTGTGGGAAGGGGAAGGAGTTTGTAAGCCGCTCTGAGACTCCAAGTGAAGGGCGGGGTATAAATCCAATCTCTTCTCTTCTTCTTCTTCTCATGGTATCTTTCAAGGAAGATAAAAACACAGAGCACATTCTGCTCTAGAGCATAAACACTTAGCATGCTAGCAGCAGAAAGAACACAGTCAACATGGACCCCTTTGGATTTTATACCCCTCTGCATTTATGCTGTTCAGCTATTGAAGAATTAAAATGCAATTAGGGTAGCAAAACAATAGTTTGCATCTTTTAATTATGGCTTTGGTTTCTTTTTAGCAGAATGTTTTAATTACTTTTCTCTCTTGCTCTCTTCTGTTCTGTTTTTATTGATTTGGTGCCAGTTCAATTGTGTCACCAAGACCTCCCAGGACTCAATGAGTTTACCTCAGGGGATTCTGTCTATTTCTCTGTTTTAAAGTAAACCAGATCTCCAACTACCTACAGAACAGAATCCAAAGAGGATGAAAAGGGGGGAAATTTTTGTTTGTTTGTAAAACATTCATGCTTTCTTCATAAATGTATTCAATGAGGGCTGTTGCACGCATGACATTTTTCCTTCATGGAAACAGTATCTGTGTAATCTCAACCAGTCCAGCTGTCCAATTCATGTTCTCATGACAAAATAAACATTGGTGCCAGGCTTCGTACATGATGGTGCAGGAGAGAGTGAGAAACAGTATACAGATGAATTTTTCTGCCACAATAAATCTTTCTGCTTCAATTCCAGAAAAAAAGCACTATTCAACACTGTTAGAATACTGGATTAGAATTGAGGGAGTTCTAGCAAAATATGCAATCCACTTCCATCACTTGTGTTCATGCTTTTCCTACATAGACATTATTTCTATGTAGAAAAAAAATCTAATATATGATGTGGCCCTCATTGGTTAAACAAAAGCTGCCATTAGGAATGACATATCTGCTGCAACCTTCCTTATAAGTGCTTTTGGGAAAGATTCCTGTGGAGAAACACAAGCAGATTTTACAGGAAAAACACACATATGTGAGGGTCTATTTCTGTCCACTCCAGTTCATGGATCTTTTCTAGAAAAATCCATGAGTGTTTTCAATTCTAGTAAAGTGTTTTCCATAGCCATGAGAGTTATTCCAGAAGTGTGGAGGAAAATTAGGTCTAGTCCAAAAGCAATGGGACTAATCTTATCACCAAAAGTGACATGGTTCCCTGCTCTGCAAGCTTCTGCTTTTCATCTCTGTCCAGGTTCTCCAGTGCAATATGGATACTTACAAAAGCCTTTCCATGCAGTTTTTTCTAGCATCCCCCTTCCAAACTCTGTTTCAAATTACAACTCACAATCAGTGATGCAGGACCAATGTCAGACAGAGGTGCTACTCAGGTGGGGTGCTCTTACTTCCAGTGGAAGCTTTGTAGCCTGAGGCTACTCACAACTGCATCTGCTATTGGCTTCCTCTACCTCTACCTGAGCTGACTGCTTCTGTTGGACTCATAGTACCACCAGCCTTGTTTGTACTCTGCCTGTAAGCAGCCTGTGGTCCCTTCTTCTTCTGCAGTTTGGTCTTCAGGAACTTTCCACAGCTGCAACAACTCAAAATTCCAAGCATGGACAATGGATTGAGAAAGATCCCTGGAGAGTCTGAATAACAATTCTAGTTGAATCTATAAAGTGGATGCTTTAATTTTAAGATATCAGGTCACCACATGCTTGACATATTATCCTTCTTCATTATTGCTCAATTCCTTTCCATCTTCTGCATCTCAATTTTTAGGTCGATCCCTTTGCTTACTCCTAGACTGATTTCCCACAGCCACTGCTCTGCCCTTGCTCTTCCCTTTCCTCCAATTGTATGCATCAATTTCCCACTATTTGCTGTATGGCTGCAGTTTGACCCACAGCTTTGCCCCATTTCCCGCCTGTCTTCTCAATCCTGTTTTTTGAGGATCCAGAAGTTGTGAGCAAAATCAGGTGAAGCTGCAGGTCAAAATGCGGCTGCACAGCAAACAGTGGGAAATTGATGCTAGTGTCTCAACTTCTTTTCTTCAGCTCTTCTCTTAACTCCCTACACCCTGACTTTTGTTCTCTTCACTCTCCTGAAGCAACACTTACCAAAATCACTGATGATCCATCGCTATTTAATCTAGAAATCTCTTTCTCACTGTTGTTTGATACAGTTGATCATGATGTCTTGGCTTGACTTCCTTCACACCTTTTTTTGCTTTTTCAGGTTGTTACTGTGATTTTCCTGAACAGTGCACAAATCAGGGATCTGTAGGCATTATGGGAAAAAAGACCCCCCCCCCCCAAAGTCCCTGTAGGTTTTTTGTGCTCAGGTACTTGTAGTCAGCAGCAGCGGGCTTGTTTTTTTTTGTTTCCCTGAATTTCCTGTGGAAGGCACCACCCAGCCAGTGCAGGTCAGACACAGGATCTAGCAGAGCTACAGTTCTGATATGCTTCTTCTCCTTTTCATCCTTCTTTGTGGAATTCTTTTTTTCTTTGCTAGTGTGATTGAAGGGGGCACCTTGCTCAGAGACCACTTGAAACTTGGGGGTCCTTTAGAGGACAGGCAGCACTAGCTATGCTGTGATTTTGGTGTTATTTGGTTGTAAAACAGGCCCCAAATCTCCTAAAAGGCAAAATGGCAGAGAGGTGGTTCTCCTCCCCTCTCTGCTGTCTCACTTTGTGAAAGAAAACAAACAACAGATCACAACAAGGAAGGGTAGCTGTAATGGACTGCACTTTTTAAAAGTTTAGAAGTGCTGTACAACAGCAGCTGTAGGACGGAAACAGAGAGCCTTGAGTGGCATGCTGCTCCAAGCAATCTGATTGGTTAGCATCAGCTGAGAAGAGAAAGTCTTGAGAGAGCTGCATGCTGAGGAAAGATTCAGTCAGATTTCTGCCTTGACTTAGCTGAGAGCAGTTTAACACAGACAAGAGAACTGAGGGGAAATTGGCAAGGAAGTTTGGGAAGTAGACAAAGACTCCCATTCAGGCCAAGGAAAGGGGATAAATCTTCAGAGAGAGAAGAAAATTCCCTACCCAGTCAAACAGGGAATTAGCTCTGAAGAGTACAGAGATATCTGGTCTGGTGTGGTTAGAGACTGCCTTTAGAGACCTTGAGAGTCAGTTAAAAACTGAAGATGAGTTTGAGAGAAAGGGTTTGGGTACTGGAAAGAGTGTACCAGCCTTCTGGAAACCAAAAGAGTTAGAGAATATGTTGTCGAAGGTTTTCACGGCCAGAGTTCATTAGTTTCTATAGATTTTCCAGGTTGTGTGTCCGTGGTCTTGGCATTGTAGGGCCTGACATTTCACCAGTAGCTGTGACTGGCATCCTCAGAGGTATAACACAGAAAGATGGAGTACTCTCTAGTGTTATACCTCTCTAGTACCTCTGAGGATGCCAGTCACAGCTACTGGCGAAATGTCAGGCCCTACAATGCCAAGACCACGGCCACACAACCCGGAAAATCTACAACAACTAAAGTTAGAGAGTACTCAAAGAAAGTGTTCTGGAGTGTTTGGGGGAAACACTTGGTACAAAAGACTCTCAGTGTAAAGCTTTTAAGTAACTCTGAATAATTTAAGAAACTCTCATTAGCCTGAAACATAAGAGCTAAAGTCTGTAGATGTACTGATTTTACCTCAGAAATTTCAACCTCTGATTTCAACTGACCTTTCCCCCTGTATGTTAAATAACGTATTTTGTTATTTTTGAATTTCAAAACTCCTTGAGTGCCATTAAAGTTGTTTGAGTTAAAGTGGGCTCCTGATCCTTCCCTCAGGTTTCTGGGCTGAGCTAACAGCCAAAATATCGTACTCTGACAGGGTGGAACAGTCAGAGTTCTTCAGCAAAGAAGAAAACACATTACTAGGGCAGCTGAGTCAGGAATAGGGAAAGAAAAACAGAGGGGAAATCTTGCCTCTGAGGGAGGAAGGTGGATGGGGTTGTCATAGTAGCAAATGCAGAATTTTGAGCGGAATGTTAAGGAAAATAGTCAATATAAGAGTAGGAAAATGAAATCAATATGGACAGGTGTTGTTGGTTTTTATGTCATGGCTGGCACCATTTACCCTGACAGATATAAGCTGAGAAAAGTGTGCCTATAACAAGAGTCATCTACTTCAGCGATCTGTAAAATCATACCATTTCCCCCCAAATCTGATTGAATCTCAGATCAGGGTGTCAATCATGTGGCCCACGGGCCACATCCAGCCCCAACAGGGGTTGTCTCAGGCTCACAAGCAACTGGCTGCCATCTGCTTACTTCTCCCTCTCTCTTGCTTTCTTCTGTGACACAGCTTGCTTTGCCAGGCTCTCTCAATTGCACAGCAGAGTCAGAGAGCAAAGCCTTTTTTCCCTCCATTGGCTGAGGCTCCTCCCTTGGGAAGGAAGAGAGGGGGAGGGAAAGAGAGAACTTGCTTTGCCAGGCTCTCTCATTTGCACAGCAGAACAAAGCCTCTCTTCCCTCCATTGGCTGAGGCTCCTCCCTCTCCTCATCTCCTGGGCTTGCTTTGCTCATTTCCCTCAATCACAGGGAAGAGATACAAAGAAAGTGCCTTTAAGACCTACAAAGTTTTATTCAAGGTATGAGCTTTTTGCATCTTCTCTCTTCTCTGCTTGCAACCCCTCTCAATCTTCCTGCTTTTTATCTCCACTCCAGTGTACACTCTCTTCTCTGTCTGGACCCAATAGCATAGTCTTTCTTGTGCTTTTTTCTCTCTGCACCCAGAAGGTCTCTGTTCAGCTCAAACCCCTCTTTTTCTCTCCACATGCCATTCTTCTTTGTACCCCAAACTTGGGTGTTTTGTGTGTGTGTGTGTGTGTGTGTGTGTGTGTGTGTGTGAGAGAGAGAGAGAGAGAGAGAGAGAGAGAGAGAGAGAGAGAGAGAGAGAGAGAGAGACTGTTTTGTTGGGCTCTTCTGGGTGCAGCTGGATTTGCCTCCCCTTTTTCACTGTATTCATGCCCTCATGGTCCAGCCTTTCTCAATAGGAAAGCAATGTGAACTATTTAGATGAGGAATAACAACAAGCCAGTGAGGTGGATTAGGCTGAGTGTGTGTGTCCAGACCAAGTTCACCCAGTGTCCAGACCAAGTTCACCTTTCTAGACTGGGGATTTGGAACCTAGACTTCCCAGATAGTAGGCTGATATACATTGCCGTCTCTCTGTTCTTGCCCTGCCACATAGGAGTTGTAGTTATTCTCTGGGGAAGACTATAGTTTTGTAGACAAACACATAGCCCTTAGCCTGTGTCATGGTGCCTTTTCATGTTCTTGACCAGCACATGAAGCAACTTATGTACAAAAGCTCACAATGCCCAGCTATTTCATGTTTTCCTCTCAGTCTTAGGCTTGAAGCATTGACTGTGAGATTTTTATTTATTTATTCAATTTATACCCCTCCCTCCCTGTGAGCAGGCTCAGATTTCTGTAGTGAATGTCAATAAATCAAAAGTAGGTTTGCAACTTAGAGATACACACCTGAACAACACCTGAACAGCAAACTCAAGATTGCTACAAACATTGTCTCCAGATTGATGCAATAATTCAAAGCGAGAGGTTTCAGTTAACAGAGATTGTTAAATAAAATATTGCAAGAGTGCTAATGTTTAAGCATGTTTCATTTTAAGTTTTTAAAAAATCTTTAATTGTGTCTGTGTCCTTTATAAAGTTTGTGTCTCTGCTACCTGGCATTACATTTTATGACACACATGGTCCGGCCTGACAAGTTCTCATTTATGTCAGATCATGCCCTGTTTTAGATGGTTTTGAGATTAGTGGGACAACTATGTGCTCTGCCAGTTTGGTGCCATTGTCTTTATTAGGGGTCTTTTCATAGAAAAAGATTGGCAGGAGCTCATTAGCATATGGTATGCTAATGAGCTACTAGGCTATTAGCATATGTCATGCCCCCTGACATCACCGGAAGTGATGTCAGAAGGGGAGGCAAAAGGGGGAGAGGCATCTTCAAAAGCCTCCCCTCCCTTCCCCAGCTGGCCTGGGGGGGGGCGAAGAGAGAAGGGGTTTAAAGTTTAAACTCCTTCTCACTAGAGTTGGGCCACAGAAGGAGGAAAGAGGGAAGGAAAGAGAGAGAGTAGAGAGAAGGAAAGAAGGAAGGAAAGAGGGAAAGAAAGAGAAGGAAAGAAGGAGGGAAAGAAAGAGAGAGAAGTGAAGAAGAAGGGAAACAGGGAAAGGAGGAAAAAAGAGAAGAGAAGAAGGCGGGAAAGAAAGAGAGAAAGAAAGAAAAGAGTAAGGAAGGAAGAGAAGGGAAAGAGAGAAAGAAAAGGAGGGGGGGGAAGGAAAGGAGAGAAAGATGGCGAAGAGATGGAGGGAGGGAGGCACTCCCACCACCACCCATCAAGCCCCCGCCACCCCCACAGATCCCTTACTTACCGCTTCGGTGGGGGCCATGGAAGCTGACAGTGGGGCTCTCCTGGCGTCACCCAAGCTGCAGCACTCCTGCGTGGGCCCGGGGGACGCCGCGGTGGGGCTCTCCAGCCTCCCCCCAGCTGCAGCACTTCTGCACAGCCTGGGGATGCTGGCAGGGGGGCTCTTCACACATCCCCCAGGCCCAGTGCTCCTGCGCAGCCCGGGAACGCTGTAGGGACACTCTTCCTGCATACCCTGGTCCCAGTGCTCCTGCGCAGCCTGGGGACGCTGCGGGGATACTCTTCCCACGTCCCCCGGGCTCAGCACTCCTGCATGGCCCAGGGACGCTGCGGGGACGCTCTTCGCACATCCCCCAGGCCCAGCGCTCCTGCACGGCCCGGGGACGCTGCAGAGGTGGGGCTTGCCGCCACTGCCATTGTTGTCCCTGTTGAGCTCCTGGAGCAGCTCTCTGGTGCACTCCCCCCCAAAAAAGACCTCTGGTCTTTATAAACAGCTGCCCAAGACCCTTGAATACATTCCCCATTGAAAATAATGGTCCCTGAAACCAGAAAAACCATATGGATTTGAATCCTGAGCTGATAATGAATCCTGAGCTGAAAATCTCTCACACCCAAATCCCATATCTGAAATTATAACAAAAGTTCTCTCAGAGCACACCTGTACAATTGAGCTAGCTGGCTGAGGAAGCAATTCCTGTCTCAAGGGAGCCAGTGGTCCAAGCAGCCTATGAGCTACTGCAGTGGCAGGCAAGCCTGCTTTTTCTCGTTTCCTCCAGTTGGGGGCGGGATCTTTTCCAGGGCTCAATTTCAATATTCTGTTATGCATTGCATTTATGTTGTAAATTGCTTTGGTGACTCAAGTCAAAATTTGGAATACAAATCAATCATTCAATATGGCAAAGCCATAAAATGCAGGAAAAGACAATAGGACCCCAATCTGTTATGGATTTATGTTAATTTAAAAGAGTTTGGTTGTTGTCAAGCTCTGCAGGTGAAATTATGATACAAATGGCCATTTTCTAACCATTTCAAGAAAAGAAAGGGGGGAATCATTTTGTCCTTTAGGGTCTCCAATCCAAACATATGCTGATTTTTTTTAAATGTATCATTTCTCATGCATCTCATAGCTACCAGAGAGTTAATGAATAAGGGAACAAGCCTTATTCTGGAGAAAAGCCAAACATCGGTAGATAAATTTAAAGATTTTCCATAGCCCACTGACCAAGAATTCACCTTGCATGCTTCCCCCTCCCCCTTTAAGCTTAGGAAGCCCAGACATGGATTAAAGGATTTAGTTTTAAATTCTTAAGAAGAAAACAACATGAACCACCCAAATTAGCTGGTAACTCATCTTTGGTAGCAAAAACAAAAGATACTGGAATATACAAGTGGGGACCCACAAGAAACTCACAGGGTGAATACATCCCATCCCCCCCACCATTGTTTTCTTCCCTCTCCCCTTCTTAAACTTCCACCCCTTCTTTCTCCCCTCCCCTTCCTTGACAATCTTATCCCTCTCTCTCCCTCTCCCCTTCTCTGTATACCCCCCTCTATTTCTCCCTCTCCCCTTCTTTGTCAATATTCCACCCATATCTTCTCCCCTCCCCTCCTTACCTTGACCTCTTCTTTAGCTGCAGCATTGGTGGCAGGGCCTCCAGAAGCCAGCAGGGTCCTCTGGAGCCTCTGTGTTGACAGCAGGGTCCCTGGCAGACAGTAGGGCCCCTGAGAGCCATTGTGTCAGCAGCAGGCCCCCAACAGCTGATAGCTGCCAAATTGGCAGGGCCTCGGGAGGTCTCCATGATGGCAGCAGGGCCCCCAGGAGCCAGCAGGGCACCTGGAGACTGCTGTGTTGGCTGCACATGCACATATAACATTACTGTTTGGGGGTTTAAACCCCCACAACACATTTTTTTTAACTTTTAAGATTTTTCAGAAAACCTGGGGGGGGGGCTGTCCCAAGTTTGGAGAAAAACCTCCTTTATCTCAGCATGGGCCTAATCCACAGATTTATATATCTGCAGATCTCTCTCTCTCTCTCTCTCTCTCTCTCTCTCATATATATATTAGGCTCATGTGTTCCCTCTTCACCTCCTTCCTTTATGTGGGTCAGAATGGAAGATTTCTTGCTTTCAGAAATTGCTTTGACAAATTGGAGCTTGTAACTTTCCTAGTAACTACAAGTGAGGGACCCATCTTCCCCTTCCACTCACCTGTCCACCCACTTACCCATTTTCTTGCTTGTCTGCCTTTTCTTCCTGGCAGAGGTGTGGCTGAGAAGTGATAGCTGGAGAAGGAAGGAGAAGGCTGTATGCTGCATGTCTGGCTTTTTCTGTGGCTGGGTTCTTCTATGGATTCTGCTGCCATCCATCCCCTCAGTCAGGTAGCCAACCCTGCTGGCCCACTGTTGTGTCCACTGACCGCCACAGGGCAGCAGCGACAGAGCCTGAGCTTGAGTCCCAGATAACAATGGGGACTAGGCTCCTTTTTTTTTTTTAACCTCTCTTTATTTCAACAGGCTTTCACACATATAATCTTCCCACTACCGTGATACAAGATTTTTTTTTTCCCCACCCCACCCCCCTCCCCTCAGTCCCTCCCCCTGCTCTTCTTTCTTCATTGCTTCAGCCACGGGCACAGAATCCGAAGTTTCCAGTAGGCATCCTTCATGGCTTCGTCCTCCTTGATGTAATCGAAATACGATGACCATTTCTTGCTTGTTTGCGTCTTCTTTTCCTCCCAGGTGTTCTCTTCCGTTGTCAGGGTCACTATATCTGATTGAATATATTCAAACAGATAGTTATTCCAATTCTCCATTGTCCACTTATTCTTGTCTTTCCATCCTAATGCTATGACTGCCTTTCCGGCTAGTATCATTGCCTTAACTACCTCTTGATATGTGCTTTCTATTCTCTCGATCTTTAAGGTTCCTAATGTCATTAAGTTAACATCTATAGGTATTGATACACCTGTCCTTTCCTTTATTCTGGCTAATATTTCCTTCCAAAACTCCTGGACTTTGGCACATTCCCACCACATGTGTGAGTACCACCCTTTAGCTTGATTGCAGTGCCAGCAGTTCGAACTCATCCCCGATATCATATTAGCTAGCTGGGCTGGCGTCCGGTACCATTTGGTGAAGTACTTAAGCTCCATTTCTCTAAATTTATTGAACTTGATCTTTTTGACCCTCACCATTAATTTTTTTAAGGTTGTTTCTGAGGTTAGTCCCTCTCTAGCCCATCTCGCTTGAGTGCTTTTAATTACTGACTCCTCATTAGTTGTCATTATTTTATATATCTTACCCGCTAGACCCTTACTTGTCTTCCTCTTTTCTTTGTACAAGATTTCTGCGACTTCTTCTGAGTCCCCCTCCCTCTTTTGCCTCTCCTTTTTTATTGCATTATATAGACCGGTCGCCTTCAACCAGTACTGTTTCCCTACTGTCTCAATTATTGTTTGTAGTGGCTTAAGCCGGCCTCCTTCCCCATACATATCTCTTATTCTAGCGAACCCTTTTTCTTGGAGTAGTTTCCACCAATGGGGGTCGTCTGATTCCCCATATACACTTTCCACTGGTGCCCACTCAGAGAGCTTGCTCAACCAGATTGGTTGCCATTTCTCCCATATTTTCAACGCTGTTCTCCTAGGTCCCACCGCTCTGCCGTATTCCTTCTTCACATTTCTTGTAAATATACCCAGCCTCCCAGCTCCTTCATTTAATTCATTTTCCAATCTAACCCATTTCTGCTCTATATCTTCTCCTATCTCTATCATTGACTTGACGTTAAAAGTTTCGTAGTAGTCTGTTAGATTGGGTACACCCCACCCCAATACATTTTGCGGGTTATAAATGAACTTCTTTTGCATTCTGGGCTTTTTACTTCCAAAGATCCATTCCCTAATTATTCCATTCCATTTTTCTAACTGTTGTATACTTAATTCTACTGGGAGTGTTTGGAATAGATACATCATCTTAGAAATTAGGAACATCTTTACGGCTCTTATTTTGTTTGAAATGCTTAAATTTTTGTTTGCCCATCTTTTCATGTCCTTACAGATCTTCTTCCAGACCATTTTGAAGTTCCCTTCCCCTGTTTTTTTCCAATTCTTCCTGATTTCGATCCCCAAATATTTTATTGACTTAGCTCCTGGGCCCATTTTTGTCATCTTTGCAATTTCTCTTCTCTCTGCTTTACTGACATTGAAGTACATAATTTCAGATTTGTCCATGTTCACTCTTAGCCCTGAATATGCTTCAAAATCCTCCAATATAGTCCTTATTTCTCTAATCCCCTCTTTAGGGTTTAGCAGCGCAATCATTATATCATCTGCAAACAAATTGATCTTTAATTCCTCACTCCCAATATGGTATCCATCTATTCTGCCGCTATTTCTTATTCTTTCTGCTAGGACCTCAATTCCCATAATAAATATGTATGGGGAGAGGGGGCATCCTTGCCTTACTCCTCTCTGTATGCTAAACTCCCTTGAATGCCCTCCGTTTACCCTTACCACTGCTTTCCCTCCCTTATATACTTCTTGTATGGCGCCCTTAAATTTTTCACCTATCCCATATTCATCTATCATTTTCCATAGATATTCGTGAGAGAGCGTGTCGAAGGCCTTATATACATCCAACTTAAGGAGGGCAAACTTTTTTTTTTGGCCATGTTCTATTATGTTGAGAATGTTCCTAATTGGATGGCTTATATTCCTTCCTCTCACAAAGCCATATTGATCCCCTTTAACTATTTTCGGTATCACCTCCTTTAGTCTATTTGCTAAAATTTTAAGAAAGATCTTATAGTCCTGATTAAGTAGACTAATCGGTCTGTATGAACCGACCATTTCTGGATCCTTTTGAGGTTTGGGGATGACCACTATTTCTGCTTTCCTCCATGACTCTGGGGCTTGTTCTCCTTTCAATATCACGTTAAACGTTATCTGGAGTTCTGGTGCTAAGACTTCTACCAGTTCTTTATAGAATTCTGCAGTAAACCCATCTAGTCCTGGGGATTTCCCTTTTTTAATTTCTTAATTACCTCTTCTATTTCCTGTACTGTTATCTCCTTCCCTAGCTTCTGTCTGTCCGCTAATGTTATTGTGAACTGTATTCTTTCTTCAAATTTTGTCATTTCTTTCTCTTTATATAAGTCCTGATAAAATCTTGCAAAGGCCTCCCTAATCTCCCTTGAACCTTGCATTACTGTGGAGCCTTCTCTTATGCACTTCACACTTTGTTTTTCTTTCCTAGCCCGTAGGTACTTTACCAATCTTTGGACTGACTTTATACTATTCCTCCGAAATTCATTTTTAATTAATGTCTCTTTTTTCCACAGAGTTATTGCATCTAACTGGTCCAAATCTCTTCTCAGTTCTCTAATTTGGGTCTGCCTTTGGGGGTTATAGGAGCTGCGGTGGCTCAAGTGGTTGAGATGCTGAACTGCAGGCTGTGGAAGGTCAGTAGTTCAGCAGTTCGAGACCCGAGAGTGCCACATGACGGAGTGAGCTCCCGTCTCTAGTTCCAGCTCCTGCCAACCTAGCAGTTCGAAAGCAAGAAATTGCAAGTAGATAAATAGGTACCACTTCGGTGGGAAGGTAACAGCGTTCTGTGCGCTTTGGTGTTTAGTCATGCCGGCCACATGACCACAGAAACGTCTTCGGACAGCGCTGGCTCTTCGGCTTTGAAACGGAGATGAGCACCGCAACCCTAGAGTCGGATTCGACTGGCTTTCGAGCAAGGGAACCTTTACCTTTACCTTGGGGGTTATAGCCTCTCGCTTGTTGTTGCTGGAGCACTCTCAACTCCTGAATCTTTTTTTGTCTATTTTGGTGCCACTCTTTTTTAATATTGATCTCCTTCCCAATACAAACTCCTTTAATCACTGCCTTCGCCGCATCCCACAAGGTATTACTAGTTACAGAATGCCTATTTTCTTTAAAGTATAGTTTGATTTGCTTCCTTATGTATTCCTTATCCTCTTTTTTTGCTATAACTAAGTTATTGTATCTCCAAGGTCTCTTGGTCCATTCTGTGCTCAAGTCCACCTCCAGGATTATAGGGGCATGGTCTGAGATCCAGATTGGATGAGTTCGGACCACTTTAACTGAGAGTGTTCTAGTTTCCATAATTAACACAAAATCTATACAGGAGTAGGTTCTATGCCTGTTAGAAAAGAAGGTGGGAGTAGATTTTTGACCACTAAGCTCATATACTTCCTTTAATCCCCATTTCTTTGTCAGATTTTTGCTGTGCTTTGTAATGTCCATATTAAAGTCACCAGTTACTATTAGCTCCCCCTGCAAGAAGTTTTGGGTCTTTAGTATTACTTTGTTTAGGAACTTCTTTTGTCCTCTATTGGGTGCATATAAATTAAGGATTGTAAGATACGTATTGTTTATTTTGCCCTTCACTACTGCATACCTGCCTTCCTTGTCTGTCAATTTATCTATTACCTCTATGTTCAAATTTTTATTTGCTAATATTGCCACTCCTCTGGCCTTGTTGGTCCCTCTGGACTCACTCAAAGTCACCCACCCCAAGTTGTTAAACAGTGGCTTAGGGTCCCTTTTGGCTTTATGTGTTTCCTGTATGCATATTACATTGATACCCTCGTCTCTTGCCATCTTAGCTAGCCTATATCGTTTGAGATTTGAGGATAAGCCATTTACATTCAATGAGAGTAGTCTGATAGGTCTAGCCATATTCTTTGGAACATTTCGTGCCCCTCCCCCGCTGCTGAAGCATGTTGCCTATTCCCCTATTATTCCTCCATTCCCCTTCCCCCTTCCCTTGTGTGAGAGAAATTCTTCTGGGGTTCCCCACCCCTTCTCTCCACATTCCAGAGATCCTGCATCCCCCTCCTCTCCCTGCACATTTCCCTTATACCTTTATTCAATGTTAGGCCCAGCTTTAAATGTATACTTCCCTTTAATTGCTAGCTCCTCGGGAGTTAGCTCTTTGCCGCTTGGATCCATGTGGCCTTGAGTCCTCCCTCTCGGCGTCTGAGTCACTGCCTTCGTCCATTCCACCTTCCTCACAGTTGCTGGAGTCCACTCCCAGTTCATCAAGCATCCTGACTGCCTCCATTGGATTCCTGGCTCTGTATCTCTTGCCTTCTCGAAATACAATCAGAGTTGTTGGGTACCCCCACGTAAAGTTTATACCTTCCTTAAACAGTTTTTGTGCGTAGGGTTTCAGCTGCCTCTTTTCCTGGAGCGTACTTGGGCTGAAGTCATGGCTGACATATGCTTTCTTGCCTCTAAAGTTCAGGTCTTTAATCTTCCTGAGCATTCTAAAAACCTCATCCTTTAATTTTTCTCTGGCAAATGCTATTATCACTTGTCTTGGCTCTCCTCCCCTCTGTTTCCTAAAGAGCCTGTGTGCCCGTTCTACCTCTGCCTCGTTCACGCTGGCGCCATTTTGTTTGAACCACAGGCATAGTTCAGATTCTAATTGTTTTGGGAGTATTTCCTCACTGATACCCGATATTATCATATTCCTCCTTCGCTGCCGGTCTGACTGCCTTGCTAAATTTTTCTCCAATTCCTTAATTTTTTCTTCATTAGCATCAGCTTTCTTCTTTGCTCCCTCAGCAATTTCTCTCACTATGCCTATCTCCTGTGCTATCTGCGTGGTGTCTTTTTTCACCGCTTCTATATCTCCAGAGATTTGTTTTGGGAATGCTGCTATCTGCTCTGATAGTTCCTTAATGCTCCGGGCCATAGTCGCTCTGTTTACAGCTTCTGGCTGCTACCTTGTATTCCTAATAGTTTTGATTTGTAACTCTGGCGGCGTGCCTGGTTACCTTATCTCCAATTTGTTTTCTTTTTCTCCTATGTTTCCTCCTCCTAATCCTGACCTCGTTAGGAGCTTGTTCCTCTTCCTCCCGAGTAATTAATTACCTTTTTGTGTCCTTCTAGGCCATAAATCTTTTTAGTTTAGTGGAGAGAGTCTGAGGCACGGCTTCTGTTGCTAGCGCATGCGTGGATCTCCTCCCTATGGGGACTAGGCTCCTGACTCTGACTTAGGGGAATCAATGGGAACGACGGTGGGAAATTCAAACCTGCCAATGGGACCAAGTGTCAGGGTCAGTAGCAAGCAGGTCCACACACACTCTCCAAGGAAAGTTATGCTTTATTAGAATACTGTTCCGTTGCCAAGTATTACAGGTACATTGTCAGGAATAGTGCTTATTGCAAGGGACTCAATACATATACCCTGATGCTTCCACTAGCTAAGCGAATGAACTTCAAGCACGTGCACAGGAATCCTCCCGGCGGGACATTACATCATAAACAGGAGACTCTCTCCACCCCCTGAGAGCATAAATATTCACACCGATAATGGAACTCAAGCTCTCCCTTCCCGTCAAGGTTACATTGATAGTGCCATCTGGCTAAGCCAGTTTGCACAGGTGGAGGAGTGCCTCCCTTCTGTTACCCACGGTAGCCAAGCAAAGCAAGCATGTGCACATGCGTAGAGGTCAGGGATGATGGGGTAGCCTTAGCCTTGGGGTGGGGTGTTGTTGGTGCCTTATCTGCACTATTGCGTTGTCTAAGCGCATAGTATGCAACCAGCATTCACCCTTCTCCACCCCCTGCATCCAGGCCTGCAGGGTTCTTGGATCCATGGAACTCAGAGCATTATTCTGGATTTCAGATGTCAGCCCCAGCCAGTACTGCTGAGCCAGCACTGGGTCAGACCAGTCATGGATTTTGGCAGCTTGCAGTTAAAACTCCGCCGAGTACTCCCTTACAGTTAACTTGCCTTGCTCAAACGTCCGGAGGAATGCTTCCGCATTCTCGCCTGCGGTGCAGTCCTTGAATTGGGCTCTCAGTGCCCTCATAAATGCACCTACGCTCTCCAATCAATGTTGTGGAGACTCACATACCAGCTTGTTGCCACCCCCACAGTTGAGAAGCGATAAAGTCTTCTTGCTGCTCCTCATCCTGGAACAAATGGGCCCATCCAGGAACTTCAGCACCCGCACAATAAAAAAGAGAGGTTTTTTGGATCGCCATCAAAGGTAACATCCAGTAAATCCTTGGGCCACAGCAGGGCTGGCGGAGCCACAGGGACCATGGGTTGCGGAACCAGGGGGGAGGAGGAGGTGGTGGCACTGGCAGCAGTGGTGATACAGGTGCTGGAGGAGGTGGCGTTGTGGAGTTGGCTGAGGGACTGGCCAGCCAGGAGCTGGCCCTGGAGGGGGGGACTGCCACGGCCCCCTGTTAGGTGGCCAGTTGGGTCTGCACTGCCTGGGCCACTATCCCCGGTAAGGTCTGAAGCAATTGCCCCATGTCCCACATTATCGTGCGGCAGTCCAGTTCCAGGCTATCCAGCCTCCCATCCATGTCCCTTCCCAGGCTTAACAGAGACCTCGATGGGAATATAGTGGGTCTACTCGGGGTCACACTGAAGCTCCCTGAGCTCAGCCGGGGGTCATATACACTATCCCGACTCCAACTCCCCGGCACCGACCAGGTAGTCATCATGGAGTCCCCCAGATGTGAGGCGGTAGGTTACTCCCTTCCCCAAATGCATGGGGATGAACAACACCGCCAGCCAGGGGGTGGCTCCTCCATCAGTAGACACCGGCCCTGCAGGGCTCACCGTCGTCAGCGGGGCCATTGTTGCTGGCACTCCCATTCCCATAGTCATCGGGGGGGGGGCAGGCACTGTCATTGTGGGTACTGTCATGGGCACCGTCGTAGGCACCATTCAGGGTACCGTGATAGGTACCATAGTAGGCACCCCAGCACCACCGGATCCACTCATCTTCATTAAGAGAGACTCGGGCCGATGGATGAAAAGGGATTCCTGACAATTCTGTCAGGGTCAACGGCAAGCACATCCAAACACACTCTCCAGGAAAAGTTATGCTTTACTGGAATACTGTTCTGTTGCCAAGTTGTACAGGTACATTGTCAGGAATAGCAATTAGTGCAAGGGACTCAATACATATAGTCTGATGCTTCATCTAGCTAAGCAAATGACATCCAAGTGCACGCAGGGGAATTTGTTGAGATCCACATGTTCTGTAAGTCTGTCTAGATGTATTTGATCTACTGACAGGTAGCTGTCAGCCAGGAATCTCTGTAAGAGCTGGCTACAACTGGTTCAGGGCAGTCTTCCAATGCCATCACAGTGACTCAGCACTGAAGCCTGATTGGCTAGTGTTTGTATAAATGTAAGTGAGTGATGTACAGTTTCTCCTTCTCATTTGTATGATTGCAGCAGAGCACTTTGACACTCTGTTTGATGGTGGCTGTGGTGTGTAAATAAATGTATATACTTTCCACATAGCTAAAGCCTCCAGTATTTATTTGGATACTCGCACTCTCTTCTGGCCCCCTTCGTGCCTGCCACTTCTGCTTCGAACCCTTGACAGGGTTATGGGCCCAGCCTACGGTTGGCTGTGCATGGAGTAAGTTGGAGCTGTTGGGAGCTGTGGAAGCAGTATCTGTGGAGTGTCTGTCTGCTGTGGCTTTCTTTGTTGGAGAGAAAGCAGTGTCTAGCTGTGCTGTCTGAGAAGCAGGCTGGAGGAGCTGTGAGCTGGAGGAGCCAGAGGTCGGTTGCAGTGTGTGGGAGTCCAGTGTGAAGGAGGACACCAAGCAGCCGGAGCCAAGTGATCAGCAGCCGGGAGCAAGCATCATGGCTCAGGTATCTACTTCCCAGCTGGTTGAAAAGCTCACTTCTACTAACTATAACAATTGGGCACTAAAAATGAGGTTCTTCCTTGTGAAAGAGGGGCTTTGGACGTATGTTAATGACCCTCCCAAAGAACCGACACCCCTTGATGAGAGAAATGATGAAAGAGCCCTAGCACTGATTGTTTTGAGCGTCAGTGATGATCAGCTGGTTTATGTCGCTCATGCTGACAGTGCTGAAAAGGCTTGGACTTCACTAAAAGACGTTTATCAGCAGGCTAATGTCGGGTCTCTTATCTCATTAACCCAGCGTTTGTATAGAAAGCTGCAAGCACCCCAGGAGCCTGTGAAAGACCATCTCAAGGTCCTGATGTATTATTTTCGTCAGCTTCAGAAGCGTGGCAAAGTTTTTGAAGAGATAGATAAAACTTACATCATCTTATTATCGTTATCTCAACCATTCGATACAATCTTGCCTGCATTTGAGTTGGTGGATGAAAAAGTTTTAACAGTCCAGTTCGTCACCGGTAAGCTGATGCAACATGAGGAACGTCTTGCTGGATCTAGGCAGCATGCCAGGGAGTCTGGGCAGTTGGTCAAAGTGACTGGGCACAGTTCCAGGCAATCTGCAGAGGAGATACCAGCAAGCACCTGTACTTTTGCCGTTGCCAACCTCCAGGAACAGTCCAAAGATACTTCCAGAGGCAGCAAGAACAAAAGAAATGTTTTTTCTGCGGCTCTACAAACCACATGGTACGTTTCTGTCCTGAAAAGCGGAAGCAAGGAAAGAAGCAGCCTGAGTCTCAGCATTCTGTAGCTATGGTGGGCCCTGTGGACAATTTCGTGGCTTCATCCTGGCTATTCGATTCAGGCGCATCCCAAACGTATTGCAGGGACGAGGCACTGCTACACAATAAAAGGACCTCTCCCTTAACGCACGTGAGTCTTGCAGATGGCACACCTTCCCAGGTTACAGCTGAGGGGGATGTGTTTTTCCCCAACTTGAACCATACTTTTAAGGGGGTGATTTGTGTACCTGGCCTACAGAATAATTTGTTAAGCATTATGAGTTTAGACACTGCAGGGTTCCAAGTGGTATTTGCTAACAAAGAGTGCAAAATTATGAAAGCTGGCAAAGTGTGTGCAATAGGCAGGTTGCAAAATAATGTTTATGTGCTGAACAATACAAAAGAAAATGTACAAGCTGTTACCAATGTTAACCCCCACAATAACTGTCCACATTTGTTACACCCCCGTCTAGGTCATGTAAGTTTCAAAACTATCCAAGAGACCCTGGCCCTGACAGGCCAAGAGGGAGTAAAAGAGTGTAAAAACTACCTAGACTGTGAAATATGTAAGATGGCAAATTCTAAAGCGTTTCCTGTTGCAAAAAAGAGCCTAAGAGAGTCTCAAAAGCCTTTGGCTTTGGTTCACATGGATGTGGTTGGTCCTTTTCCAAAAAGCCATTCGGGTAACAAATATGTGCTCATTATTACTGATGACTGGTCAAGATTTTGCTGGGTGTATGTGATGAAGTGCAAATCAGATGTCTTCCCAACCTTTAAATTCTGGTACAAAAGAGTTAAGAATCAGTTTGGCAATGTGCTAGCCATCCAAACTGACATGGGGGGGGGGAATTTACCTCCAATGCCTTTGAGCACTTCCTACAACAGAAGGGAATAAAACATAGGGTTGCCAATGTTTGTACTCCAGCAGAAAATGGTGTGGCCGAGCGCAAAGGTGAGGTTCTTCAAAATATGATGTATGCAGTGTTGAAGGCTCTGGCCTGGGTATTGCGTTTTGGGCTGAAGCGATGAAAAATGCCTGTTATGTTAGTAACCGGATTTATTCATGTTCTGTAGAAGACATACCTTACAGATTACTGTACAACCGTTTACCTAATCTGGAATACCTAAGGGTTTTTGGCTCCAAAGCATGGGTAAATATACCTCTTGAGCGCAGGAGGAAAGGGGGAGCCAAAGCCAGAAAATTGATCTTCCTTGGTTATCAGTCTGGCATGAAGACCTATAGGTTTGCTGATCAATACAACAAAGTGAGTGTCAGCAGGTCTGCCTCTTTTTGTGAGCATGAAAATTGGGGAAAAATTCATGCTAATGAATTAACACAAGTGGTTGCTTTACCTAGCTCTGATAACACTGAGAGTGTCAGTAATGAGCCTGTGATCAAACAAGAGCAACAAATTGTAAATGTGCAGTCTGATGGTGTGCAAAATGAGAAAGTACTACCGAGGGTTTCTATGCACAGCACTAAGGGCATACCACCTGTAAGATATGGCTATGATGTCAATCATGTTTACATAAAGGAGCCTCAAACCTACAATGAAGTATTGCAAATGCCTTCAGTTGAGAAGGAGGCTTGGGTTCAGAGTGGCCCCCATAAAAGCAGGGCAAAATAACATGAGAGTGGATCATTTTGATTTGGCAAATGCACCCATCTCTGAGAAGGTTTACATGGTACAAATTCCTAGTGTTGTGTGCAGTTAGAATGGGTTTTACAACTGCTAACTGACTTCAATGTAAACTATGTGTTACCTATCAATGTTTTCTGTGACAATGTGGCTACACAACAGCTGGCTGATACACAGAGTATTAGAGTTAGAAGCAGGCACATTAACATAAGGTACATGAATGTTAAGGATGTACTACAACGAGGTTTAATAAAATTAACCTATTGTGCTTCTAAGGTAAACGTAGCAGGCTTGTTTACCAAGTGCCTTGATGTGAAAACGTTTACTGATTTGAAGATCGAACTGAACATCCAGATGCAGACTTAAGGGGGAGTGTTGCGATCCACATGTTCTGTAAGTCTGTCTAGATGTATTTGATCTAGTGACAGGTAGCTGTCAGCCAGGAATCTCTGTAAGAGCTGGCTACAACTGGTTCAGGGAAGTCTTGCCACCGCCATCACAGTGACTCAGCACTGAAGCCTTATTGGCTAGTGTTTGTATAAATGTACAGTGAGTGATGTACAGTTTCTCCTTCTCATTTGTATGATTGCAGCAGAGCACTTTGACACTCTGTTTGATGGTGGCTGTGGTGTGTAAATAAATGTATACACTTTGCACATAGCTAAAGCCTCCAGTATTTATTGGATACTCGTACTCTCTTCTGGCCCCCTTTGTGCCTGCCACTTCCGCTTTGAACCCTCGACAGAATTCTCCCGGCAGGACACTACATCATAAACGGGAGACTCTCCCCACCCCCCCTGAGAGCAGAAACATTCACACCGATAGTGGAATTCAAGCCCTCCCTTCCCTTCAAGGTTACACTGATAGCGCCGTCTGGCTGAGCCCGTTCACATGGCCGAAAGAGTGCCTCCCTTATGTTACCCATGGTAGCTAAACAAAGCAAGCATGCACGCATGCGCAACGGTCAGGGACGAAAGAAAACAAAGAAAGCATGACAGCTAGCTGACAATGTATGGACTGCAGTAAGGGAATCAGCAGTGTCCCTGTGTGGCTGTTGGATACATAGATTCTGGCTCTATAGTACCACTCATATATTCTCTGTGAAATTTGTGTGCTCTGGTTGTAAGCAGTGCTTATTTTGATGCACTATTCCTGCTGCTCATAAAACTAAGTGCTTCAGTGTTAATACTCACTTCACTTTGGTAGCATTTCTAAACTGAAATAATCACAATATAGTAAGAAAGAGGATCACTGAAGTCATGAACAAGGCTCTGGATTTCTATTGTTCATGCCACTGTATTTGAAACAAAAATTATCATATTCAGTCATAAACAGTTTTTAACAAATTTGGCTAGCATTTAGACATAAGAGATTGGAGCCAAGTACTAGGAGTGCTGTTTCTAGGTTGTAACTTTTCTCCTTCCCATTACAGCCCAAGGGCCCACCAGTAATGTCCCCAGGGTTCAGGAAGCCTTCAGAAACAGCACTGAGTAGTAAATCAGTGTCTACAGAGGAAGATGGCAATCAGTGGATCCTTCCAATCTGTCTCCTCTGACTTGAGAAAATGAGTGTTGGATCCAACCCAAGGAAACTCAAGGTTAAAACAACCAAACAGCTAATTTCAGAAGAAAATAAAATTGACCTTTGGAATTCATGAACTGGGGTTGTGATCATGGACACTGGCATAACAAAAACACAAGAAATAGTAGAAAAGAGTCCCGTGGCACCTTAAAGACTAACAAAATTTGTTGTAGGGTATGAGGTTTCATGAGTCACTGCTCACTTCTTCAGATACAATGAGCAGTGACTCATGAAACCTCATACCCTACAACAAATTTTGTTAGTCTTTAATGTGCTACTGGACTCTTTTCTACTGCTACAGACAGACTTAACATGACTACCCATCTTCATCTATCTACAAGAAATAATGAAAGACTGAAATGTTGTTGGCTTTTTATTTGGATGGTAGGAGCATTGTTGTTTCTGTTTTATGAAAGGGGAGACTAAAGCCAACAGAAATTGGTTGCAAGAATACCTGAGAAAGACATGAATGATCTAGAGTCTGAAACAGACAACCTAGTAATTTGCTGAATACTCCAGACAGATCTTGGGATCTGACTTCTATATTTCTCCACCAAAGCTGGAATGTATCTCACAGGCTTTGACCTGAAAGGTATACAGGCTTTGACCTGAGAGGCAGGAAGGAGGTCCTGCTCTGAGAAGGAGCAAGGTGTTTGAGCTGCCAGAGTGGTGAGTGGTTTTTTAATTTATTTACTTTCAGCTGAGGTGCTTTAGCTGAGAAGGTACTGTGTGGGGGACTGTACTTGGGAGTGTGTGGGTGAGTTGTAACAGACTCCTGGCTGCTGGAGTTAGGGTGTGAAAGGGTGATTGTTGGCCATTAAGTGCCTGGGTGAAATTGAATAGCAGACTCCTGGCTGCTGGAGTTAGAGTGTGAAAGAATGCCAGCAGGGGGTTGGGGGCTATCCAGCGTTTTGCATGGAGTGTCACATGTATGACTATCTGCCCACTGTTCAGAAGTCTTGGGTGTGTGCTCGGTGCAAGGAGCTCCTGCTTCTCAGGGAGCGAGTTTGCTCCCTTGAGGCCAAGGTGGCTGACCTGGAGAAGCAGAGACAGTCAGTTAGGTGCACGGAGAAGACTCTCGGGGACTTGTTAGGTATGTCCCACTCTGGATCTGGCAGCCCAGCTGCTGCCAGGGAGCATGAGGGTCAAGGGGAAATGGAGCACCATGCTGAGGACCTCTTCTTCAGCTGGTGAACGAGTATCCTTTCGTACCAAGGAATCGTCCCTGGGAAGGGTGGGAGGGGGGCTCTTGGTAGTTGGTGATTCGATCCTTAGGCAGGTAGACAGCTGGGTGGCAAACCCGCGTACTGACCGTATGGTGACTTGCCTGCCTGGTGCGAAGGTAGCGGACATTACGCGTGTTTTAGATAGGCTGGTAGATAGTGCTGGGGAGGAGCCAGTGGTCGTGGTGCACATTGGCACCAACGATGTGGGGAAATGCAGTCGTGAGGTCCTGGAGGAGAAACTTAGGCTGCTGGGCAGGAAACTCAAGGCCAGGACCTTCAAGGTAGCCTTCTCAGAAGTGCTACCTGTTCCACGCGCAGGGCCGGAGAAACAGCCACAGATCAGGAGTCTCATTGCGTGGATGAGACGGTGGTGTAGGGGGGAAGGGTTCAAGTTTGTTAGGCACTGGGATGCTTTTTGGGACAAGAGGGAGCTGTACAAAAGGGACGGTCTCCACTTGTCCCCAGAAGGAACCAGGCTGCTGGCGCTCAAAATCAAAAAGGTGGCAGAGCAGTTTTTAAACTGAATAATGGGGGAAAGCTGACAGGAGATGAAAAGTCTCTGGTTCAGGATGGCTCATCTCAAAGAGATGAAGGGGTAGCTATTACTTTTGTACAAGGAAATGGATTAAAATTGTCCAGTGAGACTGCGGCTAATGATAGGAACTGCCTGGCAAGGTCTCGAGGCAGCAAGAGGAAGGCTGTGGGCTTAACAAATGTGGGAAACAAATACTAGAAATCTCCGAGGTAAAATCGGGGAGTTGGAATGCTTGGTGTTGGGGGGGGAAATAGACATTGTGGGTATTTCAGAAACTTGGTGGGATGTGGAAAATCAGTGGGATACAGTGGTTCCTGGTTATAAATTATATCGGAAGGATAGGGGGGGCAGGGTTGGAGGTGGGGTTGCTCTGTATGTCAGTGAGGGTATACCGTCCAGTAAGATTGAGAGAAAATTGGATTCGCTTCTGGAAATGCTAAGGGTTGAAATAGTGGGTCCAAAAGGAGGCTTAACTGTGGGAGTTTGTTATCGCACACCAGATCAAAATATAGAGGAGGATTATAAAATGATGAATGAATTAAAGATAGCGGCTAGACGAAATAACTGTATCATAATAGGCGACTTTAACTACCAAACATTGCTTGGGTCAATATGAGTTCTAGTCGGGAAAAAGAGATTGAGTTTTTAGACACTCTCAATGATTGTGCTATGGAACAGAGGGTCACAGATCCTACCAGGGGAGAGGCGATCCTGGATTTGGTCCTAAGTAACACCCAAGACCTGGTGAGAGATGTAAAAGTGATTGCACCACTTGGGAACAGTGACCATAATGTCATTGAGTTTAACATTTGTACAGATAGGGAGTTGCCCAAAAAGACTGACACAACCACTTTTAACTTTAAAAGGGGTAACTTCTCTGGTATGAGGGGACATGTGAGGAAGAAATTGAAAGGAAGTATGGAGAAGGTCAAAACCATTGGGGAAGCTTGGAGAGTATTTAAAAATACGATCCTAGAAGCTCAGAAAAAATTTATACCACAGGTTAGGAAAGGTATAAATAGGTACAGAAAAAAGCCTGCATGGTTAACAAATAAAGTGATGGAGGCTGTAAAAGGTAAGAAGGATTCCTTTAAGCAGTGGAAAGCTAGTCTTAGTGAGGTTGATAAAAGGGAACACAGACTATGGCAAATAAAATGCAAGTCTGTGCTCAGGCAAGCAAAAAGGGAATATGAGGAGCATATCTCAAAAAACATAAAGGCAAACAATAAAATTTTTTTCAAATACATTAGAAGTAGGAAGCCAGCCAGGGAAGCAGTGGGGCCCTTGGATGACCAAGGGGTAAAAGGAGTAGTGAAGGATGATAGGGAAATGGCTGAGAAGCTGAATGCATTTTTCTGCCTCTGTCTTCACTGTGGAAGAACTCATATGTGAACTTGTGGATCTCCTGACAAAAATATGTAATCTTTCTTTAAAATCTGCCTCCATTCCTGAGGACTGGAAGATAGCTAATGTCACTCCCATCTTTAAAAAGGGCTCCAGGGGAGATCCAGGAAATTACAGGCCAGTCAGTCTGACATCGATACCGGGTAAGTTGGTGGAAACTGTTATTAAGGAAAGAATTCGTAGGCACATTGACGAACAAAAACTATTGAGGCAGACTCAGCATGGGTTCCGTAGGGGAAGATCTTGTCTCACTAACCTGTTAGTGTTTTTTGAGGGAGTGAACAAACATGTGGACAAGGGGGACCCAATAGATATTATTTACCTTGACTTCCACAAAGCTTTTGATACAGTTCCTCATCAAAGGCTCCTAAGTAAGCTCAATAGTCATGGGATAAAAGGACAAGTCCTCTTGTGGATCAAAAACTGGCTTATAAATAGGAAACAGAGAGTGAGTATAAATGGGAAACTTTCTCAGTGGACGGTGATAAGCAGTGGGGTACCACAGGGATCAGTACTCAGTCGGATGCTTTTTAAGTTGTTTATTAATGATTTGGAATTGGGAGTAAGCAGTGAAGTGGCTAAATATGCAGATGACATGAAGTTGTTCAGGGTGGTGACAACCAGGGAGGATTGTGAGACACTCCAAAGGGATCTGTCGAGGATGGGTGAGTGGCAAATGGGGTTCAATGTGGACAAGTGCAAAGTGATGCACATTGGAGCCAAAAATCCTAAATATAAATACACGTTGATGGGGTCTGAACTGGCAGAGATGGACCAAGAGAGAGATCTTGGAGTCGTAGTGGATAACTCAATGAAAATGTCTAGACAGTGTGTAGCTGCAATAAAGGAGGCCAATGCTATGCTGGGGATTATTAGGAAGGGAATTAAAAACAAATCAGCCAGTTTCATAATGCCCCTGTGCGACCTCATTTGGAATACTGTGTACAGTTCTGGTCACCACATCTCAAAAAGGATATTATAGCATTGGAAAAAGTGCAGAGAAGGGCAACTAGAATGATAAAAGGGTTGGAACGCCTTCCCTATGATGAAAGGTTAAAACGCTTGGGGCTCTTCAGCTTGGAGAAACGACGGCTAAGGGGTGACATGATCGAGGTTTATAAGATTATGAATGGGATTGAGCATGTTGAGAAAGAAGTACTTTTCTCCCTTTCTCACAAGACAAGAACTCGTGGGCACTCCATGAAATTGCTGAGCAGTCGATTTAGAACAGATAAAAGGAAATACTTCTTCACCCAAAGAGTGATTAACATATGGAATTCACTGCCGCAGGAGGTGGTGGCAGCTACAAGCATGGACAGTTTCGAGAGGGAATTAGATAAACATATGGAGCAGAAGTCCATCAGTGGCTATTAGCCACAGGGTATAGATGGGAATTCTCAGTGTGGGGCAGGTGATGCACTCTATTCTTGGTGCTGGAGGGGGCAGCAGTGGGAGGGCTTCTAGTGTCCTGGCCCGACTGCTGGACCTCCTGATAGCATGTGGTATTTTTGGACACTGTGTGACAGAGTGTTGGACTAGATGGGCCATTGGGCTGATTCAACATTGGCTTCTCTTATGTTCACTGCCAGTAACAGAAGCCATCAGCTTCTGAAGGAGGCCTAGCTCACATCAAAGGGATTAAAGGGGATCATGGAAGTCAGTAACAGCAAGCTGTAAGGTTCCGAAAGCGATAGCAACAAGAAGAGGAGAGGAGAGAAGAGAAGGGGAAAGTTGTTGATGAATAAAGAGGCTGCTGCTTTTAGTTTCCTGATTGGTGTAGTACAAATTGTATCAGTGTCAAAATCTGAAATGATCAAAGCAAATTTAAAACACAAGAAGCCATCAGTATAAAATCAGTGGAACAGAAATAAACCAAAAATAATTTTCCGGGGGGGACGGACAATTCCCCCTGCAAATATTACAGGTACATTGTCAGGAATAGTGCTTATTGCAAGGGACTCAATACATATACTCTGATGCTTCCACTAGGTAAGCGAATGAAATTCAAGCACGTGCATGGAAACCCTCCCGGTGGGACATTACATCATAAATGGGAGACTCTCTCCACCCCCTGCGAGCAGAAACATTCACACTTATAATGGAATTCAAGCTCTCCCTTCCCATCAAGGTTACATTGATAGCGCCATCTGGCTAAGCCACTTTGCATGGGTGGAGGAGTGCCTCCCTTCTGTTACCCATGGTAGCCAAGCAAAGCAAGCATGTGCGCATGCGTAGAGGTTGGGGATGATGGAAAACAAAGAAAGTATGGTAGCTAGCTGACACCAAGGGGTGTCTCCCTATGTTTGTATATAGTTGGCCACCAGCCGGTAAAAGGTGTTCTTTGTTGTGTAATAGCAAGCCATGCTGACCACTGCATCTGTGTCTGTGGCTTCCTTATGCATCCAACCCACTACACAATAATGGCATCGAGGATGGGATCCTGCTAAGCACTGCAGCTGGGCTGACAGACAACGCTACCGAAGACAATGCTCCGCCATCCCACGTGCCTCGTTCCACGAGCGCCTCCAAGGGTGGACAGCAAGCCACTGATCAGCACAATGGCTGTTGTTCCAGGATCTGGGCTGCAGCCACAATTCAACGCCTCCCAGCCTCAGCGATGGGGAGCCTGGGTCACGGGCCTGCGACAAGCCCTCGTGTTCTACCAAATCACGGACGAGGCCAGGAAGAGGGGTCTGCTTCTCAGCTCATGTGGCCCTGCAATTGTGGACCTGGCACAGTATCTCCTCTCTCCCAAGAAGGTAGAGGAGTGTACCTTCAAAGAAATCATGAAGGCCATCCAAGATCACTACTCACCGAACGCCTCTGAGATGACCTGCCATGTGGTTTTCCAGCAGCGGAGCCAGCAGGGTCAGGAAACCACTGCAGAGTTCCTCGTGGAGCTCTGCCACCTGGTGGCCAATTGTACATTTGGGGGGCATCTGGACATCGCTCTCCGTGACTGATTCGTCACTGGCCTCCAAGGGAGAAACTACGGTGCCGGATAATGGAGTGTGAGAAGGTCACGATAGCCTCAGCTCCTGCCACAGCCACCGCGTGGGAGAGGTCCCACCTGGCAGCCACCACTGCACACAAGGCTGCCATCACCATGAGCAGCGACCCTGAGGACTCGGAGGTCCACTGAACACAAGCAGCACACCACTCGCAAGCCCCCAAAACAAGCTCCGCACACAAGCAACCCGGCTCAGTGGCTCAGGAGTGTGCCAGCCATGGCAGTCAGCACAAACGAAAGACATGTCAGTTCCGGGACACCATGTGCAGAGACTGTGGCTGCATGGGCCACATAGCCAGGGCCTGCCAATCCAAGGGATCCCGTGCACCACTAAAACAGCCCTGCCACAAGACCGACACGCACTACGAGGAGTATGCGGCAAAAGAGGATCTCTACCTCATCACCAATGCACTGCAATCAACGGAACAGGCACTGAGACTCCCCATCCACTCTTCTGCCCCTAAAATCTAAGTCTGGGTTAAAATAGAGGGGGGGCCCCTGCCTCATGGAGCTCAATTCTGGCTCCGTGTCCTCCATAATTTCAGAGGCCATGCTCAAACGTCTCTGCCCACGGGAGGCCCCCCACTTGCGCCCATCACCCATGACGCTCATGGACTTCCAGAGGAATAGGGTGCCGATAAGGGGGTTGGGAGTTTCCGGGTGCAGTACCGTGACTTCAAAGGTCTCTTGGACATGATTGTGGTCGAGGGCAACCTAGTCAGGGTCCTGGGAAGGGGCTGGTTTGAACCCCTAGGAATATCGATCGAGGGGGTCCAACTTTGCACAGCACATGATTTTCAGGAGCTCTGCCAAGAATTTCCAGCCGTCTTAGACGGAATGCTTGGTCAGTACACGGGCCCCCTGGTTTTGTTGCAACTAGACCCCAAGGTGGCCCCCACTAGAATGCTTTCCAGGACGGTCCCATTCACGCTGAAACCTAAAATCAACACAGAACTGGACCGCCTAGTGGCCCAGGGGTCCTGGAACCGGTCTCCCACATGGCGTGGGAGACCCCAATTATTATGCCCATAAAACCTAATGGGGATGTCTGCATCTGTGCGGACTACAAGTGCACAATAAACAAGGCACTGCAGGACCATTCCTATCCAGTCCCTGTGGTGAGCCACGTACTAGCCACCTTGGCAGGGGCAAAGATCTTTGGCAAATTAGATCTAGCCCAAGTGTACCAGCAGCTGTCAGTCGACGGGCTGACTGCAGAGGCACAGACTATTGTGACTCACTGAGGAGCTTTCTGGGTGAATCGGCTCCAATTTGGGGTGAGTGTGGCTCCTGGCATTTTCCAACAGCTGATGGATTCTCTTCTCAAAGGGATACCCGGCGTCACCCCATTTTTTGATGATGTGATGATAGCCACCCCCACGCTGGACGAATTCACCGACTGCCTCCACATGGTCCTCAGCCATTTCTGGGATGCCAGTCTTAAAGTTAAATGGGAGAAGTGCCTGCTCAGGGTGCCATCTGTGGACTTCTTGGGATTCACTGTGGATGCAGAGGGCCTGCACCCAGCGTGAGAGAAGGTGAAGGCTATCGTGGAGGCTCCCCCCAGAATCCAAGGCTGAGCTCCAGGCTTTTCTTGGACTCCTCAACTTTTACCATGCCTTCCTCCCCCACAAGGCAGTGGTAGCCAAATCACTCCACCGTTTGCTCAACAAGCGGGCTCCCTGGGTTTGGGCCCCTCTCCAGGCCATTGCATTTCGGATCGTCAAGGCACTCTTGATTTTAAACTCTGTCCTGTCCCACTTCAAGGAGTCCCTGCCTGTGGTCCTGGCCCATGACGCATCCCCCTACAGGTTCAGTGCAGTGCTGGCACACCATCTCCCAGATGGGCGGGAGGTCCCGGTCGCATACTACTCGCTGACCCTATGTGGCAGAGCAGAACTACACCCAGATAAACCGCAAGGGTCTGACAATTGTGGCCGGGGTGAAGAAGTTTTATGACTTCGTATACAGCCGGCCCTTCACCATCACCATGGACCGCTGCCCTCTGCTGGGCCTCCGCAGCAGATCGATGGATGCCTCAGGTCCTCTCCCCATGGGTCTTGCGGTGGTTCATCTTCCTTGTGGGCTACAACTACACCCTGCAACACCGCCTGGGGAAGGCGATGGGCCACACCGATGCCCTGAGCCAGCTTCCCCTGCCTGATGTGGACGAGGACCTGGCCCCAGCTCACTACATCCTCCAGATGGAAGGTCTCCCGGATGCTCCCCTCCAGGATGCGAATGTCACCTGCCACTCGGCCAGGGACCCTGTCATCTCCTGGGTTCTTGGCTGGGTGGTAAGGGGGTGGCCTGCGGCTCTAGCGGGACCAGAGTTCAGCACTTTCATGGCATGGTAAGAGAAGCTCTTGGCTTACAAGGGCTGTCTACTGTGGGGAGACCAGGTCGTAGTCCCCAGCGCCCTCCAGCTCCAGATTCTACAGGCTCTGCATGAGGCACACCCTGACATTGTGCGCATGAAGGCCCTTGCCAGGAGCTATGTCTGGTGGCCAGGCATAGATGGTGAAGTGGAAGCCTGGGTGAAGCATTGCCAGACCTGCCAGGGGGTCAGGCTGAGTCCGCCGAGCATGCCCACACAGTCCTGGGAATCGACAAGGACCCCATGGTCCCAACTCCACATCGATTTTGCCGGCCCCTTCCATGGACTGACATTCCTTGTAACAGTGGACTCATACTCCAAGTGGCTGGAGATTAGTCCTGCTTCCACCACCTCCTCCAGAGCCACCATTAGGGCACTCCGCAGAATCTTTGCCACCCACAGCCTGCCAGACACAATCGTCTTGGACAACGGATCAGCGTTCATGTCCGAGGCGTTCCAGCAGTTCCTACGAGACAACGATCCGGCACATCAGGTCAGCACCCTTCCATACCGCAATGAATGGGCAAGCGGAGTGCATGGTCTGCACCACGAAGGAAGCATTCAGCCACCTGACCGAAGGAGACTGGGAGTCTCGCATTGCCCAGTTCCTCCTAGTGCACCAGACTACTCCCAACCCGGTAATCAGCTGCTGCCCTGCAGAGCTCCTCATGGGCCAGAGACCTGCAATCCTTCTGGATTGCCTATACCCCGACAGGGCTCCTGAGGCATGGAGAAGTGTTTTGCCCACTCCAGAAGCACCGATTTCGGGAGGGGGTTTGAAAGACCTGAATCAGATTGCGGTAACAAGAGAGGAAGTCCTCCGACTGATGGACAATTTAAAAACTAATAAATCACCAGGCCCGGATGGCATTCATCCGAGAGTTCTGAAAGAACTCAAATGTGAACTTGTGGATCTCCTGACAAAAATATGTAATCTTTCATTAAAATCTGCCTCCATTCCTGAGGACTGGAAGGTAGCTAATGTCACTCCCATCTTTAAAAAGGGCTCCAGGGGAGATCCAGGAAATTACAGGCCAGTCAGTCTGACATCGATACCGGGTAAGTTGGTGGAAACTGTTATTAAGGAAAGAATTAGTAGGCACATTGATGAACAAAAACTATTGAGGCAGACCCAGCATGGGTTCTGTAAGGGAAGATCTTGTCTCACTAACCTGTTAGTGTTTTTTGAGGCAGTGAACAAACATGTGGACAAGGGGGACCCAATAGATATTATTTACCTTGACTTCCGGAAAGCTTTTGATACAGTTCCTCATCAAAGGCTCCTAAGTAAGCTCAATAGTCATGGGATAAAAGGACAAGTCCTCTTGTGGATCAAAAACTGGCTTATAAATAGGAAACAGAGAGTGAGTATAAATGGGAAACTTTCTCAGTGGAGGGTGGTAAGCAGTGGGGTACCACAGGGATCAGTACTCGGTCCGATGCTTTTTAACTTGTTTATTAATGATTTGGAATTGGGAGTAAGCAGTGATGTGGCTAAATTTGCAGATGACACAAAGTTGTTCAGGGTGGTGAAAACCAGGGAGGATTGTGAGGCACTCCAAAGGGATCTGTTGAGGATGGGTGAGTGGGCGTCAACGTGGCAAATGGGGTTCAATGTGGACAAGTGCAAAGTGATGCACATTGGAGCCAAAAATCCTAACTATAAATACACGTTGATGGGGTCTGATCTGGCAGAGACGGACCAAGAGAGAGATCTTGAAGTCATAGTGGATAACTCGCTGAAAATGTCTACACAATGTGTAGCTGCAATAAAGAAGGCCAACGTTATGCTGGGGATTATTAGGAAGGGAATTGATAACAAATCAGCCAGTATCATCATGCCCCTGTATAAATCATTGGTGCGACCTCATTTGGAATACTGTGTACAGTTCTGGTCACCACATCTCAAAAAGGATATTATAGCGTTGGAAAAAGTGCAGAGAAGGGCAACTAGAATGATAAAAGGGTTGGAACACCTTCCCTATGAAGAAAGGTTAAAATGCTTGGGGCTCTTCAGCTTGGAGAAACGACGGCTGAGAGGTGACATGATCGAGGTTTATAAGATTATGAATGGGATTGAGCAGGTTGAGAAAGAAGTACTTTTCTCCCTTTCTCACAATACAAGAACTCGTGGGCACTCTATGAAATTGCTGAGCAGTCAGGTTAGAACAGATAAAAGGAAATACTTCTTCACCCAAAGAGTGATTAACATATGGAATTCACTGCCACAGGAAGTCGTGGCAGCTGCAAGCATGGACAGTTTCAAGAGGGAATTAGATAAACATATGGAACAGAAGTCCACCAGTGGTTATTAGCCACAGGGTATAGATGGGAACTCTCAGTCTGGGGCAGGTGATGCACTCTATTCTTGGTGCTGGAGGGGGCAGCAGTGGGAGGGCTTCTGGTGCCCTGGCCCCACCGCTGGACCTCCTGATGGCACCTGGTATATTTTGGCCGCTGTGTGACAGAGTGTTGGACTAGATGGGCCATTGGCCTGATTCAACATTGGCTTCTCTTATGTTCTTATGTTCTTATGGAACATGGCTGAGCAACGAGAGGCGCCAAGGGGGTTCTTCCCGGAAGACCTGGTGTTTGTGAGGAACTATGGCAAGGGCCAAGAGTGGGTCGCAGGTAGGGTCATCTGCCCCACAAGACCTGTCTCCTATGAGGTATCAATGGACCGCGGACAGGTCCTGCGATGCCATGTGGACCAGCTAAGGTGGTGACTGCTCCCGGAAACAAGACAGCTCCCAACCCGAGGGGACAAACATGACACACTGGTGGCCGATGAAGACCCCGGAAGGGAACTGGGCCCCCATGAGGCAGCACAACCTGAAGTAAAAGCCCCAACTCTGGAGGGGACGCCGGATGAGCTCCTACCAGCACCATCATGCCCCAAAGTTTGGAACGAGATGGCGGCTCCTCCAGCACAACCACAACCCAGCAGCAGAGAAGCCCCGGCTCCAGCACCAAGGCGGTCCACTAGGGAACACAGAGCCCCATCGTATCTGAAGGACTATGTCTCATAGGTAGGGTCCGAACTATGGGGGGAGGGGTGTTGTGTCTGCTGACCGCCACAGGGCAGCAGCGACAGAGCCTGAGCTTGAGTCCCGGATAACAATGGGAACTAGGCTCCTGACTTTGACTTAGGGGAACCAATGGGAATGACAGTGGGAAATTCAAACCTGCCAGTGGGACCAAGGGGTGTCTCCCTATGTTTGTATATAGTTGGCCACTGGCCAGTAAAAGGTGTTCTTTGTTATGTAATAGCAAGCCATGCTGACCACTGGATCTGTGCCTGTGGCTTCCTTATGTGTCCAACCCACTACACAATACCCACACAGTCTCCTGCCTGCCTAGGGTTTTTTTTTGCCACCATAGGCTACCTTGACTTCTGCCCACTCTAGAAAGCTTTACTGGGTACTGTGCAACCCCCAAAATGGCAGCTGAACATCACAATCTGTTTTTTGTTTATGTTGGCTTTGTTTATGCAGATAATGCTTCTCCATTTTGGGTTTTTTGACTCCTACAATTTTTAAACATTATTTTTCTGCAAACATGGAAGGACTCCATGTCTGCAGAGAAATATCCCTATCCGTACCTGTCTCCATTCTCTGGATATTTAGTTCCACACAGGAGCAGGTTCAGAATTAGATATATGATGATGGAGAAAAAAGCTCATTTAAACACTATGTTATACTTCCTTCCACAGCTCTTCAAGGACTTTTTGTAAATTTTAACAAAAACTAGGATGCTTTTCCTTAACAGCCTGCAATTTGAAAGGAGAAATCTGTAGAAAGAGGAGTACACTACTTAAGTATTTCACCTGATTTGGAACAGGCAAAAAAGAATTACAGCTGAAAATAAGTTTCTCTTTGATCCACTGCATCCCAGTGGATGTTCCTCAGACCAATAACTTTCCTGATGGGTACAGTCAGGCTTGATCCTGCAGCAGACTTAGATTGGAATGTGGGGGAAAAAATGAGGTGGAATGGGCACTTGACAATGACTCTGCAAGGTGTGATGCAGAGAAAGGGCTTTCCCAACATTTCCTACTATAGTCAGTATTCAGTATTCATATTTATTGCATAGGGCCAAAGGTCATTACAAACTTAGTATACAATCAAGAAATAAAAAGAGGTCAAATAACAAACAAACCCAACAAAACAGAAAGACATTAAACCAGGTTGCTTCCAGACAGTATTAAAAGAGACAATTGTAGATCAGTTAAAATTATTTTACTAAAATTGATCCCATAAAACCTGTGAATATTCAGTCAAGTCAAGTTAGCCTTTATTGGCATAAATTATCAGTAAAAGTTATACAATTTAGGTAAAGGTAAAGGTTTCCCTTGCTCGAAAGCCAGTCGAATCCGACTCTAGGGTTGCGGTGCTCATCTCCGTTTCAAAGCCGAAGAGCCAGCGCTGTCCGAAGACGTTTCCGTGGTCATGTGGCTGGCATGACTAAACACCAAGGTGCACGGAACGCTGTTACCTTCCCACCGAAGTGGTACCTATTTATCTACTTGCAATTTCTTGCTTTCGAACTGCTAGGTTGGCAGGAGCTGGAACTAGAGACAGGAGCTCACCCCGTCATGCAGCACCCGGGTCTCGAACTGCTGAACTACTGACCTTCCACAGCCTGCAGTTCAGTGTCTTAACCACTTGAGCCACCGCTAAAAAATGGTTAAAAACACATCTATAAAATTTCTGTGACTCGATATTGTGCAATTAGGAGCTGATAAGGATATTATATTTCTAGGTGCCTTTGGTGCAGCTTTAAAGCCAAACAGAGAAACTGAGCCACCTTCTCAGTGATGTCAGGACCAAGATCATTTAAGAGTCTGCATACCTTGAGTGCATCAGAACAATTCGCCATACTTGGTAGGATAGAGTGTAGATAAATGTTCCTTAAATCCACATACAGACTACAATGCAGGAGAACATGAGAGGTAGATTCCACACATTTCTTTCTGCAGGGGCAGTATCTGGCCGAATGAGAAACCTTGTTAAATCTGCCATATAGAATGGCAGAAGGCATAGCATTACACCTGGCCAGGGCAAATGCTCTACATTGTTGCGGGACCTGCAGAGAGGATAGCTATGAGGCCATCTTCCCTATAGTTAGGGGGATCTCAAAATTCAAGGGAGAGCAGGTTTTATTAGCTAAGCTGAATAATTTCTGATGCTCAATATCTAGCATCCTATTTTTAATCTGATGAAATGCAGCCGCACAGGGCAACATAGACAGGGAATCTAAAGAAAGACCCAATACTCTGATTTTTTTCTCAATATGTGCTGACCAGTTTGATACCCTGAGCTCCGAGAGCATGTGATATATGAGGCTCCCATGTTCAAAATTGTAATGTAGGTGAAGCTAGTATTTAAATGTCATAAGCCATGCGCAGGTCTCCATCAAAGACGAGCCAGTTTCCAAATACATAACTGCATTCGAGACACAGTTTGGCAAAGCCATGATTTTCTGCAGAAATTTGGAATGGTGCTGTCAAAGGACCTAATCCAGATTGGAATACCATACAATAGCTGAGAACTGATTTTGGACTTGAAGATTTTAATTGCAGCTGGCACAAATTGATTGCCCCTACAATAAAAGAATTGTGCTGTAGCTGATGCGCTGACACTAGCTCCCTTCACTGCATATTTGCAATGGGTGGACCAAGTTGCATTGTATTAGAAATTAATATCTAGGTATTTGTAGTGTTTGACTTGTTCTAACTCTTTGCCATTGATGGACCATTTATATGGTCTCCACTTTTTGGAGAACACTAGGATTTTGGATTTATCATAATTCAGCTGAAGCTTGTTGTTAATAAGAAAAGCAATGCAGCGGGACAACAGACGTCTCAGACCAACTCTGGAGTAGGATAGCAGTACTGAATATTCAGTCAACAATAAAAAGAACTATGGCAAAACATTAGCCTAGGCTGCAGGCTCTAACCTGGACTGGATTTTCTTAGCAACTAGGGCTAGAAGAACAACCTTGAAGGCACTACACCCACAAGAAAAAATAAAATTTTCTCTCTTGCAGAATGTGAGCCTAAACTGGCCAGACTGAATCTAATAATTTTTGTCTGAGCATAGCAGCCAAAAAAGCCGATAGTGGGAAAGGTCTTCCAGTTCTGCGACTCTGCAGATGCATAGACATTGTTCCACTGGTTTATTTGTATAATGTTCTGCAAGCATGCCAGATTGTAAGGGCTGAATGAAGTCTATAGAAGGTAATCTTGGATAGTGTGCTCTATTATGATCTTTTAAAAATTAATTTAAACCAAGGAGAGAATTTGGAATGTCAAATAACTTGCCTGTCAAAAATGGCAGCATGTGCCAATACCTAGGCCTGACAGTTGAAGGCAGTTGAAGTGACCCTTTGAATAATGTCAGGCAATTTATAAAGATGAAGTATTTTATTCCTCCTGGGTGCTCCACTTTGCTGGTTGGAGGGAGCAGACAGAATCTACCTGGTCCTGGTGGTGAGGAGTGCTGGCACGGTTTCTGACAGCTGCATGGAGCACGGAGTCCGAGCATTGCGAGACACCCGGGCTTGCCAAGCCCAGTGTTTCAGAGCTCGGAGGAGTGACTTGGGTATGGCCTGGCCGGGTGGCAGTTTGTCAGCATTTGGGAGTGCACCTGCCGGCAGCTGCTGTGGGGGCACATTGCTGCTGCAGTTGCCGGCAGTTCGGACTGCTGAAGATTTGGACCCAGGCTGTTGCTACTGGCAGCGGCAGGAGAACGGGCTGCTGAGGCGAGTAGTGCGCAGCCTGATTTTGACCATTGTGGCCTGCCGTGGCCTTGCCACATAGCTGAGTGGGGGGCAGGCTGCCGTTGCTTGGCTTGCTGCGCGTTGTGGCAGCCTGCCCTCCACCGTGGCCTGTTGTCGCTGCCGTCTGCTGCCACTTGATGCCATCCAGCTTGGGTTGCACCGGGCAAAGCTAGTCTTGTCAGACCGAACTGGCAACACCAAAAGCCACCGAGTGGGAGGTGGAAGGTGGAGGCTTACACTGCGGGAGAACAACGGGCGGGCTTCTGAACGCTCCCTCCCAACCTGTCACCCTCGGAGTTTAGGAATAACCAAGAGGAGACTAAATTGAGGACAGCAAGATGAGAGGCTCCTCTTATATCTCCATGGGGGGTTGTTTTGTTACAATATGGGGGTGATGACCTCCCCCCATCCTTCATAGCTTAGTGGTTGTTCGTCTAACTGTGGTCTGGTAGGATAGCAAGATAAGAGGTCAGGGTTAGCGAGGCCAAATAATAGTGGCTTCCCACCCCTATAGTTTAGTTGTGGGGTGTGAATTTTAATTTTTCAGCCTTGTAGACTAGCAGTTAGGAGGTTGGGGTGGGTGAGGGCGGGTTATATCAGTAGAGTTAGGGATTTTAGTGATGATTAGTTATTGTAATTTGTAAATTAGGCTTGATTGATCTACCGATTATTATAGCATTGCTGAAGAGAACCTGTAATTGACCTGACCGTGCTCTGTCAGTAAGCCACCTTATGGCTGGCCTGAAGCACTGCGAAGGCATTGTGAAGGCCGCCGGTGATGGTGGCAACAGGGCTAGGAATACCAGTGCTCCTGGGGAGGGGAAAGTATAGCAGTGGAGCAGGCAGGAAGTTAAAGCAAGGAGGTGGAGAAACAGAGAAGCTCAACCCCCTTCCAGCCTGTGTCCCATCCCAAGAGTGACAGACAGAGGGGCTGGGAATCAGGACCCCCTCCGACATTGGTAATGTGCAATGCCAGGTCCATAAATAATAAGACCTCAACCCTTTGGGATTTCCTGGTTGAACAGGAAATGGACCTGGCATGTGTGACCGAGACCTGAGTGTGAGATGGGGAGACAGTAGCTCTCTCCCAGATGGCTCCACCTGGGTTCTCGGTCCTTCACCAATCATGGACTGTGGGGTGGGGAGGAGGAGTGGCACTATTCATTTGGGAGGCTTACTCCTTCAGGGTGCTCCCACCACTGAAACTTCCAGATATCGAGTGCTCAGGCCTAGTGTGGGAAGCTGGGGAGAGTTTGGCTATCTGGCTGGTATACCGTCCGCCTAACACACCAAACGACAGCCTGCCATCTCTGGTTGAGGCTGTGTCAGGCTGGGCATTGGAGTACCCTAGGCTGATAGTCTTGGGCGACTTCAATGTCCATGCCAATGATGCAGCCTCTGTACCAGCGATGGATCTGGTGTTGTCCATGGCAGGGCTAAGACTAACCCAATTTGTAACGGCCCCCACACATCAGGCTGGGCATATGCTTGACCTGATCTTCGTGGCAGGGGTTACAGTGGACTGGATCACTGCTCTGGCAGTGCCATGGTTGGACCACCATGCCCTGAAGGCCCATCTGATTGTGTCGCCCCGACCCTGTTTAGGCGGTGAGCGTGTTTTAGCTCACCTGTGGAGCCAAATGGACCCTCAATGGCTTCAAATGGCTCTGCGGGATCCTATGCCCCCTGGCAGCTCGTTAGATGAACTTGTCAAGGACTGGCATAGCCAGCTCTTGGCAGCCATCGAAGAGATCGCATCCCGACGCCCTCTGTGCCCTCACTCTAAGCAGGCTCTTTGGTTTACCAAGGAGCTGCGGCTGATTAAGCAAGGGCTTTAGACAGCTAGAGAGACAGTGGCGGTGTGCCCACGATGAAGCAACAAGAGCATCCTACAGGACATTTATGAGATCCTATGAGATGGCAATCAAAGCCACGAGGAGACAATACTATGTGGCAGCGGTTGCGCCTGCTAGCTCACGTCCAGCACAATTGTTTAGAACAATTCAGTCATTAACAGAGCTGCCTCAGGGCAGACCAAATGTTAGCGAATTGGATATCAGCTGTGAGGCTTTTGCGAGCTATTTTGCAGACAAAGTCTTCCCGCCACAGTTGAGACAGTGAGTGAACTCGAGGCTCCATGCACATCTTTTGGTTCTATTCTGGATTATTTCAGTCCACTCAGCCTTGAGGAAGTCAACAAATTGCTCTCAATGGTACACCCAACCACGTGCAGCCTTGACCCGTGCCCTTCATGGCTTATAAAAGCTGGCCATGAGGGGCTACAAGGTGCTCTCAGGGATATTATCAATCAGTCCTTCTTTGAGGGCTGGTTCCCGGGGGCACTTAAGGAAGCGATGGTCGGCCCTCTCCTGAAGAAACCATTCTTGGACCCAGCCAAATTGGCCAACTACCGGCTGGTCTCCAATTTGCCCTATTTGGGCAAATTACCAGAGAGGGCGGTGGTGACTCAGTTGCAGAGCTTTATGGATGACACTTCCATGCTCGACCCATTTCAGTCAGGCTTCTGGCCAGGTCATGGGACCAAGACGGCACTGGTCACCCTCATGGATGACCTCTGGAGGCATCTGGATCAAGGCGGATTGGCAGTACTGTTGTTGTTAGATCTGTCAGCAGCATTTGATGCCATCGACCATCAGTTACTGACCCACCGACTCGCAGATGCTGGAATTCAGGGGCTTGCCTTGCAATGGCTGGTCTCCTTTCTTCAGGGTTGGGGACAGAGGGTGGCTCTAGGGGAGCAGACATCCCAGAGGCACCCACTGGTATGTGGGGTCCCCCAAGGGGCGGTACTGTCCCCAATGCTATTTAACATCTATATGTGCCCCCTCACCCAGATTGCCTAGAGGCACAGGCTAGGGTGTCATCAATATGCAGATGACACCCAGCTATATCTGTTGTTGGGCAGCCAGTTCAACTCCACCCCAGATGACCTGGAGCGGATGCTTAATGACGTGGCAGGTTGGCTTAGGCTGAGTCAATTTAAATTGAATCCAATGAAGACAGAGGTCCTGTGCCTGATTCGGAGCAGATCGGGGGTAGGGATCTCACTCCCAACCTTCGATGGGGCACCATTGGTGCCAGCGCCGAGGAGTTTGGGAGTGCTCCTGGATGCCTCCTTAACAATGGAGGCCCAGGTAGCAGCCACTGCCAAGGTGGCCTTTTTCCATCTGCAGCTGATCAGGCAGTTGGTTTCCTTCCTCAAATGTAATGACCTGGCTACAATGATTCATGCTATGGTCACCTCAAGATTAGACTACTGCAACGCTCTCTACATGGGGCTGCCCCTGGCTCAGACCCGGAGGCTGCAGCTAGTGCAGAATGCGGCAGCCAGGCTGCTGATGGGTGTCTCTGTACTAGACCACATCCAGCCTGTACTGAAGGCACTGCACTGGCTGCCAATAGCTTACCGGATCCGTTTCAAGGTGCTGGTTTTGACCTTTAAAGCCCTATATGGTCAGGGGCCTGCCTACTTGAAGGACTTTCCCCATATGTGCCCCAGAGAGCACTGAGGTCAGGGACCCAGAGTCGCCTGGCTCTTCCTGGCCCAAGAGAGGCTAGGTTGGCTGCTACCAAAGCCAGGGCCTTTTCAGTGGTGGCTCTATACTGGTGGAATGAGCTCCTGGAGAACATCAGGGCCCTGCGGGACCTTTTGCAGTTCCACAGGGCCTGTAAAACGGAGCTTTTCCTCCAGGCCTTCGATTAGGAGCCACCACTGATCAAATTTACCATCGGAACATGCTATGGTCTGATGAATATCATGTGGATATTGCTGCTGGTGAGGGGAAGGTAAACTGAGGCTGCCATCAGTTTGTTCAGTTGTCTAGCACTGTTAGTTTTAGGATGCTAGGTATGCAAGCGTTTCAAAGGCGCTCCCCCTCCAATCGCACAAGCGCACGGGAGGGGGGAAGAATCCCCCCCCCTTAGAAAACAGAACTTATAAAGGAGAGTGGAAGGGGGGTGGAGTGAAAAAGTGGATTGGTGAAAGTACCTTTTGGGGTTGTATTGAAGTTGAAGAAAATAGCTGGACTCCTGAGCTGCACGGCATGGACTGTGTAAAAGTAATCAATAAAAATGTTGGGGCAGAAAAGAGTCCCGGACAAGCCGGTGAAGAAGCTGGTAGGGACTTCTGGTTCCGGCAAACCCCCCCCCCCGGAGCCAGCTGTCAATCAGCAGAGTGAGATGCTGCGCCCTCTGCTGGATCAAATGCAAAAAATCAGCGAAACTCTCTGTAACATGGAAGGTGTCCTCAATACTCAACAGAAGCAATTAACAGATACAGCTAAGAAGATGGAAGAGATTGCAAAGAAATGCCTGACCTCGACGGAAGACACCAAGAAAATTAAGAAAAAGGTCAACAAAATAGAGAAACATCAAGAGATGCAGGAAAAAAGAATATTAATGCTTCAGATGGAAAAATCAAACTTGACTCTCCGTTTTCAGGGCATAAAGGAAGAGGAAAAAGAAGATCTCAGAGCTAGTTTGGCGAATGCCTTGGCACCAATAACTGGCAAAGAAGCGCAAAAATTAAGCGAAGAGATGGATCTGGTATACAGATCCTACTCTAATTTTACCAAGAAAAATAATTTGCCAGCAGAGGTGGTTGTCAAGTTTACTAAGCAAGGTACTAGAGATCAAATTTTATGAGGAACTTCAGCAATGCCCTTGAAGATTGGTGAACAGAATATCAGGATTTTAAAAGATGTTCCATATGAAATTCATCTGAAAAGAAAAGCATATAAAGGATTGACCCTATTTTTGCAAAAGTACCAAGTCAGTTACAAATGGTGGATCCCCGAAGGACTGGTTTTCAAATTTAATGATAACAGAGAGAAGACTGATTCTGTCTTCAAAGCCCAAGAATTTCTGAAGAGGCACGCCAGTTCAGAGGAAGACGCAGAACTCGCTAAATGGACAATGTTAAGCAGTGAAGAAGACAGTGGCCCAGAGGAGGAGGAAGGAGAATCGGTGGAGGGAAAAGCAAAGAAGGGCCCATCGTACAATTTAAGAGATTTGAAAGAAGACACCCCAAGATATGATTTGTTTGTGACATGCAAGAATGGAGTATATTAACAATTAACCCCAAAGGACTTTACTAATCTTTTTAACAGATCTGTTTTGGACTTTTAGTAAGATGAAAAAAAGATCGTTCAACCACGGTAGAAGCCATGAACTTTATTTTTTACTAACAAAAAGTTTAATATACTAACAGGAAATTCACTCACCTCTTTTCTTTGTCCCTCTGTATACCCTTCCCCCTTTCTCTATAAAAAGCAATAAAGTCCTCTCCTTTTTAGGAGAGTTTATATATAAAAAAAGGATGCTAGGTAGAAGGTATATTTTAGTGTATTTTAATGCATTGTTTTATTGATTGAATGTTGTTAGCCGCCTTGAGCCGATTTTCGGCAAGGAGTGATATAAATGGAAATAAATAAATAAATAAATGTTATAATTGGTAATCCAAACAGGATCTTGTTCAAATAGAGTAAAACAGAGACTTGAAAGATGATTAGTTGGAACTCTTCTTAGTTTATGCCAATAATTAATTAAAACAATGTACACATGGGCCCGAATGGATGGAAGACCTAATTCAGCTCTCACTAAAGCAACAGGAGTGCTTGGAGGAAGTGCTAAGAGCTTTTTCATATTAAGGTTCTGAATTTTGTCCAAGTTAGCAACCAGGGCATAATTCCACCTCCAAATTTCTGCACCATAAAGAAGCTGAGCAATTACCTTGCTCTGAAAAAGTTTCAGGGCAGGCTCAATCAAGAAGCCCCCTTTCATGCAATAAAATTTTAGGATGGCCCCATTGTTCTGAAGAGCTGATGATTTCTTAGAAACCAAATGAACCTTCCAAGAAAGTGTGTCACTAAGGGTGATACCCAGATATTTAAAGCTTCTGCACTGGTTGACTGGAAAGTTGTCAATTGACCAGTGGAAGTTAATACACCATGAACTGAAGACCATCATCTTGGTCTTTGAATAACTAATTGTAATGTTTTAAAGTGTGTATTTCTTTAAATGTTGGTAAATTTCAGAAGAGAAAGGGGGGTTAAAGAGGGAGATGAGTGAACGAGGTGATTGGTTGATGCCTGAGAGTGTATGGGTAGAGCTAAGAAGTGTGTGTGGCAAAAGTCAGTCAATGTGTTCAGCCGGTAGTTAGCAGTCAGTTGTGGTCAGTCAGCAGTCTACATAGTTTGAGAAGCAGTTGTCTGATTAGAATCCCATATTAGTGTAGCGAAAAACATTTAAGATTCTAAAAAGAAAGTAGAATACTTTAGAGGGCATATTAGCTACAAGAGAGTCGAAACCTAATATTGTCAAAGTATTATAATGGTGTGAAAGACAGAAGCTGACAGAAACCTGAGTTAAGAAGTGAAAGATTAAACTTAGCTAAATAAAATAAAGTTTGGACCAAGTACATTCTGAAGAGAAATAGGATTTGAAAGTGAGGAGTATTTGTGAAGTGAAAAGTCAAAAGTTATTAATGTACACTGTTTTATTCATTGAAGAGATCAATTACAAAACATCTTGAAACCAATACATTTCTTGTACAAATAAAGTTTTATTTTATTTTATTTTATGAAAACCTATGGCTATATGCTATTACAATACAACAGTCTCATCTTCAGGACCACATAGGGCAACAAAGAAGCCTTAGAGCTTAGGCACAATACTATGGGAAATGTTAATTAATAGAATTGGAGTTAAAATCCTGGTGGCAAGCTTACATACTCTTGAGAGAGAGAAATAACAAAAAGTTAAAAACACACCATATCTAACCACATGATTAAAAGAGTGTAGATTTTGATATTTAGGGACTCTTCTTTACAATAGTTGCTAAGCAATCTTCTTAAACCAGCAGAACCATATAATCTGCATACATAAGAACAAATTTTCCAAGAACCAATGGAGGGAGGGCAAAAATCCAAGTTGGAAAGTCTCTTAGTAATATCATTAATTAAAAAAATTAAAAAGTAGAGGGCAGGTACACAGCCTTGTTTTACTCCTCAAGTAATAGAAATACTTTCTGTTAGGAAGCCAAAGATCCCTACTCTAATTTTGGCAGACACATCACAATGAAGTTCCCTTATCAAGAGCAAAAGACATTTATCAGTGTTGGTGCATGTCAGTTTAAACCAAAGTCTTTCTTTATCCACTGAGTCCAAGGCAGCTGCTATGTCAACAAAGGTTACATAGAGATGTCTGGTGGGACCCTTAATACAGTGTGTAGCAAGATCAGGGCCGGCCAAAATGCCCCCCGTCCCCTGTGAAAAGCCCCCCTTCCCGCCCGGCACCAGCAGCGCCAGCTTTCCTGGGCGCCTGGCAGCTGTGAGGTGCCCAGAAAAGCGGGCGCTGCCAGCGCTGAGAGGGAAGGGGCGGGCGTTCTAACCTGCCCCTTCCCTGGCTTTTCTGGGTGCCTTGCAGCTGCGAGGCGCCCAGAAAAGCCGGTGCTGGGAGGGAAGGGGTGGGCGTTCTAACCCTGCCCCTTCCCTGGCAGCTGCGAGGCACCCAGAAAAGCCGGCGCTGCCATCTCCAGGCCCCACCGGGAGGTTGGCATCCCCGGTGGGGTGGGTGCCCCAGGCTGTCCTCTCTAGGGCGCCCAGACACCAGGGGCTGGCCCTGAGCAAGATAGTGCAATTTCAGACAATGATTGATGGTACACTGGCCCTTTCTGAAACTAGCTTGTTCAGGATAAATAACCTGGGCTGTGGTCACACACGCAAGATAATGCGGGGGGAAAGCAAGGCTATTTGCTCTGTAGCAATTTGACCAGCATTTGCGCAATCACACAGTCCATGGGTCACTGCGTGATCAGACAAAAACTGTGGGTGAATCGGCGGAGGGGGTTGCCATGTATTTCCAATGTGCTTAAATAGGAGATTGATGAATCACATCTCCACACTGAGGGATTCCTATGGCAGTATGTGATGATGCACATGCTGGGAAGGGGGGGAAATGGCACAGAGCTGGGATGGCCTGATCAGACCATCCCACTGCTGGCGTGATCACACAGGGGAAAGTCCATCCATGGCCCGTAGCAACCCATTTGATAGTGGACTTTCCCTAGTGTCTTTTAACTCCACTCTTGTGGTGGAGCAAAATGGGCTGCCGACAGGTATGGGGTGCTGGTCAGATGTTCACATCTGATTGCCCCCGTTAAATCCACCCAGCATTTGCGCCTATGGTGTGGCTAATTGTGCATGTGATTGCGGCCCTGATTAGCCTCTTCTCATTCCTCCAGTTTTCCCAAATGAAACTTGCTATAAAGGTTGAAAATAATATCGGTTTTCCGGTTAAAGCGTTTTGCTGCTCGGTCGCATCCCTGTCTTGCTCCAATGGGGTTGTGCTGAGACTCGGCTGATGGGAAGGGCCCGAGAGTATCCCAGACCCTCCTGGGGTCTTTGTAGGAGGCCCTCAGACTGGAGAACTGAGGAGAGCCTCTTCCAAAGCAACGACTAAGGAATTGAGGCTCACCTTTATCTCCGAAAGGTTCCATCACTGCAGAGCCAGCATGGCGCTGAGAGACAACTGCCGGACCAGCAGACACAATCAAAAGTTTTGAAAGGCTTCTAAAAGACTTCCAAGGCTTCAAAGTGTGAGTTAAGCACTGCTCAGGTGATTTAAGCGAACAAAAGAGCCTTGGCAGCAATTAGAAGCGCCTAAGGGCAAAGTGGCAGGGGGGCAAAGTGAAGTCCAAGAATTCACACACACCCATCTAAAGCAAGGTGGTTTTAAAACAGAACTAAAAAACTTTGAATTAAGCTAAACGCATTAGAGGATTAGTGAAAACAAAAGCTGCATAATAACAAAAAGTGGATTAAGTTCTGCTAACTTTTACTTTGTTTTGGGAAACTTACTTCTTGTATGACTGGGAGAGGGCAGAAGCTGGGTCTGGAGAAAAAAACGTCAACCAGAAATAGCCTACCAAAAACTCCCTCCCACAACCAGGAAGTAGCTGTAGATGTGTCTATGCCATTGGCGAATGCACTGCACCCCCTAATGGAGCAGATGACTAATCTCAATGTTAAAATATACAAAAATATACAAAAGCAGATGACTCAAATGGACAGAAGGACTTCAGTAACCGAAAAGACGTTAAAAAAATGGAAAAACAGACTGAGAGTATCAATAAAAGAGTGGATGAAGCAGAAAAAGAGAGACCAATAAAATTCAACTAATACAGCTCGAGCTGGAAAGATCCATGTACATCCTACGTTTCCAAGGGATCCCAGAAGAAAAGAACGAAGACTTAAAGGCTGTCTTAGCAGAGGCTTTGGCTCCAATAATGGATTACAAACAGGAAGATTTACTGAAGGAGATGGACTGGGCTTACAGGACTTATCCAGACTTTATTAAAAAATAAACTCCCATGAGAAATATGTTTGAAATTCATGAGAAGGTCTACCGGAGATCTGGTGCTGAAATCTACACAGGGAAACCCCTTAAAAATCAAGAATGAAGAGATAAAATTTTTGAAAGATATCTCCATTGAAGTTAAAAAGTGGAGGAGACTCTACAGGGAGCTTACTCTCTCTCTACAGAAGAAAGGGGTCCCTTACAGGTGGTTATTTCCCAAAGGATTGAGTTTCAAATATGAAGACATAAAGTATAATATTGACACTGTTCCTAAGGCCAAAAAGCTTGTGGATCAATATTGTAGTTTAAAGCAACACAACAAAGATAAGAAACCTAAAAAGGATGAGGAGGAAGAAGAGGAAGAAGAAGAATCCTACTCACAGGATTCAGCAAGCAGTAGTTCAAAACTCTTTAGTTCTTCAGATACATCGGAGTCAGAGAAAGGAGCAGCCGCTCCCAAACCCCGAGTAAAAAAGAAACGCAAGAAGAAAAGAACCTAAGACTAAGATAATTGTTGATAATGCAGTTTTTGCTAACCAGTCAGTTTATGCAACTCTATTATTTTTTGTTAAATTTTTATAAGCGATAATAACTTTGTAACATAAGGTGACAATGACATATATGTAACCAGATCGTGTCACCGTTTTAGTCTTCCCTTCCCTATATCCAGTAGTTTGTTTAGAGTTAGGGTTTAGTTTCCTTTCCCCATCCTTGTAGAGTATGTTGTATTAGTTTTCCTTCCCTATTTCCCATAGATTTTAGAAGTAGGGATTTAGTAATCTTTCCCCATATCCTGTAGTAATGCAAAATCAATAAAATACTTATAAAAAAATAATAATATCCAACAGACTAATGGGACAATGATTTTTTGGATCCTGTTTATTAAACCCTTTTGAATATAGGGATGACTATATCCAACCAGAGGGGAGAAGTCCAGAAGAATTTATCTGTGTGAACACCTTAGCCAATACTGGGGCACACCAGTGAGAGAAGAGCTTAAACATCTCTGGGAGTAACATATCTTCCCCCAGAGCCTTGCCAGAAGAAAGAGAGACAATTAGTCCTTTTTCCTGAAAAACTGAAACTGCAGGCCACTGGAGCACATCAGAGAAACTAAAAGGTAAAGTATAATGATTAATACTGTCAGCTGATAAAGAGGAAGCTCCCAAAATCTGGCTAAAATGAAAGTGCAGTCTTTGGCTGAAATTTGGCCGTGCAACAGTGGGGATGTATTACTGATGCCTGAGGTAACCAAGTCCCAGAACCATGGCTCATTTTTTTTTCATGTACTGCCATACCTAACTCTTGCAGCCATTTAACTGAAGTTGCTAAGGCCTGAATGTGCACCATGCAAATGCCATTGAGCTATAAGCCTTCTATAAGCCAAGTCCAAGCTGGGAAATTCCTGAAGATTTGGGGGTGAAACATGGGGAGAGGAGGGGACCTCATTGGGTATAATGTCATATGGTTTACCCTTCAAAACAGCCATTTCTCTGGGGTAACTGATCTCTGTAGTCTGGAGATCAGTTGTAATTCCAGGAGATCTCCAGGCATCACCTAGAGGTTGGCAACCCTTAAGCCTTCTCAACTGATATTTTTCCAATTATTATTTTTTTCATCTTATAGATTGTAATAGTTGTTTTAGTAACAATATTAAGGTGAACATATGTAACCTGACAATTTGTTATACCATTGTTGTCTTCCCATTCATCCACAAGAATACGTCTGCAGTCAGACAGGCAGTTTGGCCCAATATAGTTGCTGTTCCCTTATGGATTAAATGGGCTCATTCACACAGCCACATCTGGCATCTGTGCCCCAGTCATACTCACCCTGTCATATGATGAGTTGGGTGCAGAGTAAACAGCCACCAGAGAAAGTTTGGTGCTTACAGATGTTTGTACATCCATCCCATGTTTTCAGATGTCTGAATGCACAGGTGCACACACAAAATGGAAGTCTGAACCATCCAATCTGTTCCAGGCGGGTTTTTTGTTCCTACTCGTGATGTGCACATGAGCGCATGTGCCAGGAAAACTTTTTTGAAAGAACAGAACCCAAACTGGGCTGCATGGGTGACTCGCTGTAACACTGTGAGGTGTCTGACTGAGATTCTCAATTTCCAAATTAAATGAAAAGGTTAGTGATGCAACCATACCACACCAACCTTCCTATCTGACCGCAACCTGCAAGTTACATTAGTTTAGAGCTATATTTAAAATACAGATTGTAGTATTCGTTTTATATAAAAACTGGTGAACATTGGCTATTTAATTGGCTTCAGCAGTTTTCTGCAATCTTAAATATTTTTCTAAAGTTTCCTTTAAATATAAGGCTTTACAGTGCATTTCAAATGTAATGTTTCTAATCTGTAGGGCATCAACTCTCCTTTGCCAGTTTCAGAGGATGGGAAGAAATGTGTGTGAGAGCTTTGAAAACACTGTTTAGTCTGAGAGTATTGAAACTTCCCTCTTCAGTTCATATGTTTCCATTCACACCTGAGTCATTCATTAGATTTAGTAAGTCAGGAAGACTTTTGTTCTTCAGGGTAACCACACATTTCTGAGGTAAATTATAGGCTTGGACTGGAGATTATAGAAATTTGTTGTCTGGGCACACACTCTGGCTCCGTTCCTTCTCTATAACATGTTCTCTCTAATATTGATTGCTTTTCTCTGCAGCTAATATAAGACTAAAGTAGAAACAGTTGTTTCCTTTGTTATGAACCTGGAGGTTAATAGAAAGTGAAATAAGTGATTCCCCCCCCTTTCCATTTGTAAATGAAGTTAAGTCATTTGCACACTTTTACACCCTTCAATTCTTTCTTCCTTGTTTTTAGTGACACTTCATATTTATTTATTTCAGATATTTATATCCCATTATTCACTAAAGGATTACCAAAGTGGCTAATAACATTAAGAAAAAAAGAAGTATGGAACTATTTTAATGTAAAAAATTACAGTTAAAAATTCATGAGTAGTTAAAATGTGTGTATGATTCATGATGACCCTATGAATTAATGATCTCCAAATGTCCTATCATTAACAGCCATTCTCAGGTCTTGTAAACTGAGGGCCATGGCTTCTTTTATTGAGTCAATTGATCTCATATTGGGTCTTCCTCTTTTACTGCTGCCTTCAACTTTTCTTAGCAGTGAGTGTCTTTTCCAGTGAGGCTTTTCTTCTCATAAAGTAACTAAAGTACAATAACCTTAGTTTAGTCATTTTAGCTTCTAGGGAGAGTTCAGGCTTGATTTGATCTAGAACCCACTTACTTGTCTTTTTGGTGATCCATGGTATCAGTAAACCTTTCCTCCAACACCACATTTCAAAGGAATCTCCTTTCTCCCTCTCAGTTTTCTTCATTGTCTAGTTATAATAATGAATCTGATCCATTAAATCACTACAGAGCCCTTCAAGCAGACATCCAGAAACAGGAGTACTGGGATGATAAACCACATTTTCATCACTTATTTAAATTTAATAAATAATAAATAAAATAAATTACTGGAAATCAAGAACTGAAATGGATTTTCTCAGGGAAGGAGTTTCTTCCTTCCTTCTTCCAATGCCTACTCTCCCACCCCGATACCTCCTCTTCCTCCTCACCTGCCCACAGTAAGCCCCTGGAGACAGGGCCGGCTTGTGAACTAGGCGAACTAGGCATTTGCCTAGAGCGTGCCGGCCCTTAGGGGTGTCAAAAGCCCCCCACCCCCACCAAAAGCCCCACCCAAAACCCCGCCCCTTCCCTGGTTTGCCGGTGTGCCCTGCAGCTGTGGGGCACCTGGCAAGCCAGCACTCAGATGGAAGGGAAGGAGGTTTAAACCTCCTTTCCTTCCTTGGCCTTGCCAAGGAAAGAGCATGGGAGGGGGGCGCCAGAAGGTGTCCTTGCCTAGTGTGCAGAAATATCTGGTTTCTCCCCTGCAACTTGCAGCACCACTGCCTGAGACAGTGGTAGCGAGTCTTCCTCACCCTTCACCCTGCCACAGTTCTCTGAGCTGAGAGGCAGTGATGGTAGACTTGTTGGCAGCAGTGGTTCTGCCTCCGTCCTGTTTGCAGTGCTGCCACTGGAAAGGCAGCAATAGATCCTCCTCCTCCTCCTCCTGCTGCCTGAGAGGCAATAATGACAGGCTGGTGGTAGTCATTCCTCCGCTCTCACACTTGCAGCACTGCCTCTAACTCCCCCACCACAGACACACACAGTGTCACTGTCCTTCGTACTTCATTAAATCCTTCCATCTGGGGTTTATACATTCCAGATAATTTTTGTTTGATCATTCCTGCCTTCTGAATGTTCTGGATCATTCTGGCTTTGCCCTAGACTTTTAGTTTTCCAGAGGACCTCTTTCTTCTCTTTGTTCATTGAGCACTGAGTCAGCCAGGCAAAATAAGCAAGCTGAGAAGAAAGTGACAAGCAACACAGCTTCCCTCCCCCTCCCCAGCAGGATCAGAGCACCTCTTTTTGCTTCACCAATGTTTAAAAATATATAACAAAGATAACAGATAAGGAATAGAGGTCAGGGAAAGCAGTGTGAAAATACGCTTCTGCAAAATATTTGGTGGGAAATAATTTCAAACATTTGAAAAACAAATGAACTTTTAAAGTTCAAGAGTGCTCTTCATAGTTTGGAATCAGAGTGTGATCAAAACAGAGGGGTTAGAGCTTCCCTGTTAATACGTGATCCTAATACTATATTTTCTTTAATTTAGCATAGCTTAGTATTCCCAAGAACAATTAAAATCATTAAAACAAGCTATATGTATGGGTATATATATGAGTAGCTTCTAATGGAAGTATCCATTCCCTAAGGTTTGTTGGTCTCAAGGTCTCAAGCCGCCCTGAGTCTGCCTTGGTGGGGAGGGCAGGGTACAAATTAGAAGAATAAATAAATTAAAAAAGGTGTATAAAGGTCAATACCAGCACCTTGAATTGGGCCCAGTTGTTGATTGGGAGCCAGTGTCATGCACCAAGACTGAAGTGATATGGCTCCTACAACCCGCTCCAGTCAGTATTCTGACTACACAGTGTTCCAATTACAGCCTCTAGACACTCTTCAAAGGCAGCTAGGGTAACCAGTGCTGTCTCAGCAAATAGGCAAATAGTGCTGTCTCAGCCTGGATAGGATGTGGTATCACTTCCGAGCAATGTTCCAGGAAACCCCTAATGCTTATAGTAAGTACCACTGGAATGTGGGGTAGATCCTACAGCATCACTATGGAGGCCATTTCCAACCATTTCTTCTCCTGCTCCTGAGTTTATTGGGTGTGGGGGATTGGGGCTGAAGGTGGGGGTTTAACCACTGCAGGAAGGCAAATCACAAACCTAGGGGCAGTCTCATGTAAAAAGGTTTTGTAGTCTTCTGAGGTGTTTAAAAAACCCTAGAATCTGTTTGACCAGATGTAATACTGGAAGAAAAGTAATATGTGTACTATCCATGGAAGGTATTGTCTCTCTCAAACCACTTACAATCCTTTTAACTACTTTTGCAGACTGTTTCCAGGCTTACTTGTTTGATTCCACATTTACTTTCAGAACATGAGTTCTCTGCCCCATGACCCTCTTCCTTAGATATATCCTTTGAACTATAATATGTGGGCAGGCTGTTTCCCTTTCTCCATTATGTTCTTCAGACAGAAATAGAAATATGTTGTTTAGGTTTCAAGGTATGAACCAGGCATATTGTAACATCACATAATCATTGCAGCTGTTAGCCTTTTTATGATTGTTTGTTCTAGAAAAGTATTTCTGAACATTTTTGCCTCAGAAAAATGGCTACAACCTGATTGTCTCTGCTAATTGTTATATAATAAAGTGTTTATTAGGTTTGTGTAGGTTTCACAGCTTTGAAATTCTGTGAGGAGAAAGAAATGATATTAAAGTCTGTTGTACCCAGGAATGAAAATTACAGTCTTCCCCACCCCTCACCCTTTTTTTACAGTGATGCATTCCAAAAAATACAAGTTGGTTCCCTTCCTTCCAGTCTTCCTGTCTGAGCTATGGATGCATGTTTTCATTCTGTAGCCAGCTGCAGCTAATTGCATCAGTGCCGCCTTTAGTGCTGTACATGAAAAGGAAACCTGTAATTTATTGCAACAGACCACACCACTTCTGCCGTACATCTTGCTTCTTCTGTCATTTCAATGAGCACATTTTTTTATACTGCATTGGCAGCTCAGCAAGTGGAAAACAACATCACTTGAAAAAAACTCCTCCATATGTAGCAGCCAGATATTGATAAAGAACAAACAAAAAGCATGTTATTTTATTGTAAGTGGGATTTCTCCATGAGCCAGAAAGAAAGCAAAGCTGAATCAATGCTTTTGTAAATCTGCTTGCCAGTTAACTGCAACACTATGTGAGGCAAAGTTTCAGTCAAGAAGATGCCATATTTTAAAATGCTGCAATGCCATTGAAATCTATGAAAGTTTACTCCATCAAAAGATCTGCCCCCCCCACCATCTGTGTCTATAAGAATTTGTTTTTACAGTGTATTTTCTTCCTATGCATCTGTGGCTTTTATAGCCAAGACAAGGCTTGCATGTGATCATGACTTTTCCCCCCTTTTGCTCTTTTCCCTTTTGTCTTTTTTTAAAATTATGTTTGCTAGCAAATGCCCACTGCTCCCATCATGACCAGTCCCATACATACTAGTTTAGCCATCCCTCGTCACTCCAGACAGGGCCAGGACTGAGGTTTTTCCCTAAACCCTGAGGGATTTTTTTCAATGCTTTGTCTCCTTTGAAACCAAAAAGCTGAGCCCAAAATGGTAGGGAGCAGAGGAAGACAGCCATCTCCACATTGCCTCCTCCCCCTACTAGCCTTTCCTGAACTTTGTCTTTTGGGAGAAAAGGTAGCATTAGCCCCCAAGATTAAACCTTCTCTGGTCTTCATTATCATATTCTAAGATAGTAGACAAAATGTTAAAAATCAGTGTATTTACATATGCAGGTGTGGGTTTTAGGGTTATGTACAAAATTTTTTGTTTTGTTATAATTTCAAAAATCTTAGGCTGAGTTCAGACTGGCAGTTTGAAGTGGGAGCGAGTCGTGGCAAAAAAGCCCCGGAACAAACTGTTCTGGGTTTTCCCTGTCACACTGTGCCGGCTGATGCGGGAGCATACTGGGAGGAGGCATGCGGGAGCATTCAGACTGCTGGCCTGAAGGTGTGGCTGTAAACGACTTTTCCCTGGTAATTCAGCTATGTGCATAAGCGCATCTGGCCGATTTGGGGAGGATCCTGTTACGCAGGCACTGCATTGGGCAGTAGAGTGGAGCACAGCCAATCATACCGCTGCTGCCTTATGCACAACGCAGGTTGCTCCCGGCTCTTCAGGTTAGCATTCACACTTCCCAGAAGTGGAATGAAGTGGGATAAACAGGCTTTCATGGATTTGCTACTGCTTTTACCAGGTATCTTTTAAACACAGGAGTGAAGTGGAACAGCACGGGTTGACTATGGGTGGAGAACGCCAGGCAGATGTGCCTGTGTGAATGCCCCCTTTAATCCACTTATAAAACATGGCTGAAACATGGCTATAGCGGGGCAAACTGCCAGTCTGAACTCAGACTTAACTTCTCCCCACTGTAGTTGTTATGAATCATAGTCATCATCTCAATTCCATTTGTTTTTCATTTCCATGAAAAACACATGGGGCAGGCTAGGACCAACTGATGGGCTAAATTTCAACTACAATAGGCATACTGGGGATGACAACCCCCCAAACATGCAAAATAGAAGCAATGAGGGATTTGGCAAGTCAAAAAAATCAAGTGAAGGTAGCATGGAAGAGGGGGGAACAGAGTTTGCACTCAGCAACCAAGAAATCAAGCAGTGACAAAGAGCAGAACATGGGAAGACATTTGGAAGACAAAGTCTGGGAAGCATTGAACAAGCCATATTACAAAGAGGCAGAGCTGGCCCTTGAGACTGACAAGGTAGGATTATAGGTAACAGGGAATATCTTGCTTACATCTGCTGGAAAACTATCAACTGGGCAGAAAGGAGTCTCCATTTATTTTAATGTATGTGTTTGTCCCAGTCCTGTGGGTCTGGAACATGAACTGCACCCCCCAACCTGGCCAGGGCACATACCTGAAGATGGGCGTAGAGCCCAGGAGGAGCTGGGGCAGCCCCTCTCATCAGAGAAGGAGTCCCACAGCCCTACCGCAGCAGCTGCCGATGGCCCGAAAGAAGAGGGGAGCGCCAAACATGCACAGCCCCAAAGCTGCAGCCGGCGAAGAACGAAGGAGGAGAATGGCGGGGCAGGTGCCACCCAGGATGGTCCGGGGGCAGGCACTTGTGGTGGTGGTGGTGGTGGCTTCGTGGCCCTTGGGCCATCAAGGCCACCACTGGCTCAACAACAGCCACTCCCAGGATAACGGGGGGGGCATTATAGCTTATCAAGGGGGTGGGACCTGGCAAGGGGTGGAGGCAGCAGGGAACATGGGCGGTGCTGGGAGCAGGGCAGGAGGGATAAAGGGAGGCAAGGACAGAGAGGTTGGGGAGGAAGAACGTGCCATGGATGTGCGAGCATGCAGAGTAAGAGGGACCCAAAGGGCAGTCAGGCAGCCAGACTCCAGAGCATGGGGGCAGAGGGATGCCAGGGGTGGATTTAATCCCATCCCCTGCCCATCTGAGTCCTTGACATCTTCTCCAGCCTTGCACCAGCCCCAGCTTCCAGGACTGTCCTTCCTCCTTGGATACCCGACATCACGGCTACCAGCGGAGCCCCATCCAGGGTACAGCTAGAGCGTGACAAAGTGGTGGAGAATGCAGGCATGCCAGATTCACTAGGTAGGCCACCCCCATATCTACCAACCCCCCCTGGCTGGTGACCCCCTGGCGCACGGTTGGGAGTGGCCGTGGCAGGAGCTGGTACTGACCCTGCCACTTCCTCAGAGGAGTCTGAAGGGTCCAACAACAGTCAGGACTTGGTGAAGGCCCACCCCCCACGGCGGTAGAAATGCCCAATGTGGATTTGCACAGTTCGGGCAATAGCTGGCTGAGCATCAGGCCCAGCTCCTACGGGAATTGTCCCAGCAACAGCAAGCGGCACAAGAGACCTTGGTGTGATAGCTGCAGCAAGCTGTACTCACCCAACCAGCTCAGGGTGTAGCCAGCAGTGGTGGAGGGCTCCCATGAGGGCCCTGGCTGTTGCTCACCAAACTGGGGCCAGATGACAAAATCGAAGCCTACCTGGAGGCCTTCGAGTGTGCAGCTGTGATGGACATAAAGAACTGGGACCAGCAGAAAGTAAACACAGGACACTGCTGAGTCATATGACAGAGTGAGGAGGGGGCCATTTAGCTCAGAACCCTCAGTGATTGGCGTTTAACAGACCAAACAGTCCATTTGGAATTGGCAGTTGAGAAGCAGCAGTTAGTTAGTTGTTGGACAGAAAGCTAACAAGGAGTCTGTTAGCGAACTGAAGAAGCTCTGTAGCTCTGTGTGGAAGAACCTTGTTTACTGAGTTCCTCATAAGGAAGGGGACAGTGACCAAACAGTTAAAAAACAATAGAGTCACACACCATTGAGACATCTCTCCTTAAAAGGAACTGGAGGTGGTTTAGAAAGGGCTAAAGAATGGTCTGGCAGGAGTCTGGAAAGCTGGTTTGGTGACCGGGGAGACTCAGAGGGACCTGTTAGTAAAAGCCCAAGGAAAACCACAAAGCAGTTGCTGGAGAGGAGGAGTATAAGCGTGTTTAGAGAACTGATGAACATCTATGTATGAACTGAAAGTAATAAACACACAGCCTAAGTGAACGTAAGGGCAAAATAATCCTGAAAGGAAACAAACTATCATCTATATAAAACTTCCATCCCCCTGTTGTGTTGTTTGTAAATAAAGCCTGTTCAGTTTTAAAGTTAACAAGCCGTGGTGCCTATCTCTTTACTGGTGAAACAAATCCCCTAAGCAGTGGTCCTTATAAATATCCCTGTCCAAGAAATAAATTACAAAATACCCCAAAGAGACTATTATAGATTTATATAGAGGACTGGTCAGAAAAAATTATCAGCAGCTCTGACCAGGCACCACATGCAGACCCTCACGGTACTGTTAGTGAAAGGGGGCATGTGTCATAGTGGCCAAGACTGCTCAATGGCCATGAGAACAGTGGACCTACATCCTCGGCCCATAACTCACCGGTGAAGCCCAGGCTGCCGTGATAGCCCTGGAACGGAGCGAAGCCACCAATTACATCAAGGCGAAGGCGGCCATCCTCGACTGGTTGGAGGTCACCCCAGAAACCCATTGACAGTTTCTGGGCCTTCCAGATCCAGGTGCCGACCTGCCCACAAATGGTGATGGCTGACCAGAAGGATGCCGTCATGCGCTGGCTCCAACCCACCCCCGAAGACAGCAAGCAGGTGGTGGAGCTGGTAATAATCAAGCAGCTGATTTAGATCTTGCCGGCTCGTACTTGCCACTGGCTTGTGTGCTGGAAGCCAAGCAAGCTCAGTGAAGCCCAGGAACTCTGGGAGAATTTCCAGGCTGCAGAAGACTGGGAAGCCAGACTAAGAAACGATGGCATGTGCCTGGGACAGGTTGGCTAATCATCCAATAAGCCACTGGCTAACCTGCCCCCACCATGGGCTGTAGAGGATGGGGGGCGGCCCAGGACGGCACAACCCACCTTCACTCATGGAGGTGCCAGGGGAGTAACAACGCACCACCTTGGCCCCTTCCACCCCCACCAGGGTGGTCCCCCCTTGGATGAAGTGAAACCAGTGGGACCCCACCCCCACCAGGGGGCCAATCCTCCAGAGGGCCCAGTCCCTACTACACATGTGGCCAGTGGGGGCACCTCAAGAGGGAGTGCCCGCTGATGGAATGTGACCTCGGGCATGAAATTACCATGCAGACCACAGCTGTGGGAGGGCATCCTCCAGCCTGGCTTCTTCCCATGGTGCTAGAAAACTAGGAGTTGATGGCCCTCATTGACAGCGGGAGCTCGCTATCCTTGGTGTGCTCTCACCTCTTGCCACCAGGCCTGCTAGTCATCCACACCACCACCATGATCTGTTTTCATGGGCACAAAGAATGGTGCCCCGTGGTGGTGGCCCCCTTGGTGTATCTAGGGCAATGTTGGGAAGTACTCCTAGCCCACGTAGCTTGGCTGCCTTTTCCCATTTTGCTGGGGCGGGACGCTCTGCACTTCAGCGATGTCTTGGCTGCAGCTAGGCCTCCGGATGATGCTGCAGAGGCAGAGGATGGTCCATGGGAAGAGGTGGTCGCCCCTGTGGATGAGAGAGCTGGCCCATCAGCATCAGATGAAAACCTAGGAAATGCTTATGACGGGTGGGCGCAGGACCCCCAGTTCAGCCAGGACCAAGAGCAAGACAAAGCCCAAGACAACCTGAGGAAACACATGGACAGTAATGGAACTCCAGTTGAGTCAGAAGCTGCCCTGTATTGTCCAGGAAGGTTGAACGTGGTATAGGGAGGTAAAAGGGAGGCTAGGGCCATACAGGCAGCTACTCGTGCCCCATGCCCACCTGCCTGCCAGCCTGTGGGTGGTCCACAACCACCCCTGGGCTGGCCACCAAGGGGTGAAGAATATATTGGCCTGGGTGTTGGCCTGCTACTTCTGGCCCGCAGTCACCCACGATGTGAAGGAGTACTGTCGGGCCTGTAATATCTGCCAGCGGGTGACAAAGCGGGCTGAGCCATGGGCCCCACTGTTGCCACTGCCGATACAGGGAATGCCCTTCGAGTGGGTGGTGATGGACTTTGTGGGACCTCTGCCACACACACCCCAGGGAGCCTGCTACCTACTTGTAATCATGGACTACACCACGCACTTCCTGGAAGCAATCCCCTTCCCCAGTCTGAAGAGTGCTGAGGTGGCGCAGGCACTCATGAAATATTTCGCAATGGTGGGCCTATCCCAGGAGATTCTGACAGACTGAGGATCTCCCTTTACCGCACAGCTCATAAAGGAGGTCTGCCAGACGCTTCAGATTTGGCAGATATTCACGGCCGTCCACCACCTACAGACAGATGGCCTGGTGGAAGGGCTAAATCAAATGGTTAAGAACATGTTGGGGAAGATGGCTTATGAATGTCCCATGGCATGGGACCTCTACATCGACCCCATTATGTTTGCATTACGGAAGATGTCCCAGTCCTCAACTGGTGTCTCGCCATTCAAACTCCTATATGGGCAGCGGCCAAGGGGTATCCTCGAGGCCATGGAGGGATGGCGCCCCAAGGTGGCAGATGAGGGCGAACAGGAATATGTCAGAAAGTTGAGGGAACAGATAGACACTGTCTGCCGGGTGGCTGCCTGCAACCTAAAGCAAGCCCAGGACGCTCGGAAGTGGAGATACAATGTGGGAACATGGATGCGCTCATTCAACTTGGGGGATCAGGTGCTCGTGTCCCATTCAGTCATGGATCCCAGCAAGGCCCATTCTCCGTGGCATGAGTCCTGGGACCGTTCACATATGAAATTAGCTACGGACCCCGGCCCAGCGGAAGACGGTCCATGTGAACAACCTCAAGGAGTGGCATGAACAAGACATCACTGACAATGAGGCACATCTGGCTATGGCCCTGGGGGAACTACTGGAGGGTGTTCCCCCCTGGCAAGAGGTGCATGAAGGACCTCCCAAGCCAGTATTGGATGGAGCGTTATCCAAAGCTCAATGTCAGGGTCTTCACCAGGTGCTGCGCGATTGTCCCAGAGCTTTCTCCACTCTACCGGGTTGTACCCACCTAGCGGTGCACCACATTTCCACTGCCCAGGACAGGTGCCCCATGCCCCGTGGAGGCCAGTACCACCAAAATTACAGGAAGTCATACAGTGAGAGGTGGTGATGATGCAACAACTAGATGTCATCGAGCCCTCGCAGAGCACCTGGCGCAGCCCAGTCATCCTAGTGCCGAAACCCAACAGCAGCGTATACTCCTGCGTCAATTACTGGGAGGTGAATAAATTGGCTCAGTTCAATACTTACCCCATGCCATGGGCTGACCTGCTCATCGATCAGCTCGGTACTGCCAGATACCTGTCCGCACTGGACCTCATGAAGGGGTACTGGCAAGTGCTGGTACACCCCCCAGACTGGGAAATGACAGCCTTCACAACACCAAAAGGTTTGTTCCAGTTTAAAAGGATGCCCTTCAGTCTCCACAGCGCCATGGCGACTTTTCAGAGGTTGGTTAACCGGGTGCTATTGCATTGTCGGGGCTTCGCCCAGGTATATATCGATGACATCATTGTTTGTAGCCCCAACTGGAACACGCACCTTACCCATCTCCGGGAAGTGTTACGGGCCCTGAGAGAAGCTGGTTTAACAGCCAATCCCACCAAAAGCCACTTGGGCTTTCAGGAGCTCAAATATTTGGGATACCAGGTGGGAAGGAGGGTCATAAAGCCGTTACCCGACAAGGGAATTACCCTGGAAAACCAACCCTGCCCCTGCACAAAACAGAAGCTCCACCACTTTCTGGGGTTTGGATATTATAGCCGGTTCATTCCTGGCTTTGCCTCCCTCACCAGCCCGCTCACTGATGGTCTACAGAAGACCCACCCTAACCAGCTGGTCTGGGGCCCAGTGGAGGAGCCTGCCTTTGAAGCCCTGTGGACCTGCCTTTCCCAGGATCCAGTGCTTCAGAACCCTGATTTTACGAAGCCCCTCATGCTCTATACCGACGTGTCCAGGAGGGGCCTTGGGGTGATGCTTGCACAGGAGGATAAGGACACCGAACACCCCATCCTATTAATCAGCAGGAAGCTCCAACCATCTGAGCGCAATTATGCAACCGTGGAGAAGGAGGCGTTGGTGAAGTGGGTGGTGGGGGCCCTACAATATTACTTAGCAAATAACCCATTTCAGCTAGCGGTAGACCATGCCCCCCTGTTGTGATTCCCGAGAATGAAGGACTCCAACCCATGGGTTCTTCACTGGTACTTAACCTTGTTGCCCTTTCATTTTTCAGTATGGCATCAAGCAGGATGGGATCACCACGTGGCCAATTACCTGTCTCGACTTTTCAACAATGAACCGGTGGCTACGGAGGCAAGGGAGGGTGTGTGTCCCAGTCCTGTGGGTCTGGGACGTGAACTGCACCCCCCAACCCCAACCCGGCCAGGGCATGTACCTGAAAGTGGGCGTAGAGCCCAGGAGGAGCTGGGGCAGCCCCCCTCATTGGAGAAGGAGCCCCATGGCCCTACCGCAGTGGCCACCAATGGCCCGAAAGAAGAGGGGAGCACCGGATGCATGCAGCCCCAAAGCCGCGACCTGCGAAGAATGACGGAGGAGAACGGCAGGGCAGGTGCCGCCCAGGATGGTCCAGGGGCAGGCGCTGGGTCCCAAAAGGCTTGCGACAGTGTTCTTGTTCTTGATGCAATCTTTTGTTTAATTTATCAATTTAGGTTATATATTCCAACAAATAAATATGGGAGGGAGGAGGAAGAGAAAGCAGAGACAAAAAGGCAGAATTAGCATTTGGTAGCTCCACTGCTAGTGAGTGCAAGCCAGAGCTATATTGTGGATCATATATATGATTGTGAATTCCAATTAATAAACATTTTTTAGAAGGGGGAGTTGGCATTTTGAATGCCCAGGAAAACAATGCATCATTATAGGCTGAAGTTAATGTTTTGCTTACACTCAGAGGAGGAGGAGGAGGAGGAGGAGGAGGAGAGATTGGATTTATACCCCGCCTTTCACTGCCTGAAGGAGTCTCCAAGTGGCTTACAATCTCCTTTCCCTTCCCCTCCCCACAACAGACACCCTGTGAAGTAGATGAGGCTGAGAGCTTTCAAGGACTGTTTGTGAGAAAACAGCTCTGAAAGAACTTGTAACTGACCCAAGGTCACACCAGCAGCTGTGTGTGGAGGAGTGGGGAATCAAACCCAGGTCTCCCAGATTAGAGTCCATGCTCTTAACCACTACACCAAACTGGCAGCATCCCATTATTGGACAGTGGAAAGCCTTCAGCTTAAGAAGCTGTGGTAAATGATGAGTCAGTCTTGTGGGCATCCTTGGCATTAGCCCACCCTTCCCCCCCAAGATTAAGTGCATGACTTTTGTAGGAATAGAAAAAGCTGAATGAAAGCTCTGCCACTACAGACAAGGGGCTGGATCCAGCACAAGGACTCTACTAGGACTACATCAGATTTTCCCTCTCCCCAGTACCTATCTCTAATGCTAGGGAAGATTGTTCCTTGGGTCACAGGATCTGCATGGAGTAACAGCCATTTGGCTCATGAAACTGCAGCACAGGAGGGGGAAGGGGGAAGCAGTCCCCCACCCCATGCCTTCTTCCCCTTCCTTCAGTGGAGCTCTACTCATGTAAGAGGCAAGAGGGAATGATTTTGTGACTTTCCACCGCCCACCCCCCCCCAGTCTCCTGACCCAACTTAGCCAGAACTTTGGTTTGCTTAGCCTGTACGTCTACTGAGACTGGCAGCACCTCTACATCTCTACAAGGTTTCAGGTGGAGGATTTCCTCTGTATTGCTACCTGAAATCTGTTTGCTGGTGAGCTTGGAGATTGAGTCTGGGACCTTAAACAATTCTGTGTTCTGACCATAAACTACGCAGGATCATCACCAACACACACCACAGAGTCAGATAATGTGGTTTTATCATGCAGGATATGAAAGTTCACTGAATGATTTAGGTGCTTTAAAATGTAAGAGGTTGTTGCTCAAATATTCAGCTTACTCCAAACCAACAGAAGACAGCCCAGGTAACTTCAAAAAGGCAAAAAGTTTGATATGGCCAAGGCAGGTAGCAATTATGTTGGCAAACTTTAGCTTCTTATATTGAAAATCAAGACGTATGTTTCCTTTAAAGAGAGATGAAGGAAATAGTTACTGCCATATAAAATCAAAAGAAATACATGAATAAAAAACAATCACTAACTTTAAAGCTTATCAAAGCATCTTTATTAGGTGTTCTTAATTTTATTAGGACCTGAATTGCTCAGTGTTAGGGACCATGTGAATCAGTATTTAGCGTCATGATTTTTTAATTTTTGTTTTGTTTTTTTAATTCATTTTTTCTTTTTCTTTTCCTTTTTCCTGCTCTCTTCCTTGATTATACATGCTACGATACATGCACATATGAAACTGTAAGTGAAGTTTGAAGCAAAATGCTAAGTCTGCACTCTCTTCTTTATAAGACCTGGCTCAGTGACAGAGCATCTGCTTTGCATATAGAAGGTCTCAGTTTCAATCCCTGGCATTTCCAGTTAAATGAATTAGGTAGGAGTTAATGTGAAAGACTTCTGCCTGATACCCTGGAGAGCTGCTGCCAGTTGGAAGAGACAGTAATGACCATGATAGACCAAGTGGTATCTCTCCTTAAAATAATTGAGTTTTCACTTCACAATGTTCAATGTGCATCAACAGTGGTAGGCCACAAGAACTGCCACTCAATAAGAGGACGGTAGAGGCAGCCAACCACCATAGCCACGCATCTAACGTTGGAAGCGAAGACTCGAACAGAGCACCCCTGCCACTTCTCCTGCTGGCCCGCCGTCCACCTGCAGCTTGCTGCCACCACCGCCCAGCTTCTTGCTCTGCATGCCTCCAGCCTGGCCCGGACCGCCAGCCATTCGGGCCACCTGGCCACCAGCTCCGCAGGCCCAGCACTGGAGCCAGGGGTGGCGGCGGTGGCTCCCAGGTCGGTGCCACTCTCAGGAGCTCTGCGACAGCTGCCCTCACCTTCCTTGCCTTGCTGTCGCTGGCTCCTCCTGAAAGTGCTGCCACTGCTGTACGGCTTGCTGCCGTGGCCAGCCGGCTGGCTCCCTCCTCTGTTGCTGCCACTCTCACCAGTCCAGCCCGCCTGCCAGCATGCTCCCACTCCCGGCTGCTGCCCCCCCGCCGCCTCCTCCTCTTCCTGCTGCTGCGGGGCTGGTGCCAAGTGGGGCTGGCAACGCTTGGTGGGGAGGGGACCAGGAGTCCTGGTTGGGTGGAGGGATGCAGCAGCTCCTGCTCCAGGCCGGACGAAGGAACAGGGCAAGGTGAGAAGTGCATTGGCACCTCACATACGGGGGGGCCATGGGGGGAGCGACTTGGACATGGCCCCCCCAATGCCGATTCTCCCGCCCACCCAGCAAGCAAGACATATTGGAGAAGCTTACTCATAAGAACATAAGAGAAGCCAATCTTGAATCAGGCCAATGGCCCATCTAGTCCAACACTCTGTCACACAGCGGCCAAAATATACCAGGTGCCATCAGGAGGTCCAGCAGTGGGGCCAGGGCACCAGAAGCCCTCCCACTGCTGCCCCCTCCAGCAACAAGAATAGAGTGCATCACCTGCCCCAGACTGAGAGTTCCCATCTATACCCTTTGGCTAATAGCCACTGGTGGACTTCTGCTCCATATGTTTATCTAATTTCCTCTTGAAACTGACCATGCATTGCAGCTGCCACGACCTCCTGTGGCAGTGAATTCCATATGTTAATCACTCTTTGGGTGAAGAAGTATTTCCTTTTATCTGTTCTAACCCGACTGCTCAGCAATTTCATAGAGTGCCCACGAGTTCTTGTCTTGTGAGAAAGGGAGAAAAGTACTTCTTTCTCAACCTGCTCAATCCCATTCATAATCTTATAAACCTCGATCATGTCACCTCTCAGCCGTCGTTTCTCCAAGCTAAAGAGCCCCAAGCATTTTAACCTTTCTTCATAGGGAAGGTGTTCCAACCCTTTTATCATTCTAGTTGCCCTTCTCTGCACTTTTTCCAATGCTATAATATCCTTTTTGAGATGTGGTGACCAGAACTGTACACAGTATTCCAAATGAGGTCGCACCAATGATTTATACAGGGGCATGATGATACTGGCTGATTTGTTATCAATTCCCTTCCTAATAATCCCCAGCATAGCGTTGGCCTTCTTTTTTGCAGCTACACATTGTGTAGACATTTTCAGCGAGTTATCCACTACGACTCCAAGATCTCTCTCTTGGTCCGTCTCTGCCAGATCAGACTCCATCAACGTGTATTTATATTTAGGATTTTTGGCTCCAATGTGCATCACTTTGCACTTGGCCACATTGAACCCCATTTGCCATGTTGACGACCACTCACCCATCCTCAACAGATCCCTTTGGAGTGCCTCACAATCCTCCCTGGTTTTCACCACCCTGAACAACTTTGTATCATCTGCAAATTTAGCCACATCACTGCTTACTCCCAATTCCAAATCATTAATAAACAAGTCAAAAAGCATCGGACCGAGTACTGATCCCTGTGGTACCCCACTGCTTACCACCCTCCACTGAGAAAGTTTCCCATTTATACTCACTCTCTGTTTCCTATTTATAAGCCAGTTTTTGATCCACAAGAGGACTTGTCCTTTTATCCCATGTCTATTGAGCTTACTTAGGAGCCTTTGATGAGGAACTGTATCAAAAGCTTTCCGGAAGTCAAGGTAAATAATATCTATTGGGTCCCCCTTGTCCACATGTTTGTTCACTCCCTCAAAAAACACTAACAGGTTTGTGAGACAAGATCTTCCCTTACAGAACCCATGCTGAGTCTGCCTCAATAGTTTTTGTTCATCAATGTGCCTACTAATTCTTTCCTTAATAACAGTTTCCACCAACTTACCCGGTATCGATGTCAGACTGACTGGCCTGTAATTTCCCGGATCTCCCCTGGAGCCCTTTTTAAAGATGGGAGTGACATTAGCTACCTTCCAGTCCTCAGGAATGGAGGCAGATTTTAAAGAAAGATTACATATTTTTGTCAGGAGATCCACAAGTTCACATTTGAGTTCTTTCAGAACTCTCGGATGAATGCCATCCGGGCCTGGTGATTTATTAGTTTTTAAATTGTCCATCAGTCGGAGGACTTCCTCTCTTGTTACCGCAATCTGATTCAGGTCTTTCAAACCCCCTCCCGAAATCGGTGCTTCTGGAGTGGGCAAACACTTCTCCTCTTCCACAGTGAAGACAGAGGCAAAAAATGCATTCAGCTTCTCAGCCATTTCCCTATCATCCTTCACTACTCCTTTTACCCCTTGGTCATCCAAGGGCCCCACTGCCTCCCTGGCTGGCTTCCTACTTCTAATGTATTTGAAGAAAGTTTTATTGTTGGTCTTTATGTTTTTTGCGATATGCTCCTCATATTCCCTTTTTGCTTGCCTGATCAAAGACTTGCATTTTATTTGCCATAGTCTGTGTTCCCTTTTATCAACCTCACTAAGACAAGCTTTCCACCGCTTAAAGGAATCCTTCTTACCTTTTACAGCTTCCATTACTTTATTTGTTAACCATGCAGGCTTTTTTCTATACCTATTTGTACCTTTCCTAACCTGCGGTATATATTTTTTCTGAGCTTCTAGGATTGTCTTTTTAAATAGTCTCCAAGCTTCCCCAATGGTTTTGACCTTCTCCACTCTTCCTTTCAATTTCTTCCTCACATGTCCCCTCATACCAGAGAAGTTACCCCTTTTAAAGTTAAAAGTGGTTGCGTCAGTCTTTTTGGGCAACTCCCTATCTGTACAAATGTTAAACTCAATGACATTATGGTCACTGTTCCCAAGTGGTGCAATCACTTTTACATCTCTCACCAGGTCTTGGGTGTTACTTAGGACCAAATCCAGGATCGCCTCTCCCCTGGTAGGATCTGTGACCATCTGTTCCACAGCACAGTCATTGAGAGTGTCTAAGAACGCAATCTCTTTTTCCCGACTAGAACTCATATTGACCCAATCAATGTGTGGGTAGTTAAAGTCGCCTATTACAACACAGTTATTTCATCTAGCCGCTATCTTTAATTCATTCATCATTTTATAATCCTCCTCTATCTTTTGATCTGGTGGGCGATAACAAACTCCCACTGTTAAGCCTCCTTTTGGACCCACTATTTCAACCCATAGCATTTCCAGAAGTGAATCCAATTCTCTTACCCTCTCAATCTTACTGGACGGTATACCCTCTCTGACATACAGAGTCACCCCACCTCCAACCCTTTCCCCCTATCCTTCCGATATAATTTATAACCAGGAATCACCGTATCCCACTGATTTTCCTCATCCCACCAAGTTTCTGAAATACCCACAATGTCTATTTCCCCCCCAACACCAAGCATTCCAACTCCCCGATTTTACCTCGGAGACTTCTAGCATTTGTGTATAAACACTTATAGTTTCCCATGTTTGTTAAGCCCACAGCCTTCCTCTTGCTGCCTCGAGACCTTGCCAGGCAGTTCCTATCATTAGCCACAGTCTCAGTGGACAATTGTAATCCATTTCCTTGTACAAAAGTAATAGCTACCCCTTCATCTCTTTGAGATGAGCCATCCCAAACCAGAGACTTTTCATCTCCTGTCAGCTTTCCCCCATTATTCAGTTTAAAAACTGCTCTGCCACCTTTTTTGATTTTGAGCTCCAGCAGCCTGGTTCCTTCTCAGGACAAGTGGAGACCGTCCCTTTTGTACAGCTCCCTCTTGTCCCAAAAAGCATCCCAGTGCCTAACAAACTTGAACCCTTCCCCCTACACCACCGTCTCATCCACGCATTGAGACTCCTGATCTGTGCCTGTCTCTCCGGCCCTGCGCGTGGAACAGGTAGCACTTCCGAGAAGGCTACCTTGGAGGTCCTGGCCTTGAGTTTCCTGCCCAGCAGCCTAAATTTCTCCTCCAGGACCTCACGACTGCATTTCCCCACATCGTTGGTGCCAACGTGCACCACGACCACTGGCTCCTCCCCAGCACTATCTACCAGCCTATCTAAAACACGCGTAATGTCCGCTACCTTCGCACCAGGCAGGCAAGTCACCATACGGTCAGTACGCGGGTTCGCCACCCAGCTGTCTACCTGCCTAAGGATCGAATCACCAACTACCAAGAGCCCCCTCCCACCCTTCCCAGGGACGGTTCCTTGGTACGAAAGGATACCCGTTCACCAGCTGAAGAAGAGGTCCCTTCTGAGGGCACATTCCCCTTATCCTCAGCATGGTGCCCCTTTTCCCCTTGACCCTCATGCTCCCTGGCAGCAGCCGGGCTTCCAGATCCAGAGTGGGACATATCTAACAAGTCCCCGAGAGTCTTCCCCGTGCACCTAACTGACTGTCCCTGCTTCTCCAGGTCAGCCACCTTGGCCTCAAGGGAGCAAACTCGCTCCCTGAGAACCAGGAGCTCCTTGCACCGAGCACACACCCAAGACTTCTGACCAGTGGGCAGATAGTCATACATGTGACACTCCATGCAAAACACTGGATAGCCCCCAACCCCCTGCTGGCATTCTGGCTTCATAATTGTTTTTAAACAAATACTTTTCTATAATCCCCCTTTTAAAACCCTTTGTATTTATATGGCTCCTGTTGTAGGAGTCTACTTACCTTACCAAGGAGCCAAGGTCCTGGCTTTCTGGCTCTTCCTGTGCTTCTTACAGAGCCCCTAGGCCAAGAGCCTCGCCCTTTTTCTCTTGCCCTTCGGCTCGTGCCAGAGGCTCGTGCCTCTTGCAAACTTCCTGCCTTAAATGGAATTGTCTCCCAGGAGAGGGTGTGGCCAGCAGCTACTCCAAATCACCCAAGGCACTTAATGACGGTCAAACAAAGCCCCTTTCACACCCCAACTCCAGCAGCCAGGAGTCTGCTATTCAATTTCACCCAAGCACTTAATTACAGGCAAACAAAGACCCTTTCACACCTTAACTCCAGTAGTCAGGAGTCTGTTACAACTCACCCACACACTCCCAAATACAGTCCCTGACACAGTACCTTCTCAGCTAAAGCACCTCAGCTGAAAGTAAATAAATAAAAATACCACTCACCCCTCTGGCAGCTCAAACACCTTGCTCCTTCTCAGAGCTCAGCTGGGTCAGGCCCCCTCAATGCCTCCCCTCCCTTCTTCCTTTCTTCCTTTCTCTCCCCCCTTTCTTTCTCTCTATCTCTCTCCCCTCTCTTTCTTTCTCTCCCCCCTCTTCCTTCCTTCCTTCCTTCCTCTCTTCTGTCCTTCCTTCCTCTCTCTCTATTTCTTTCACACACACACCTCCTCTTTCTTTCTCACTCTCTCCCTGGCTCTTCCTTCCTTCCTTCCTTCCTTCCTTCCTTCCTCCCTCCCTCCCTCCCTCCCTCACACCCACCCTACCTACCTTACTAGGTCCCGTTGTCTTCAACCACAACGGGCTTTGCTCCCTAGTTCAGTATAAAGCAGCTCTGCCTCTGTGTGTTTATGTGTACGTATGACTAAATGTGGGCACCGCGGTAGCTCAAAGGTTAAGATGCTGAGCTGCAGACTGGAAAGTCTATAGCTCGGCAGTTTGAAACCCTAGTACCGCATGACAGAGTGAACTCCTGTCTCTGGCCCCAGCTCCTGCCAACCTAGTAGTTTGAAAGCAAGAAATTGCAAGTACATAAGTAGATACCCCTTTGGTGGGAATGTAACAGCGTTCCGTGGGCCTCAGCATTTAGTCATGTTGGCCACATGACCACAGAAATGTCTTCAGACAATGCTGGCTCTTCTGCTTGGAAACGGAGATGAGCACCATCCCCTAGAGTCAGATTCAATTAGTTTTCAAGCAAGATAAACCTTTACCTAACTATGACTAAATGCAAAGTCCAAGTAACTTTAACATTACAGTGTACACCAGAATACCCTTTTTTGTATCTTCAGGTGGAAGATAGTTAGAACTTGCACGAAGATGATGTAATTGAAACTGATAAGCCCCCATAAAAGCCAAGTTCTTCCTAAGTAGACTAATGAACCCCATACAGCCACTTCCACTCAACATGTGAGAGAAAGGGCATGGTTAAATATTTGACTTTAAAAAATGTGTGGGTATCATGATCCCATGAAGGCCTTGTATATATTTCAGGAAACCAGGAAATTCTCTCTGCTTTTGGTAATCTTGCTCTGGATCTACAGGTTTAAGGATTGCAGTTGCTACACAGAACTGGGTTTCTAAGATTACTAAACAACTTAAGGTAGGGCTGTTTTTACACTCATTACCTCCCTATAATTAATCACAGTGTATGAAACTAAGTAAAATGAAGTAGTTAATGGCTGATATATGCATTATGGTGGCAGTCTTCAACATCATTAGTCATAAGACTGACTACTACATGACCCACTTTAATTATGTTACTATTTTTCTTTCTTTCAAAGTTTATGTTTCTTTCTTTCAATGTTTATCTTTCACTATTATTGTTTTTTTAAAAATATTAAGAAGACAAAATGAAATGATGGGTGTGTCCTGTGGCCTCATCCATTTTAGGTTGGTCTGCATAGCCCAGTGTTCAGTCCCAGACTGCCAGCTGGAGACCACTGCGGTATAGAAATGACAGAGCTGACATCTAAAATGGCAGCTCTGCATTTCCTCCTTCTGGTTCCCTGGGTAACCTATATTTTTAAAAAGTTTCTATTCTCTGAGTTGTCCCAGTCCTGTTCCACTTCAGCCAGCTCCTAAAATGGGTAGTTCCACCCTGAAATGTTCACTCATTCAAGTAGTAAAGTCCCCTTCTATGCACCACCTGAGTTTTACAACATTTCCATGTGAAAATGATACCATGAGGTATCATTATCACTTCAGCAAGTCAGCTTGACTACATAGTAATACAGAGTGATACAGTGAACTCAAAACTATGCTTTGACTCTTCAAGGCTAAATGGGATATAATAAAAAAGGGGCAGATCTGTATGCTGGAAACAGGTCGGCATTAATGATGTGGAAACCATGAGTAACACATTTAAGGAAGAAATGAGGTACATAGCTAAGGAAACTGAAGGCCCTTTCTCCACATTTTATTTCCCTCAGGTGCTTTCCTCTTAATCTGGCTCATTTCTGCTATGAGCTCCTGTTGGAAGGAAACATACTGACAGGGCCAGCACCAGGTGTCTGGGCACCCTAGGCAGGACAGCCTGGGGCACGCACCCCACTGGGGATGCCAACCTCCCGGTGGGGCCTGGAGACCAGGGGTGGTGGTGGAGCGCTGGCTTTCCTAGGCACTCCACAGCTATGGTGCCCCCAGGAAAGCCAGGGAAGGGGGCGGGGGTTCTAGCCCCCACCCCCTCCCTTCCAGTGCTGGCTTTCCTGGAGGCTCCGCAGCTACAGGGCCCCCAGGAAAGCCAGGGAAGAGGGCGGGGGGTCTAGCCCCCACCCCCTCCCTCCCAGCACCGGCTTTCCTGGAGGCTGCACAGCTGCGGGTCCCCCAGGAAAGCCAAGGAAGAGGCAGGGGTTCAAACCCCCACCCCTTCCCTCCCAGCGCCGGCTTGCCTCAGCACTCTGCAGCTGTGGTGGTGCCGAGGCAAGCCAGGGAAGAGGCAGGGTTTAAACCTCCACCCCTTCCCTCGGAGCGCCAGATTGCCTCGGTGTTCTGCAGCCACGGGGGTGCCAAGGCAAGCCAGGGAAGGGGCGGGGGGTTCAACCCCCCGCCTCTTCCCTCCCTCCCAGTGCCAGAGGGGGGAGGGGGGCAAGCTCTGCCACCACTGCCTCCTGAGCCCCGCCGGGGTGCTTCGCCGGTGGCGGCAGGGAGGCGGTGGGGGGGCAGGGGGCCGTTTGGCGCCCCTGTGGGCCCAGCGCCCTAGGCAAGTGCCTAGCTCACCTAGTGGGCGAGCTGGCTCTGCATACTGATGGGAAGTAAGTCGGGGTGGTGGAGTGTTCAGCCTTTCTCATCTGCATGTTTTCTGTGTCATGTCAAATAAACTGAACTGTTCCAACAAACCAGTCATCTTTGAATGGAAATCTGGAGCTGGAACATGTATAGAGGCAGTTTAAAATCTTTTTCCAGAACAGCATCCCCACCACAATGACCCATTTATGCATGACCAATATTAGAAGTCAGCATTGTAAATTTACAACCCAGCAGTGGAACTGTACCAACTCCAATGTTGTGAGAAAAATGGAATAGTTGGTTCAGAAAATTTAAAACCCATTTTATACAGTTAATTTTATAAAGAAATCATAGTGTTTTCTCCATTTCTGTAACTTTCCAAGCAGCAAGCAGCACAGTGAACTTGACTCCCAACATGCTTTGCAAGTCCTTTGTCTCAAGAGGTATCTGTCACCTGTCATGTACACAGGAACAGGAGTCCACATTCCTTTCCCCAGAATTTAAATTGTCCTCCATTGTTTATAGGCATGAAGAATTCCAAATCATCTCTCCTTATAATAATTATCTTTTGGTTTCACAAGATTCCATGCGCTTCCATTGGCTGTAAAATGCCCTCCCTCAACCATTGGCCCATCAGCTGCCACTCAAGAGTACTTGCGTGCCATTGGCCGGGTGCTGGGTCTGCTCCTTTTCCCCACCCACTCCCCCTTTTGCATGTCAGATTTACTGGCAGACAGCTCTCTCTCCTGAGGAAGACAGTTCTCTTGACTCCTTTGAGGGACTGTCCCCTCAGTGGCTGTTGGTTGGCACCCAAGCTTGGTTCTGTGAGTAAAAAAACAAAGGACTTTCAGCATAACCCCCTCCCCTGCCCATAACCCCCTCCCCAACGGCCACTTTCCTGTCAGAATAAATGGAAAAAGGCTTTCTCTCCTGCTTAGCTTCAGCACGGCTGGCTGACTAACGAGGTGGGCCAGTGACCATCAAACCATTTTCTTCAACTCCCCGCTGTGCAGCTGACTTTCCCCTAGGGTTGCCAATCTCCAGGTGGGACCTGGAGATCTCCCACTGTTACAATTGACCTCCAGATGACAGAGATCAGTTCCCCGGGAGAAAATGGTTCTTTGGAGGGTAGACTCTATGGCATTATACCCTGCTGAGTCCTTCCACACACAACCCAAATGCTGCCCTCCACAGGATCCACCCCCCCAAATCTCCAGGTATTTCCCTAATCAAAGTTGGCACCTGTACTTTCTCCTCTGTCAGTAAAAGGCCCTTTCCACACCTATGTTGGTCTTTGGGAGAAAACTCCTTGGACCCAGTCCTGATCAGGTTGCCAACTCCAGGTGAGCAATTCCTGGAGATTTGAGCGATGGAGCCTGGAGAGGGTGAGGTTTGAGGAGGGGTGGCACCTTAGACAGGTCCAATGCCATTGACTCCACCCTCCAATCCAGCCATTCCCTGATGGGGAACCATTGTTGCCAATCTCCAGGTGGTGGCTGGAGATCACTCAAAATTACAACTGCTCTCTAGGAGGGAGATAGGGTTGTCAACTCCAGGTTGGGAAATTCCTGGAGATTTGAGAGGTCGAACCTGGTGAGGGTGAGTGTTGAGGAGGGTTGGGACCTCAGACAGGGACAATGCCATAGACTCCACCCTCCAAACCAGCCACTCCCTCCTGGGGAACCACTGTTACCAATCTTGGGGGTGGGCTGGAGATCACTCAAAATTACTACTGCTCTTCAGGTAGCAAAGATCAGTTCCTCTGGAGAAAATGGTGGACTCTGTCATTATACTCTGCTGAGATTGCCACAGCAAATTGTCACTGAGTGCCCAAAGCCAGGGCACTCTCCCAGAGCCTCTTTCTAGATCCCGTTGTATTTATTTCCACAACGGGCCTTATTCCTAGTTTAGAAATAAAGCATTTCTATGAGCCAGCCATTAAGTCGAAGGAGCCAGAATATTTGCCATACTAAAGGTTTGCCTACATGCCAAAATTCACATCCCACCTCCAGCCAGAAGACAGTGCCTGGCTGGCTACCTGACTCCAAGAACACAAAGGACATCCTGAAATGAACACATTCTTGTGTTTGTCATTCAGAAATTTGTCATTCAGAAATCTTGTTTTGTTTTGCTAAAGCATTATGGTAAACTGTAATGTGGGAACATCTCCTATGCCATGATGGCCCACATTATCAAAATAGTTATGTCAACTGATGTAGTTTATAATTTCAATTACTCTATCGAAGTGTTATGTGACCAATATCGTATAAAAGGAGACAAGCAGCTCTATTTCACTGCTGACTCTTGGAGATCCAGGGAAGGCTTTGTCCTTTTGGGTCTCTTTGGGCCAGCCCAGAAGCTTCTGTGGGGAAATCTTTGTATATTTAACCATTGACTATCTCTTTCTTAGGAAGTAAGTATTTTTCCTGTGTATTTTGTTTAAGTGTTGGACAGATGCCCAGCGCCTGGCTGAGCAGCTGTCCTGCCTTCTTTTAACTTTGATAAGTTTTAATAAAGGAAGTCTTGTTGTTTAAGTAACCTTGTGTTGCATTCCAGCTAGCTATTAACATTTATATCCTCATCTTGGTAAGGGGCACACATCACAGACCATCCCGAACTCAGGGGTGGGAGCTGGTGCAGGTAACATTTCACACAGGGTTAGTGCACACTGACACGTGTTGCAGCTGCATTCCCACCACATTCAGGAGAGCCTTATCTGCGGCTTCTCTTCATTTGAAGGTATTTTCAACCTTCCTGGCTTCTTGGAATAAATGAGCAGCAACAGGAGTGAGGAGAAGGAACAGCTACCACTGTTTATAGCACGCTTTACGTCTGGGTGACAGTGGGAATTAGGCCAGAATTGAGTATGTAAGTGGACAATTGCAAGGAAATTGATCTTAAAATGGAAAGCTTGCACAACATTTCTGTGGACTGTCTCATTACATGGATTTGGAGATTTTCTCATAACTGAAGCCAGAAAAAGCACCTGTAGAAATTAAATCACAAAATGACCAGTTATTGCCCCCCCAGTCGGAATAATGAGACAGACAACAGATTGGAATTAAACAAGGGCCACTTTATTAACTATTTAACAGAACATTGCAGCAATAACCACTAAGCAAGCATGGAACAGGCAAGGCAGGCGTCACTTCCCTGACCAACCCCCTTGCCCTTAAAGGGCGGGTCACCCAGCTCCAGCCATGAGCCATTTACTCTCTGGCTCGTGACCAGCAGCCCAGCAACTGGTTGCCTTCTAGGAGCGCCTACCCCTGAAGCCTTTCAACTTGCAGGGAGGAGCCTGCCATAAAAGGTTCCCAGTGGAGGTGATCACCATTCCCCACCCTGGACCCTGAAATCCGAAGGCAGTTCCTGATGACCGCCTGTTCCCTAACGGGATATGCCGAAAAGTGCTCACCAGTTCCGTTTCTTGCTTGCATAAACCTGCCATAGCCAAAGTCAAGCCTCTTCTTTGGCCTTTGCTCCCCACTCAGCAACCTAGTGCCGACCTAATTCCTTGTTGCAAGTCCTGTAAAAAGATCCCATTGCCCTTGTCAGACAAGTGCACCTCGCCATCCCTATACAGGTCTGGGAACACGACCCGTATATCGGGGTGCGGCAAAAACATCCCCAAACCAGCATCCATGGCCTTTTTCAGCTGCCTATTTACCTTGCATCGGGCGTGGTCAATACACCTGGGGTCCTCCAAATTCTGCCACACTTGGCGGGGCAGTATGGCTGACCATACCATCTTTATGCCGGGCCACCTTGCTCTTATCCTCGCAAGGTCTGCCTCAGCCTGCAACACAAGGGCCTTGCCCTTCAATAGACCCAAGTCATTGCCCCCCAGGTGTATTACCAGTACGTGAGGAGGGGGCCCTCTCCTCTCATGAAAGAGTAGGGGAAGAAGAGCAGGCCATCGCATGCCCCTCCTTCCCAACCACTCTACTGTCACGCATTCACTAAGGCCAAGCTGAGAGCCGCTGGATGTCCTCCTGGCCCGATGAGACGCCCAGAAGACCATGCTGTGGCCGCAGATGGTAACCCTTTGTTTCGCTCCGCAGCCTGCAGCATCTGTAAGAAGAACATTATTAATGAAGCAGCCGACCATATGGGACATTTATAACGCACAGCTTCGCACATAACCTTTATAATGGCGTGACCGCCAGCGACCTATTCGTTGAATGGCATCGCCCGTATACCCCATAGCTGCCGCAGTTGAAGCGGCCCCTATCCGAAAAGAGTGTGTTCCAAAGTGAACCCCACCCAATCCCAAATGCTCTAAAGCCTTCTATGTCAGACTCCAAAACTGAAACTTAGTGAGGGGGGTGCCATCCTTATGCCAGAATAGGTAGCCCCAACCTTCACTTCTCAATGCAAGGTAATGGCTCAAAGCCTCAAATGGGCATAACTCCACTTCCGAACAGCGTTCAAGCTCCGTAACCTTCCCTCTGCCACACTGGTCAGTCTTAGACCGACGTAGCCTAATCACAACTTTGGATTCTGACACAGAGATGTCCTGCCGCTCAAGAGCCAGGCCAGATGCATCCTGCCGTGAGCTTGCCACCAGCTCGCTAATCCGGAGCACCCCAAAAAAGGCGACCAGCGATGCTGCGTGGAAAAGGGCAGCCTCATAGCTGTCAGCACACAACGTGCGCAACTGCGACCGAAGCCCCCGCAATATCGCTGGGGTGAAAGGTTCTCTGCTATCAGCTGTGACCCCACTTTCCCTGGACCAGCCCTCCAGCATCTTCCGAATACGGAAGTCACCAGTCCTATCTGCATACCCTGAAGCCTTGCTGGCATATGCCAGTGAAGACAACTTGGCCCTGATGGTACTGGAGGACAAGCCCTGGCCCCTCAACGTCACACAGAATTGCATTAAATGAGGGACAGGTATGGGCCACACCTGCTGCAAGCCTCCACCCTCCCTGAAGGACAGGAATTGCTTACCCGCCCTCATGTAAGCTCTGCGTGTGGAGGGGGCAAGAGCCGGGCTCATAGCCCTGTCGGCCTCAGCCCGCCAATCTGCCACACCTCATCCGGCATAAGCACCAGGAACTGATCAGCATCTGGAGCCAGCTGACGGAATCTCTCCATCTGTTTTCGAGAGAGAGCGTCAGCGACCCCGTTATTAACTCCCGGCACATGCCTAGCCCTAAACATTATATTATGGTGTAAACACTGCAGAGTGAAGGCTCTGACCAGAGCCATGACCCTGGGGGACTTGGACATCAAGGAGTTGATTACATGTACCGTGGACATGTTGTCGCACCAGAAATGGACGGTGTGGTTGGCAAAGTCCCCAGCCCATCCACAATGCTGCGACAATCGGGAAAAATTCCAGGAAGGTGAGGTCAGTAACCCACCCTGCCTGAAACCACTCCTCAGGCCAGTCCCCAGCACACCAATGTCCTCAGAAGTATACCCCAAAGCCAGAGGAACCTGCCGCATCAGATGCAACTGCAGCTCTGCTTCAACCAAAAGGTCCTCCCGCCAAAAGGACACCCCGTTGTATGACTCCAAAAATTGCTTCCATATAAGGAGGTCATCCCTGATCCTCTTAGTGACCTGAGTCCTATGATGGGAAAACCGCAGACCCCTCATAGACATGCAAAGTCTCCTACCAGGCGCCACAACTTTGCATGCAAAGTTGAGGTGACCTACCAACTGCTGCAACTCCAAAAGGGTTATTTTATTCTTCTTCCTAGCAGTGTCTATTAATACCCGCAGCGTATTTAACTTATCCATGGGCAATCTGCAGCACTGTCTCACCGTGTCAATCTCTATTCCCAGGAAAGTCAAGAGAAGGGATGGTCCTTCAGTTTTTTCTTGAGCAAGAGGAAATCCCAGCTCCATTGCCAAATCGATGAAGCTGGATAGCAAATATGCACATTGACCCGTACCCCTCCTTCCTACCAATAAAAAATCGTCAAGGTAATGAGCCGTCCTGTGCCGCAAGGCCCATTCCAAAAAGGAACTGAACCTCTCAAAAGCAGCGCAGGATACTGAGCATCCCATTGGAAGGGCCCTATCCATAAAGAAATTGCCCTCAAAAGCAAACCCCAGGAGCTCAAAATCATCAGGGTGGACAGGCAGGAGATGAAAGGCTGACTTAATGTCACATTTCACCAATTCCGCTCCCTGACCACAACTGTGCACCACCCTCAGGGCCTGGTCAAAGGACGTGTACCTAACAGAACATAACTCATCTGGTATCGCGTCGTTCACCGACTCCCCACGTGGATAGGACAGGTGGTGAATGAGACGATACTCACCAGGTGCTTTCTTTGGCACCACTCCCAATGGGGAAACCCTCAAATTATCAACAGGGGGTGAAGGAAAAGGACCAAGAACTCTACCCTCCGCACATTCTTTCGCAATTTTTTGCCGAACAACGTGCTCCATACCCTGAACCGATTTTAAGTTAGGAGCCATGTACGAAGTCCTAAGGCCTTGGAAAGGTATCCTAAACCCCAACATAAAACCCTCAAGTAAGTAAACCCCATCGCCGTGGTTCGGGTAATCCCGCAACCACCGTTCCAGCACTTGTACCTTAATTGGGCTAGGACCCCTTGTCAGAAGGGGGGTTATAGCCCCTACCTCCTCCCGGGCGCTTTCCGACTTTCCCTCCTCCCCGTCCTTTAGGTTTAGGGCAGTTGGGCAAAGCGTGGGGCCCTGTGCACAGTGGACACTCGTGTCGGAAGGAACAAGACTTCCGACCACATGTCCCATGGGAGGTAAACTCCCAGCAAAGCAGGCGTCGCTGAACCGCCTGCCCCGCCTGGGCGCGGGTACCTGACTGAATTTGAGTTTGCGGCTTATGCACAGAATGACCACTGTGAGACCTTTCGCTGCAGGAATCCGTCTTAATTGTAGACATAATCTGCAACCAGAGGTCCAGATGAATCCAATCCCACCTCATGGCTGGATTCATGGCCGCCCGCATACGAAATTGCTCATCATACTGAGACCAAGCCGGGCCAGGAAAATCAGTAACCACTTTATAAATAATATCCAAATATTGGAGCAGTGCAACCGCTCTCCATGGCTGGTGCCTAACAATAATTGTTGCATAAATTAAGAATCCAGGGAACCAGTTTGCCCAGGTTCTCTCTACAACCCGCCTCTTTAAGCGTTCCTTCTCCTGCTCATCAAGATTGTCTTTATCTTTTTTCTCCAACTCCCTGTATAAGAGAGTAAAAATGTCCATGTATTCGCCCTTAAGGATCTTCTCCTTCGTGGCGATGGACAAATGGTCACCTAGGGGCAGCCCAAAGTCCCCAGATGCTATAGCACTAGCAGAGACTGTGTCATAAGAAACAGTCCCCGGATTCACATACTCGGCACCTGGGTGTGGATAGCCCCATCCAGGCCAAGCCCCAAGGGGAGGGGGTGGCATACCGCCCCCCCCAGCCCGGATATTGTGACCAACTTGCAGGAGGCATGGATGCGACAGACCCTGCAGCACAACTTGCAGGCGGCATGGACCCTGCAGCACCCGATGAACAAGGTCCCCATGGCCAATGTGGAATGACCTTGTCAGGGCGATCATCCTTACCGTCTGTTCTAGGAGGTCCCTTGTACACCTCCATGTGGAGCTCCTCCGCATCCTGCCCTTGCTGACCAGCTGATCCGTCATCGGCCTCACCAGCAGGCACCGCTTGCTGATCTTCTAACAATGCTAAGAGAGCCAGAACCTGCGCCTGGAACGAGGTGGTAGAAACGTTAACATCCTCCCTGGGTCGTTTGCCTACATTACCCTTATGTGGGGCACCCCTCAATTGTTCCAGCGCTGCCAGCCTTTGCAGAATCGCAGCATTTACTGGATCCTCATCCTCAGAGGAAACAGCTGGCACCTCCTGCACCGGCGGCCGCTTTGGGGCCGGCTGCTTCCCCTTTGCCTTACCCTGTCCTTTTTTAGGAGCCATAATATTGAAAATGCCTCCCTAGCACAATGTTATAGCAAAATCTAAGGCCTCACAACAAAGTATCCACCAAGAACCAACTGCTGTAGCCTAAAATGGCCTCCTTCAGGGAATATCCACAAAATGGCTGCCACCTAAAATGGCTGCTGCCCAGAAACTCTCAGACTCAACGAAACCAGTAAGATGGCCACCCCTTATAATAACCGAAAAATTAAATAAATAAACAAACAAAAATTGTCTATCCCACCTGTGAACAGCAACCACCTCTCTAATTGGGTATGGGGGGGAATCAAGTCAAGGGGGGAACTAGGGTCCCAGCAGCCTCACCAAACTGCTGCCTCTACCTAATTAAGAATTGTTTTTTATCGTTATTATTATGAATGTATAAAATGTGTGTGTTCTTAATTTAACCACAACACCGCTGGTCTTCAACCCCGGCACTGGCAAGAAGATACCCAGGCCCAAGGACCTGCCACCGCCACTGGAACTCCCCACTGAAACCCCCCAGTACCAGCCGCCGCAGCTTCAACCAAGCCGGGACCGGCTGTAGGACGTGGCCGGCAGGAGCTCTACTTCCCCCAACCTGCAAAGCGAGTGGGAAAAATGCTGCCGCTGCCTCAGGCCAGCAGAAAGAGCTCAACCCCCCCCCACTCGCCAAGGAGTGGGAAGAAAAAATGCCGCCGCTGCCGCAGGCCGGCAGAAGGAGCTCTACCCCCCCACCAAGGAGTGGGAAGAAAAACGCTGCTGCTGCGCAGGCCAGCAGAAGGAGCTCTACCCCCCCCACTCTCCAAGGAGTGGGAAGAAAGATGCCGCCGCTGCTGCAGGCAGGCAGAAGGAACTCTACCCCCCCACCCACTTGCAAAACAAGTGGGTAGGAAAAAACACCGCCTCTGCCTTAGCCTGCCAAATGCTGCTGCCGAGGCTAAAAACCAGCCCTCGGGACCCGCAGCACAGAGCCAGCCGCTCTCCTGAACGCTCCGAGCACACGGAGCAACTGACAAAGGGCGGGAGCGGAGCCTGGCCCTTTGAAGCAGCCAGCTCTGCCCCCCCGCCGCGTCAGGACACACAGCGTCCCGATCCATTGCCGTCTCCCTTCCTCGGAGCAGCAAATGAGCCCCCCACCAGCGGCGTTGCCGGGCGGGTGGGAGCTCCGTTGCCTTTGAATATATCAAGAACTTCAAGGAATCTTAGTAGTGAGGTACTGAGATCTGCAGCTCTCCTAGGGGGGAACTACTACTAGACAAGTATGTCTGTCTGTACATATGTCCATATGTTATCCATATTAGGTGAACCAGTCAATTTTTCAGACTAAGTTCTATGAGTCAAAAGGACATAATGCACAAGCCATATCCTACCGATGTCAATTAAAAATACCACTCATTTCAGTGAAGCTGAATTGCAACCTTAATGTGGAGCAAATTTTATTGCAATTAGTGGCTCATGGATTTCTTTAAAATTACTAAACTTCTAGAAGAAGGATTGCTTTTATATTGATTACTTCACTAATTAATCACAGGATGCTTGAAAAGGGAAAACCATGTTTAAACATGTATATGGCCTTAAGAACTGATGTAATACTAATGTTGCAATTACTACTACTACTACTATTACAAGCAGCTATTAGTAGTAAAGTCTTTAGCACTGGTCCCTCAAATGACAACAAATTCTACCTTTGTGGAGTGTGTAGCTATTGCTACACACCTTTTGATTAATCTTTCATGTTAGGTTAGAAACTACGGATCAGAAGGGAAGGGCATCTATTAGCTCATTCTCTTTTCCTATCCACAAGCTCCATTACTTTTCCTCAGCTCCTGGGAGCCCTGCACCAATATATAGACAAGAATTCCAATAGTTCCTATTATTTATAGAAATGTCTGCACTGATGCCCGGATGTCTATGTAAGACAGCAAAAAGCTCTTCCTTAAAGACTAGCCTTTAGGGTTCTTGTATAGATGGTGTGTATCCTATCGCTCCACTAAGCAAAGTTTGAAGCCTTCCTCCAATCTTAGTATCTCCTCCATTGGAAGAAGAGCAATTTAAACTGGAGAAAATCTCATTAGGCTGTAGGGCCTTCCTACCACTCAATATTTCAGTAGTTTTTGTACCTGAGAACAAAATGTAAATCTGCACTGGTATTCTCTGTGGGCATCATGGGATTTCACAGCATGCCATTTTTCTTTGAATGTCAATGCCTTCAAGAAGTGAACTCTATTTTTACTAGTACTTTAAAAGAAGTTATCCTTGTAATAGTGAAACAGATGATAGGAAATCCTAGAGCAATAATCCCACTAGGCCACCCAGCAAAACAAAGCAAGTGAACACAGTCACATTACCACATCATATGTAGACAAGCCAGCAAGGCAATGAAACCACTGGTCTAATTATATGACAAGCCTTGCGGCAAACTAGATCCAGTTGTCCCAACCACTGTGCATCTGTTTCTTTAGAAGACGAAATACATCTTGTAATATCTAGAGGCATATTGTTTTATCAGCTGAAGACTAAGGCTACAATTCTTAAAAAATACTTAAGAGCCCACTAGTTGTGTGCTAAAGTCAATGGAGCTGACAGATGTGGGAGTACTTACAGGGTTGCAGCTGACAGTTCATGTGGCTGGAACATTAGAAGATCAAAGCTAATGTCTTCATTTCTGAATTCATTACTTGATGTTTCCAGCCATTACTTGATGTAATGTTATTCAGAAAACTGTTATTTGTTCATTTGAATATTTGTGGTGCATCTCTTTAACAGCAGAGAGAATTGAAAAGGAGAGCTATACTTTAGGCATGGTCTATACATGCTGCAAAAAGAGATAAGCAGAATCTTCAAGTATAAAATGGACTATATCATATTAGAATGCTGCATAATATTGTACAGTTTGGAAGCAGGCCTTAGAGTGTGGATCAAAAAATCCACACTGTGAAGTCAGGGACAGATGGAGGAGACCTTTCAACAAGTCTGTGGGAGACCCCAGTTTTGCAGGAAAGCATAAAATATAAAATAAACAAAAATACATATTAAGGGTTTTTAAAGACCCAAAATCACAGAAGCAATGTCTGTTACTTCAAAAAAGCACTGGTCCGAATTCTCACAACTCATCTCTTCCATGTATTGTCTAGCCCACCAGTAGAAATCCTCCTCACAAGCCCTGCTTTCTTTGCCCCCATATGCAGTAGTGGGGCAGTTTATGACCAGAGACAGGGCTTTTCAACAGTGGATCTTGTGTTTGGAACGCCCTCCCACTTAAGCATGCCTAGCATCTACCATACTTCCTTTCAGGTGCTGGGTCAAAACATTTCTCTTTACCCTGTCTTTTAACTAAGAGATTTTTGTGTGGTGTTTTATGGTCTACTCCTGAGGGTTTGTAGTATGAATGGGAATATAAAGATTTTTTTATATAGGTTTTTTCTTCTTGTTTGTTCATATTCATATTTTTTCTGGGTTTTATGGATTTCTCTTTTAAGTAATATTTTATTAGGATGTTAGAAAGGCCTGTTATATAGAAGGCTTTCCTCTTGTAAGTCTGATATTGTTAGCAGACAACATAATAGATACAAAGTTCATGATTCTGTAATTCTTAAGGGCAACACTTTGCAATGTCTGGGTCAGGTAAGATTTTGGTTTCATATCAGGAACAACAAACACTTTTGTTTAGGATATGAAGAATCCTTGCCCATTATCATTTAGGTTAGGTTAAGTAAACACTTAGGTTTTACGTAGATTTGATGTAGATATATGCTTCTTTACTTCTGACAAATCAGAGGCTTATTATTCAAATGACCACTGTCTTTTGTAACCAATTATGCTTTTTGAATATTGTTTTTTTGATGATGTCAGTCCATGTATAAAATATCATGTATTTCCTGAATATGCTCAGAATATGTTCAAGAAGAAGAAGAAGATGAAGAAGAAACAAGAAGAAGAAAGTAGTCATTTTTTTGATGAGTTATTTGGTCCAATTGTTTTCCTGTTAATTGAAGCATATCTCCCAAATATGCTGAGACGAAAGTAGTCAATTTTGGATGGACTATTTGGTCCAACAGTTTTCCTGTTAACTGAAATAAAACATAGATCTTCCTCCTCATTTGATTTCATTTTTGACTTGGAATCAAATATGTACAACTGGCTGCTCTATTATTATAAATTTAGGCTGGTTTAGAGCGCATTCAGACGGGTCTTTTAGTCCACTTTTGGCATCCTTCAGTAATAGATTTTATATCCACGTCCACACACCCGACATCTGCACACCGTCCCCAGCTGTCGCTTTCCGGCTCGACCCCCTTTAAAACGGAGTATTTTGTTACCAGGTCCCCAAGTGGTGTTTTCCTGATTCTCCGGTTCTAGCTGCACATTTCTGACATCTGATCGCTCCTGTGGTGTCAAGCCACTTCCGCTCAGAAGCCCGAGGCTTCCGTTCTTCGCCTGCAATTTTATTTTAGCATCGGTGGTATGTGCACAGGTGGAGCTCCACTCCTGTGTTATTAAAAACAATGTTTAAACGGTGCCTAGTTTTGTTGGATAGACGAGTTCAGGATCTCACGGAGGCCAGTTTCGACGTAAAAGTTTAAAGGGAAGTGTTCCTTTAAAGTTTAAAGGGAAGTGTTACAGCAGTTGGGTTGAATTGGAAATTGTTGTTCTGCGCATGCACAAAAATTTTAATTCTACAGATGGCCACCTGCCCACACGCCCAAACTGAGAGAAAAACAAACAAACCAATGCAGGCTCCCGCATGTGGACGGCGGGGAGCAATGTGGCTGTGCTACAAGGAGGAAGGCTGCTGATGGGGGAGGGAGAACTGGAAGGAGGGGGACTGGCTGCAGGCAATGCCAGGAGAAGGGAAGAGGAAAAGCAACAAGGAAAGAGGGAATGGGGAAATTAGATCCCACCACAAGTCCTTGTGGGTCTCCATCTTGTAGATAAAGAATACCCAAATTCTTGCAAACAGAAGCTAAACAGCAGAGCATGACCTGGACTATAGAACATTTCTCTCTGATGTGCTAGTTCCACCCCCCACCCCGAACTGACCTTTTTTACATTCAAGATTAAAAATTGGCATCCTCTGCTGCCTTAAGTGGTACAGTCCACTGTACCACCTCACAACATTACCACCTCATTGCATGTACACCAGGAAGCAGATCACAGAAGAGAAAGCTACTTTATTTTGGTTTTGGTACTAGCTTCTCCAGGAGATCCTTGAGCTGTGAGTCAAAAAAGCTTCCCCTGTCCAACCCGGGCTGAATACTTTTTTGCCAAGAGCCTGGCTAGCTGGAAACTACAAAAGGTGTTAAAGGCACCTGTGCACCTTTAACCTGGGTATGCTACCACTAGTCCTTCTCTGTCCGTCCAGCCAGGAGCCAAAGGACAAACTCCTGACCTTATCAGGATTAGCTAGGGAGTCCTCCCTGCAAGGTTGATTCACAGCAGCAGGAAACCCACAAAGTTACTATTAAGGTAGTCAGGGGTCTTTTAGGGGGGAGTGCACTGGAGCACAGCTCCGGCAGCTCAGGAGCCAAGCCCCGCCCCCAGCCTGTTGGTTGTTAATATCCAGCAGCTATATCAAGTCCTTGGAACAAGTCCTGACCTGTTCAGACCGGCCCAGGTATGAGGTCAGTGGGAGTATATTGTGAATAAACACTGTATATAGTTTTCCACAGCTCTGACTCTGTGTGGTGCTATATAGCAGTTACTTTGCTAAAGTGCTGGAGTTGCTGCACAATCCTGGTGGCTCTAGGCTACACCTTGCTTACGCAGTCTGCACGTCAGGGTTATGGGCCCATCCTCGCGGGAGGACCGTCCAGAGCAACGGTGAGCCTACCAGCCCAGTGGGGATTCGTGCCTGTCGGGGACCGGTGAGTCTGACAGCCAGCACTGCTATCTGAACAATGCCGGTGAGCCAGACCGAGAGTGAGCATGCTGCAGTGGACAAGGAGCTGAGGGTGCTGACTTCTTCCAGGAGTGGGGGAGTGAACAAGCCTGCCCGGGAAAGCCTTGGCTGTGGTGAGTCACGCTGTGTGTGAGACTGATAACAGTTCCAGCCCGAGCGTGTTGAGAAAGCCGGAGGAAGCATGGCTTTGGTGCCAACAACGCAGGTGGTGGACAAGCTGACCTCCACGAATTATGATACGTGGGCGTTTCGGATGAAACACTATCTCATCAGGGAAGGGCTCTGGGTGTATGTTAACGACCCTCCTGATCCAGTTCCGGCAGCAGATGTGGCAAAGGTCAAGAAAGCTCTGGCATGCGTCGTTCTGGCCGTGAGTGATGATCAATTAATTCATATTTCGTCTGCAGTTGATGCGAAGGGAGCGTGGGATTCGCTTAAAACAGTCTACATGCAAACATCAGCAGGTACCATCATAACTTTGATGCGGCGTCTTTACAGAAAGCATCAGGCTCCAACAGAGTCTGTCCGGGAGCATGTGAACACTCTGACAGAGCTGTTTCAGCAGTTGCAGGGAAGAGGGAAGGTGATATCCGAAGAGGACAAATGTTATTATTTATTAAGTTCTTTAAATGAATACTTTGACACTTTAGTCACCTCCCTGGAAGGTTTACCTGTTGAACAATTAAATCTACAAATGATTATTGGCCGCGCGCTGGAGTATGAAGCTAAAATAAACACGAAGCGCTTATCTGTTTCCTGGCAGCATGCCCAGCCTGTGGAATGCAAAGAGACTTGCAGCAAGCAGAGAGAGCAGCTCAATGTGAAATGTGAGCCGGCAAGAGCTCTGCGTGTGAAAAAATGCTTCCTTTGTGGGTCTGTATCCCATCTACGAAAAAACTGTCCCTTGCAACAGAAGAAGAAACCCGTCAGCAGACAGCAGGACGTGTTGTTTAAACGTTCTAATGCCTCGCTTGTGTTGACAGGTACTGATTTAACACATGATTGGATAATCGATAGTGGGGCGAGTGGAATATTCTGTAAGACTCCAGATATGCTCCAGAATCAACGAAAAGCACAACTATCACATGTGACCCTTGCTGATGGTCACGTGGCTACTGTATCTTGCTGTGGAGAGTTAACTATTTCTTGTCTAAGCCATACTTTTCAGAACGTACTCTGTGTACCCTCCCTTGAGAATAATTTGCTCAGTGTCCTGGCGTTAGACAGAGCTCAGTTTGAATTAGTGTTTGCAAATGAGTCTTGCAGCATTAGCAAAGGTGGGAAAGTGAGGGCTACAGCTAATTTGAAAAATGGTGTGTATGTTTTAGATTGCCCTGAAACGGCAGCGTCAGCAAGCGTGCCTGGGAATAAGAATTCACACCATGAATGTTTACATCTTCTTCATCGTCGCCTAGGCCACGCCTCCTTCCATTGCATAAATCAAACCCTAGCCCTAACAGGCAGGGAAGGAGTGAAGGATTGTAAAACATTCCTTGACTGTCAGGTCTGTAAACAAGTTAAGTCACAGGCATTTCCTGTAGCTTGTAAAAGTGACAGAGTATCAACGCATGCTTTGCAATTAGTGCATGTGGATCTAATGGGACCGTTTCCTCCTAGTTTATCTCATAATCGTTATGCGTTGATTATAACAGATGATTTTTCTCATTATTCATGGGTATATATCTTAAAGAGTAAGGCTGATACTTGTCAAACCTTGAAATACTGGCACAAGAAAGTAAGAAACCAATTGGGTGAGTTAAAAGCCATGCAAACTGATATGGGGGGAGAATTCATGTCAAATGCAATGAAACAATGGTTGCAAAAAATAGGGGTTAAACACAGGGTTGCTAACCCAGCGGCACCACCCGAGAATGGGGTTGCAGAACGAAAGAACTCCACCCTACAGACCATTATGTATGCAATGTTGGCTGATGCTCAGTTACCAAAGTCATTTTGGGCTGAAGGTTTGAAATGTGCAGTGTATGTATCAAATAGGACTTGGTCAAGAATTTTGAATAGCATACCTTTCTATCTGCTTTATGGAAAAATGCCAAAATTGAATTATCTACGTGTGTTTGGGTCTAAAGCGTGGGTTAACATACCTGTAGATCAGCGCAGAAAAGGTGGTCCCAGATCAAAGCAAATGCTCTTTTTGGGATATCAATCAGGTATGAAAACTTACAGGTTCTCTAATGACCACCATCAAATCACTTTCAGCAGGTCTGCCAATTTTTCTGAGGGCAAGAATTGGCACAATATTCATGCAAACTCTCTACCTGAACAAACAGTGTTGCCTGTTACTGGTGAAACAGATACTGATGTAAGTTCTGAGGTTCCAGAGGCAAGTTCTTCTCAGCCTAGTGTAACAGGTGGTGTTAAAACAGAAAGTACCACACCCAGGAGGTCTGAGAGAAGTACAAAAGGTGTTCCGCCACAAAGATATGGGTATGATACACAAGTGGCAAATTTTGTGTGTGTAAAAGAACCTACTTGTTACAATGATGTAACTATGATGCAGGAAACTGAAAAGCAAGCATGGCTAAAAGCAATGCAAGTGGAGTATGATTCTCTATGCACAAATGAAGTGTTTGAACTGTCTGAATTGCCTGAGGGGAAAAAGGTCATAGGGTGCAGATGGTTGTACAAACTGAAACCTGTGCAAGGTGAAATGCCACAGAGGAAGGCTAGATTAATAGCACAGGGGTATACTCAAGAGTTAGGGGTGGACTATGATGAAACGTTTGCTCCTACAGTAAAAAGTAATACTTTGAATGTAGCATTGTCAAAGGCAGGTGCAGAAGGGTTGAAGGTTCAGCATTTTGACTTCACAACTGCATATCTGAATGCAGCTCTGGATGAGCAACTATACATGAAACAAATACCTGGTTTTGAAAGTACAAATCCCAACCTGGTATTGAGGTTGAAAAAGGGATTATACGGTTTGAAACAGAGTGGGCATTTATGGAATGTATGTCTCACTGGTACTTTAACCAACATGGGGTTTAAACAAAGCGTTGCTGACCCATGCATGTTCCACAAGACAATTAATGGAGATAAATGCTATCTAATGGTGTTCGTGGACGATATCTGCTTTATGTACAAACAAAATGTGCAGTTGGTTTGGTTCGAGGAAACTACAAAACAGCACTTTAAAATGAAAAATCTGGGTGAAAACAAGTACTATTTGGGTATGGAAATTACCAGAAATGAAAAGGGCTACTTTGCCATTAGCCAGGAAAACAAAATTGAAGCCTTGTTAGAAAAATATAAGATGGCTAATGCAAATCCTGTCTCAACGCCTATGTCTACTGGCTATGTTAGGGAGCCAGATGATAAGCTGTTTGAGCAAAAACAATTGTACCAATCGCTTGTGGGTTCATTGACCTATCTTGCCACATGGTCTCGCCCTGATATTAGCAATGCAGTCCATTTACTGTGCCAAAAGAGTTCAAAGCCCTATGTAAGAGATTGGAATGCTGCCAAAAGAGTCTTAAAATACTTAAGGGGCACATCCAAATTCGAGTTGGTACTGGAAGGGAACCATTCTCAACAGGTTCTGGCCTACAGTGACTCCAACTGGGGTACAAACAATGATGCCAAGTCTACTACTGGCTATGTCATATTTGTAAATGGATCCTTGGTTATGTGGAAATCAGTGAAACAATATTTTATTTCCACTACTACATGTGAATCTGGAATTGCAGCCATTAACGAATGTGTTGTTCAATTGGAGTGGCTAAAACAATTATTGGATGACTTTGATGTGAAATGTAATATGCCAATGACTGTAATGTGTGATAATGCGGCTGCAACACAAATAGCTGATTCCCAAGGGATTAAGCCTAGGTCCAGGCATATAAACATCAGATATCAAAATGTGAGAGATACTGTACAAAGGAAACTTGTTAGTTTGCAACAGTGTTCGTCAAAAGAAAACATTGCTGATATGTTTACGAAAAGTATTGATGAAACCAAATTCCTGACCCTTAGAAAGCAATTGCATCTGATCTAACTTTGCTGTATATTAAGGGGGAGTGTTGGTTGTTAATATCCAGCAGCTAGATCAGCATGATCTAACTGACAGCTGGCAAGCTGCTTGGAACAAGTCCTGACCTGTTCAGACCAGCCCAGGTATGAGGTCAGTGGGCAATGACTCAGCATGATGCTGATTGGTTGTCACATGTATAAATGTAAATGTCTTGTACTGTACTTTCTTCTTCTCTCAAAGTGTGTGTCTGGCGGAGCAGTTTGTTGGAGTATATTGTGAATAAACACTGTATATAGTTTTCCACAGCTCTGACTCTGTGTGGTGCTATATAGCAGTTACTTTGCTAAAGTGCTGGAGTTGCTGCACAATCCTGGTGGCTCTAGGTGGCTACACCTTGCTTACGCAGTCTGCGCATCACAGCCGGTGTCCTGGGAGTCTTTCAGGCACCCAAATGTCAGTTTCAGCTCCATTATATCCTATGGGCCATTGAAGTCAATGGTGAAACCATAGGGTGTATTCTGGGGGCTGGAGGGGAGGAGGTTTGAGGGAGAGGCTCCAAACTCACAGGGTAGCTGATGGAGCCTCTCCCCAAGATACCCACCAAGTTTCAAGAACATTGGACCAGGGGGTCCAATTCTATGGGGCCCCAAACAGGTTGCCCCCATTCCCTCCATTGTTCTCTATGGTGGGAAAAAAACTTACGTTTTTCCCACGGTGCTGTTAGTAGCTCTGGGGGGGAGGGGGTTTGAGGGAGAGGTTCCAAACTTTCAGGGTAGCTTTGGGAGCCTCTTCCCACATACACCCCCACGTCTCAAAGCAATGGGACCAATGGGCCTAACTCTATGGGCACCCAAACAGGTTACCTCCATTACCTCCATTGTTTCCAATGGGGAAACCCATCCAGCAGCACTTAAGGCAGGCAAGCAGGCAGTACCAGCAGTTAGACTCTCCCAGAGAATCTCAGGGAAAGTGAACTGTCTTGGGAGGTGCTTGTTTGCCATGAGAACAAGAGGCACACTCCCGAACTAGTGGCACTGTTCAGACCACTGTCCTTCTAATTCTTGAGAATGCTTGCCAAAACGATGCCCCTTTTTCTTACATGGTGCACTACTCACTAATAGTGAAGTCAAAGGCTTGGTAATATTAGAGTAATTCTTCACAAATCTCCTATAATATCCTGCAAAACCTAGGAAGGTTCTTAGTTCTCTCACAGTTTTCGGCCTTGGCCAGTCCATCAAAGCTGACAGTTTATCTGGGTCAGGTTGTATGCCTTCCTGGGAGATTATGCCCCAAGTACTTCACTGATGTTTGAAAGAACTTGCACCTGGAAACTGACAGCTTTAACCCATGTTCTATCAACCGTTGCAGTACCTTCATCAGCCTTGCCTCATGCTCTTCTAGAGTTGCTGAGAATATTATTAAAACATCTAAAAATGCTATTACCTCTGTGAGGCTGATATCCTTCATAACACGCTCCATCATTCTTTGAAATGTTGCTGGGGCATTCATGAGTCCTTGTGGCATCATATGAAACTACCAGTTCCCCATTGGTGTAGTGAATGCTGTTTTGAAGAGGAAGAAGAAGAAGAGATTGGATTTATACCCTGCCCTTCTCTCAGAGTCTCAGAGCGGTTTACAATCTCCTTTCCCTTCCCCTCCCCAAACCCTGTGAGGTAGGTGGGGCTGAGAGAACTCTTGACAGAACCTGCTCTTTTTCAAGAACAGCTGTGCCAGAGCTTGTGACTGACCCAAGGTCACATCAGCAGGTGCAAGTGGAGGAGTGGGGTATCAAACCTGGTTCTCCCAGATTAGAGTCCGTGCACTTAACCATCACACCAAACTGGCTCTCCAAACTGGTTTTGGGTTTGTCTTCCTCCTCCATTTTGATTTGGTAGTATCCACTCTTTAAATCCAGGACAGTAAACCATTTGGATCCAGAAGGCAGAGAAAAGGTTTCTTCTATCCTGGGTAATGGATAGGCATCCTTTCTTGTGACGCTGTTGAGACGTCTATAATCTACCACCATCCTCAGTGCCCCAATCTTCCTACCCAGGACTATAGGGGAAGCATACAGACTATCTGACTCCTCTATTATACCACTTGCTAGCAGTTCATAAAGATGTTGTCTTAAATCTTCAAAATCAGCTGGTGAGACAGATCTTGTCCTTATATTATCTGAAAGGTAAATTACATGCTTCACTCCTTCAATATGGCCCACATCTAAATCATGCTTTAAAAAAGCTGCTCCTGCTTCTTGCTGAATCCTCTTCTCTAGATATTGCTTGTAGTCAGTACTTATGGGTGAGTCCCCAAAGTCCAAAGAAAGGGAGGTGTTATCATTTTCATTTATAACTGGCATGGGCTTGATCCAATCTACACCCTCTCCTCATGCAAGAACACATTTTGGGGATAATGTGATGCTATGGAAACTTGCATTCTGTAGATGTACTGTGACCCTATTGCAAGAAGCTGAAGTTGTGATGGCCAACTGGGTCTTTAACATCAACCCTCCTGGAAAGCATTTGTTTGCATCTTCCAACAACATTTCAAGCTGTCCTTCTTCTGGCAATTTTCTTACTTTTACAACAATGTCTTTTACTTCACCTGGAGGTATTATTACTGGCTGACTTTCTGCAGCTCTTACTATCCGCTTTGTGGTTCTCTTCTGTGCTTTGCACACTGCATACGCTTTTGCCCATATGTCATCAATGTTCAGCTTCTTCAGGAACTGTGGGCCCACCATTTCTTCACAGTCGTCCTTAAACTTCCATAGAATATTTGTACCCACAATAACTGGGACTATTGTTGGGAGATTTTGATCAGGGCATATTAGAGCAAAAACAATCTGGCTCCTTTCAGCTCCACAATTTTCTTTGGGAAAACTAACAGAAACAACTACATATCCCAAATAAGGGACCTCTTGACCCCCTGCTCCTATTACCTGAAGTGCTTCTTCTATTGGGTGCAATTCTATATGTGACAAGTATTTCTCATAAAACCCTAAGGTTATGCACATCACCTGGGAACCTGTATCTATTAAACATTTACATAGTACTCCCTCTGTAAACATATGAGTGTGGCAAGGGTCTCCAACTATTTCACTTAGCACTTCGTTCACTCCCATAGTTTTGTGGGTGGCTTTTTGGAGCTTAACATTAGCTGTTTTTGAAGACTTTGAAACATGGCACATTGACCACTGCTCTTGCCTGGAGATTAACTTTTCTTGCACCAACTCGGCATTGCATGCATTAGTGCACTCAGTTTTAGAGTGGCCTATCCCACAGTTATAACAGAAGAACCAATGGCTACTTAATCCAGGCCTATCTGATGGTGAAATTTTAATGTCTTCTTGTTTGGGCCCATCCATCTGCTTCTGAGTAACAGGTTTCTTCATCAGTTTGGCAATAGCCTCCTTAAGATGAGACAGTCTATCTTCTACTTTTCTTGGCTCTATAGTGGCAACACTTACAGGGCTTCCAGATTCCATGATATGACATTAACTGCTAGATTTGTTAGGTGGTCTTCCTAACTGCTTGAGCCTTCTTTGCTCTTTTATTTCTTTCTCCTCTTCATGTACTCTGACTTGGTATAGCAGCCACTGCCGGCTCGCCCACTAGGCGAGCTAGGCGCTCGCCTAGGGCGCTGGGGTCCACAGGGGCGCCAAAGTGCCCCCGCCCCGCCCCCCGTGAAGCCGGCGCTGGGAGGGAAGGGGCGCCCCTTCAAACGGGCGCCCCTTTCCTGGCTTTCCTGAGCACGCCGCTACTGCGGCGTGCTCAGGAAAGCCGGCGCTCCCCCCCGTCTTCAGCTGGCGCTGGGGCTGGGAGGGAAGGGGCACCCGTTCAAACGGGCGCTCCTTCCCTGGCTTCCCCCCCCGTCTCCAGCCGGCGGAAGGGGCGCCCGTTCAAACGGGCGCCCCTTTCCTGGCTTTCCTGAGCACGCCGCTACTGCGGCGTGCTCAGGAAAGCCGGCGCTCCCCCCCCATCTTCAGCCGGCGCTGGGGCTGGGAGGGAAGGAGCGCCCGTTCAAACGAGCGCCCCTTCCCTGGCTCCCCCCGTCTCCAGCCGGCGGAAGGGGCGCCCGTTCGAACGGGCGCCCCTTTCCTGAGCACGCCGCCGGTGCTGGGGCTGGGAGGGAAGGGGCGCCCGTTCAAAGCCGGCGCTCCACCCCCCCCCCGTCTCCAGCCGGCCCTGGGGCTGGGAAGGGGCGGCCGTTCAAACGGCCGCCCCTTCCCTAGCTTTCCTGAGCACGCCGCTAGTGCGGCGTGCTCAGGAAAGCCGGCGCTCCACCCCCCCGGTCTCCAGGCCCCACCGGGAGATTGGCATCCCCGTGGGGTGGGCGCCCCAGGCTGTCTTGCCTAGGGCGCCCAGACACCTGGGGCCGGCCCTGATAGCAGCTGAGAGTAAGACTTCTTGGAAGTATTAGTAGTATCCAAATGGTCTCACAGATGGAGTTGCATAATGAGAGACTCATCCCAAAATCCATGAATAAATTGTTTCATCAGCTGTACTTCCTGATTCTCCAGGACTTCTGTCTTCTTCTCCACTACCTTCCTCCAAGAGTTGTTCAATCTTCTCAAATACTCAGAGGGTCTTTCAGAAGGTTTCTGGAACATTTCTAAAAACTGAGCATAGAGCATAGAGTTCATCACTTCCTGTCACAGAGCTGTATATCTTTTCCAGCTGTGCCAGACACTCCTCTGCAGTGGCACTCTGCCCTGCATTCAGAGCTTCATTTAGGGCAGGGGGTGATAAACTTTCTACTAGTTTCCTTTTTTTCCCCTTTGCAAGATATCTCTGGATCATCAAGTAGCTGATGTACTTGCAGCCTCCATGTGTCAAAATCTACTTCACCAGTTGAAATGCCAGAGAAGCATTTCAGCTTAAAAGGTGTATAATCGTAAGTGGCAGTGGCTTCATTAGGCTTTATCACTTGCTCTACTATTGTTCTATGTACCGCTTTAGGGATGGTGAAGATGGGTGTAGACTGTGTTTGTACATCTGGTGGAGAAAATGTGTTCCTGCATGAAGGATGTATAGGTGAAATGTTCTCTATTTCTTCAGTGACTGGGGTCCCTTCTAGTTTAAGGGAGCCACCAAGATTGAAAATGGAAATTTTTCCTAACCCCATATCAAACACACTCCATCTACCATTTAATTTTGTCTGTTTACATTCTCTTCTTACCATTGTGGCAGCACATCCTTTACTATATTCACACAAAGCAATGCCTTGCTCCCTGTCTTGTAACCTTTTAAACTGAGTAACAGCCCCATACTCCCCTAGAGTATGCAACAACTCCTCATCAACAGTGGTAGGTTGAATTCCAGTTAACTTAATTGAGCAGTCTGGATCAAACTTGTATAACTTACAAAATTCCATACTTATAGCAATGCTTTAAAGATTGCAAGCCAGCATCCCCAAAGGGGAGATGGAGTCATCCAGCGAGGAGGAGATCCAGCCAGCAGGAAACAGACAGGATCTGCTGTGAGTAGCACTGAACAACAGGTCCCCGTCTCAGAGGTGCAGAAAATGCTGAGCAGCTACCACCACCTTTTTCATGACTGTAACTATCATGAATCATGAGTTGGGGACCCATGTGCGTATGCGGGGTTTGATTGACTCAGGGTGTGGATGGGATCTAATCAATCCCTCACTGGTTATGGGACTTGGGGCCAAGGTTGTTAAACTCCCCAAGCTCCTAGTGTTTACCCAGATGGATGGGTCTACCATGAAAGACCCTTGCAAATATGAGACTGTTCCTTTATGAATGGGGGCGGGAAGGCACTGGGAGCACTGACTCTTCATCATCACGGTGGCAGCCCACTTCTGATTGGTACTGGGTAGCCTGTGGCTCCACGACCATAACCCATATATACTGTGGGATGAGGGGATAGTCTGATTTATCTCACCCAGATATCACACACATGAATGGGATGAAGCATGGGGAACCCCCCCCCGAATGAACCTGTGCAGGCGTGCCTCGCTAGCAATGAGCTGGCTGCTATCCCCCCAAGTACCGGGACCTAGCATGGGTGTTTGAGGAAGAAGAGGCAGATGAGTTGCCCCCTCATAGACACTCAGACTGAGCTATTGAACTGTTTGCTGGGCAGAAATTGCCTAAGGCAGCAGTTCTCAACCTGTGGGTCGTGACTCCTTTGGGTGTCGAACGACCCTTTCACAGGTGTCGCCTAAGACCATCAGAAAACACATATTTTTGATGGTCTTAGGAAGTAGCAATGAAAATAATTTTATGGTTGGGGGTCACCACAACATGAGGAACTGTATTAAAGGGTCGCGGCATTAGGAAGGTTGAGAACCACTGGTCTAAGGGGAAGTTATATGCTATGAGCCCGAGTGAAAAGGAGGAGCTGCGCAAGTTCATTGATAAAAACCTTGCCCGAGGTTTCATTCGGCCCGCTTCCTCCCTGTTCACTGCTCCTGTGTTGTTCCGAAAAAAGAAAGACAGGAGGTTGAGACTGTACACATACTATGGGGGTTGGAATGCAGTATCTACTACCAAGGCCTACCCCCTCCCCTTGATAAAAGACCTCTTAGCCGAGATTGCAAAGGGAAAGATCTACTCCAAGCTTGACCTCTGTGATGCTTACCTCCGGGTCCAGATTAAGGAGGGGGATGAATACAAAATGGCATTTAATACCCTGTTGGGTCAGTTCAAATACAGGGTAATGCCTTTAGGGCTTCAGGGGGTTCCAGGGGTCTTCATGAACCTGATAAATGAAGTATTACACAAGCAATTGTTCAAGGGTGCTCTAGTTTATCTAGATGATATCTTGATTTATTCCCCCAATAAAGATTCCCATGTGACTTTGGTAAGGGAAGTCCTGAAAATGTTACACAAGCACAAGCTCTTTGCTAAGCTGTCAAAATGTGAATTCCATTGCACAGAAATTGACTTTTTGGGCTACCATATCTCCACCTGGAGTTTGGAGATGGACCCTGATAAAGTCTGGGACATGGTGGGGTGGGAACCCCCTCGAATCCGGAGGCAACTCCAGGCGTTCCTCAGTTTTGCCAATTTCTACAGAACATTTCTCGCTAACTTTGCCCAGGTGAGCCTACCGCTCATGGATCTCCTCAAAACAAAAGGGAAGGGTCCTGAGAGTACTTGGCCAGGTGTCAGGCGCTTCAGATAAGTCAGTCAAACACCAGCCTCATGCAAAAGGATAGTGTTTATTATACTGCAGACCTAAAGGCACATCAACATTCTCTTTGTCAGGAATAACCCCCACCAAAGGAACATCTTCAGTTATACCCCTTGAGGCTATAACCCCCCCCCCAGCATTCTACCAATAGCTACAAAGCCCGCGCGCAGGAATAAAGGTGCTACATCCAAAGGTTGTAAATTTCCACAGCCTAGCCGTTCTCAGAAGAAAAAAGGGAAGAAGAGAAACAGCCTGGCACTTCAAGGACATTTGACCATCTGCAGATAACTCCGGATGGGAATTGCTGCATTGCCCGGGCAACCCCGTCACCTCCCCACATACCAGACAATACACAGGCAGACTCACTGACACCTCCACCCCTCCCTTCACCCTCATGGCAGGGTTACCTGACACCAGGTGCTAAACTAACGTGGACGAATGAATGCCAAGGGGCGTTCGACCGCTTGAAAGCTCTGTTCACATCCGAACCTGTGCTAGAATTATCGTTCAAGTGGACGCGTCAGACGTTGCTATGGGTGGCGCCATTTTGCAGGAGGGGGAAGATGGGAAAATACACCCTCTTGCACAGTGTTCCCTCTAAGATGAGTCAGTGTGAGCTAGCTCAATGTTTTTTAGCCTCCAGCTCACAGATCTTTGTCTTAGCTCAGGAAGGATGGCTCCAGAGCAAACTAATTTATGCAATAGGCCAAATCGCTCGCTCACAACTTTAATGGCAGTCGCTCACAAAGTAGAATTTTTGCTTAAAAGGCTCCATAGCTTAGAGGGAACATTGCTCTTGTGTATGTTTCTTGGAAATTCAATGATACAGAGCATAATTGGTCAGTTTGGGACAAGGAGGTGGGAGCTACTGAATTGGCGCTCTCTACATGGTGGCACTGGCTGGACGGGAACAGAGTGCCGTTTGAAGTTTGGACTGACCATAAAAACCTCAAAGTACTTAGAATGCCTTGCAATCAACGCAAAGCAGCTGAGATGGGTGGATTTCTTTTCTAAGTTTAATTTCATGCTCCGCCATTCCCTGGGTAAAGCTAATTCCTTAGCGGATGTGTTGTCTCACCTCCCACAACATGACAGCCACAGGGAGGAGGTTCTGGACTTGATGTTCACACCCTCCAAGTTGCGAGGGGTGGTAGTAACATGCAGCCAAATGACAGTCCAACCCCTAATGGACACTGAATCCTGGGAACTGAAGTTCACCTCTGCCCTCTCCGACAGTGATCGGCTGAAACTACAAAAGGAGGAGGAGGAGTGGGCGAATGGCTGTTGGTACCGTGGCCATAAACTATTTGTGCCTTTGGCTTTGAGGGATGAAATCATGTCAACAGTACACGGAAATAAACTGGTGGGACACCTGGGGTTTGTAAAATCCCTGCATTTATTACAACATCAGTTCTGGTGGCCGGAGATGAGGAAGGACCTTTCCCTGTTTGTCCAGACATGCCAAACCTGTATCATGGGCAAATCAAGACCCGGGAAACTGCTGGGGCTCCTGCGACCCCTGCCGACACCCGGTAGACCATGGGAAATAATTTCAATGGACTTTATCACACTTGCCCCCCAGTTGGGCAAAGACAGTTATCTGGGTTGTGGTGGATCTGTTTTTGAAGCAGGCTCACTTTGTTCTGTTTCAGTCTCTCTCAACCTCACAAATACTTGCCAAGGCTTTTATTCTGCATGTTTTTAGACTGCATATGCTACCCCGGAAGATAATCTTCGACCGGGGCTCACAGTTTGTTTCCAAATTTTGGGGTGATCTCATGCATCTCCTGGGAGTGGAATGAGGTTTGAGCAGGGCTTATCACCCCAAGACTGATGGCCAATCAGAACGGGTCAATCAAACCCTTGAGCAGTGCCTCCGCTGTTTCACTAACTTTCAACAGGATGATTGGGAAGGACTTCTCCACCTGGCAGAATTCTGTTACAACAATACATGCCATTCCTCCACGGGAGTCTCCCCATTCATGGCAGCTTATGGTTACAAGGTCCCTCCTCTCCTGTTCCTGTTGGATGTGGCCCTGCAGTAGGGAGAGGTGGGGGACTGGTGTAAATGGTTGCAAGCAGCCTGACCGCTTTTGTGCAAAACTTTGGACGTAGCTAAGCAAGCCTACAAACTGCAGGCTGACAAAAAACGTGCTGCAGGCTGGGACATCCAGCCTGGTGATTCTGTTTACGTGTCCACCAAGAACATCAAAGGACTCCAGCCTAACAGGAAGCGGGGGGGGAGTATGTGGGCCCTTTCCCAGTGAAATGCAAAATAAATGAGGTGACTATAGAACTTGACTTGCCAAAAACTTTGAAACATTTGCACTCTGTTTTCCATTTCAGATTGCTCTGCCAGGACCCTGGACCTAATGTTTAGTGCCCTCAGTGTGCACAGCCCCCCCCCTTTGATGGTGCAAGGCGAACTGCATTATGAAGTTGCTGACATTTTAGACTCTAAGCTTAAAAGAAAAAGATTGTTCTACTTGGTTGAATGGGTGGACTTTGGGCCTGAAAACAGGGAGTGGGTGGAGGTGGATCACATCAGAGCCCCCTGCCTTCTTTGATGTTTCCACCATCACTACCCTGACAAGCCCGGAGGGACGTGCTTGGGGGGGCAGGATGTCAGGTAGCCCTGTCATGGGGATGGAATGTGAAGGGAGTACTTCAGTATACCAGCCTCTGAACCTTACTGTTCCTACTGTCTGTATGTTATCATTTATATGACCTTGTAGAAGCTCCAGCTGCAGAACTCCTATGCTGAGAAATAATGGCTTTTAGATTGTTTGCTTGCTTCTCCTGCTTGCTTTGCCCGCGCACGCGAACCATACTCATTGGCTTCAGCTCATATAGGGGGGAGTTTGATTGTAGTATAATTTAGGTGGCCATATTGTTCCTGGCCATTCCTGACACAAGCTTTACATGTGTCTTTAGTCCTGATGCACCAATAAACAGTTTTCTTCTACTGAAGCCCTGTGTTGCATGACCTGACTAAGGAGCCTGACAAATATTCACTACAGTTACAAAGTCTATAGACTGACAAATTTTCCAAAACAACTGTCTGTTATTCTAAAAGCCATATGAAAATCTCCATCTTACAAGCCCTTCTACAAGTTAACAGAAGGGTCTTCTGTGCTTCCTTGGAAAGACTGTTCCATAATGTTGGAATAGCAACTACGAATGCTTAGGTATAGGTAGAAGCTGAGCAAACTCTTCTATGGGATAAGCTATTGAGTAGGCATTGTTCAGAAGAATACCAGTGGTAAATGGGATCATGTTGGCTGCATTCACTCTATGCATCCTTCCATACAAAGATTGAAAGTATAAGTGACTGGTAAAAATGGTTATGTATCTAAATATGAACAAGATATACAGTGCAATACTAAGCAGAGTTACTCCCTTCTAAAGTCTACTGAAGTAAATGGATTTAGAAGGATGCAACTCTATTTAGAATAGCACTAACAGCTGTTTGCTGGAGATCATACACACATTTTACACAAAGTTTGGGGATTCTGAGAAACTGCAAAATTTTGGGGAAGAAGTGAAGGCTGGTGGATTGTCCAGAGAAAAGTTATCCTCTTCTATTATATAATATTGAAATCCCTTGCCTCGACCACATTGTAATAATCCAAATAGAACTTTATATCTCACATCAACAAAAGAATCACACATCTTTAAAACATGGCAAACGCTTGGGGCTCTTTAGCTTGGAGAAACGACGGCTGAGGGGTGATATGATCGAGGTTTATAAGATTATGAATGGGATTGAGCAGGTTGAGAAAGAAGTACTTTTCTCCCTTTCTCACAAGACAAGAACTCGTGGGCACTCCATGAAATTGCTGAGCAGTCGGGTTAGAACAGATAAAAGGAAATACTTCTTCACCCAAAGAGTGATTAACATATGGAATTCACTGCCACAGGAGGTGGTGGCAGCTACAAGCATGGACAGTTTCAAGAGGGAATTTGATAAACATATAGAGTAGAAGTCCATCAGTGGCTATTAGTCAGAGGGTATAGATGGGAACTCTCAGTCTGGGCCAGGTGATGCACTCTATTCTTGGTGCTGGAGGGGGCAGCAGTGGGAGGGCTTCTGGTGCCCTGGCCCCACTGCTGGACCTCCTGATGGCACGTGGTCTATTTTGGCCGCTGTGTGACAGAGTGTTGGACTAGATGGGCCATTGGCCTAATTCAACATTGGCTTCTCTTATGTTCTTATGAGAGAGCCATTTTCCTCCTAATTAACCTACATTTCAAGTTCTTCCTACTGTTTACATAATTGCCTGCATGCCAGGTCTTAACTGATTGTGGGTGAGGGAACATGTGTACACACATACACACCACTGTTCATTTCCATGAGTGAAAAGTTTCAGATGGCCTCTCAGTCATAGTTCATGATTGAGCAGCCACAGAATTTCTTTCCTCAAGAACAAAGTTCCTTCCAAAGTTACAGGAACAAATAAACAAAATGAGTCAGCTATAATTGGAATTATGGCCTTCAATTAAAGCTGATTATCATTCATAAACTGTGATTTAATTTTCCTCAGTTCACATTCTATAAATACTTTTCAAGCTTCCATCAAGGTTTTTTCTTTTCTTTTCAAAATACAGTGATTAAGAAGAGTGAAATAATAACTGTCCTCACTCTGTCAATAAATGTTTAGTTAATCCATTCTAGGCCAGTAGTGCCCTATTAGTGCAATCATAAGCAGAGTCATGTCCTTCTAAAATCATTGAAGTTAATGGCTTAGTATAGGTTTCCCAACCTCCTGATATGGCCTGGAGATCTCCCAGAATTGCAACTGATCTCCATACAACAGAGATCAATTGCCCTGGATACAATGGCTGCCTTGGAGAGGGACTGTATGGCATTGTACCCTGCCAAGGTCCCACCCCTCCCTAAACCCCATATTCTTCAGGCTCCAGCCCCCAAATCACCAGGAATTTCCCAACCCACAGCTGGCAACCCTAGCTTAGAAGGGTATAGTTCATTTTCAGATTGCACTGTAAAAGATGCAAATTATGGCAAGGCATGACAGTTAATCTCAGGTATAGCAGCTATTCCACAAACTCAATCAGAGTTACTCCTCCATAGTGCCCAGAGAAATACGTTTTTATTCCCAGTAGTTCCCAGAGTTCCTCAGACTCCTTTACCTGAACATTTAGATCTGTGGAAAAGAAAATATCAAGATGGAAACAAAGTGATGGCAATGGCATCATAATGATGTAAAATGTAGTGAGTCCCTTGAGTCTAAAATGGTGGAATAGCAGAGCACAACCAAAGAAGGCAATAGGGGAAACGTGGGTCTGCATATTTAAGAGGCCAATTCTTCTTCATGTCCTGGAATAATCAGTAAGTCTTCTTATTAGCTGCATCTATGAATCTTGTCTATATGATAAAGGCATGTCAACAGAACATTTCAGTAGTTATTTGACCACTGATTGTGGAATTACTTTTCTTTGAAAATAGGTCATAGCACTGAGGTGGTTGTCTTCTGGAATCTTGTAGAATACTCTTCCTCAACCCATCTTTGGAAGACTGTTTAAAACACTCTGATGTATACTGTTATAGGTTTGGATTCTGATTATTGTGGATCAGTCTATCCTATATGACGAAATGAGTGGTAATGCTTTTCAATGACTGTAGATGGTTACAAGACAGTCAGAATGCTAGATAAGCAGGGCACTGACCATCCTTGCTTTTACTACTCTCTGATACTATCCCTTTGATGTGTAGATTGCTACTCTTAGGGAAAAGTTTTCTTCCTTCCAGCTTCTCCCTCAGTCTCCACACAATGCCATGCTTCTCCATCTTGGCAGTATGAGAGCAAGATGTGTTTCCTGCATCTCCATCCATCTAGCTAGTTAGACTAGATTAAAGAGCCTATCTTTCTTCTATCCTATCTAGAATGGAGTTCCTTAAATAAAAGGAGTTCCTTAAATAAAAATTCAAATCTAAAGAAGCTCCATGGGTAACTTTGTTTCTTCCTCATACACACATGGTGCCCGATGGCTCTGCTGTGCTTGTGAGCCTTTGTGCACTCTGCTACCCATATAATCCATCAGTGACTTCTTGTCCCTGCTGCAAGGAGGGGGGGGGGGTGATATGTGTATTCAGAAAGATTCTAGTAGAAACAGAGAAAGAAAGAGATGGATGTGCATTGGTTGAAGCACATGAGGATGCAGGATCTTTAGATAGATCTGCTGCCCTGTCAGAATGCCCGTGTCCAATTGTGTTCTACATGTATATCTCTCCTTATAATAATTATCTTTTGGTTTTGTAAGATTCCATGCACTCCCATTGGCTGTAAAATGCCCTCCCTCAGCCATTGGCCCATCAAGAGTACTCATGTGCCATTGGCCGGGTGCTGGGTCTGCTCCTTTTTCCCACCCACTCCCCCTTCAGACAGATTTGCATGTCAGATTTACTGGCAGACAGCTCTCTCTCCTGAGGAAGACAGTTCTCTTGACTCCTGTGAGGGACTGTCCCCTCAGTGGCTGTTGGTAGGCAACCAAGCTTGGTTCTGTGAGTAAAAAAACAAAGGACTTTCAGCATAACCCCCTCCCCCACCCATAACCCCCTCCCCAATGGCCACTTTCCTTTCAGAATAAATGGTAAAAGGCTCTTTCTCCTGCTTAGCTTCAGCATGGCTGGCTGGCTAACGAGGTGGGCCAATGACCATCAAACCATTTTCTTCAACTCCCCGCTGTGCGGCTGACTTTCCCCTAGGGTTGCCAATATCCAGGTGGGCCTGGAGATCTCCCACTGTTACAATCGACCTCCAGATGACAGAGATCAGTTCCCCAGGAGAAAATGGTTGCTTTGGAGGGTAGACTCTATGGCATTATATGCTGCTGAGTCCTTCCACACACACCCCAAATGCTGTCCTCCACAGGATCCACCCCCCAAATCTCCAGGGATTTCCCTAATCAGAGTTGGCAGCTGTACTTTCTCCTCTGTCAGTAAAAGGCCCTTTCCACACCTATGTTGGCCTTTGGGAGAAAACTCATTGGGCCCAGTCCTGATCAAGTTGCCAACTCCAGGTGGGCAATTCCTGGAGATTTGAGGGATGGAGCCTGGAGAGGGTGAGGTTTGAAGAGGGTGGCACCTCAGTCAGGTACGATGCCATAGACTCCACCCTCCAATCCAGCCATTCCCTGATGGGGAACCATTGTTGCCAATCTCCAGGTGGGGGCTGGAGATCACTCAAAATTACAACTGCTCTCTAGAAGGGAGGGGGGAGGAGATGGAAAACTAAAGGTAGGTTGATGGTTGGTTGGGAGGGAGATAGGGTTATCAACTCCAGGTTGGGAAATTCCTGGAGATTTGAGGGGTCGAACCTGGAGAGGGTGAGTGTTGAGGAGGGGTGGGACCTCAGACAGGTACAATGCCATAGACTCCACCCTCCAAACCAGCCACTCCCTCCTGGGGAACCACTGTTACCAATCTTGGGGGTGGGCTGGAGATCACTCAAAATTACTACTGCTCTTCAGGTAGCAAAGATCAGTTCCTCTGGAGAAAATGGTGGACTCTGTCATTATACCCTGCTGAGATTGCCACAGCAAATTGTCACTGAGTGCCCAAAGCCGGGGCACTCTCCCAGAGCCTCTTTCTAGAGCCCGTTGTATTTATTTCCACAATGGGCCTTATTCTTAGTCTGTAAATAAAGCAAGTGCTAGAAAAGCACTTTAAGTTTCCAAAGCAGTTACTTTTCCAAAGGGAACCAACCCAGCTACATGATATTCCAAAGGGAACTAACTCAGCTACATGATAGCCCCTGAAATTTCTCACTGCTCAGGGAAGTGTGACATATAACAATACCATACTTATTGACCAGCAATTTATTTACATTGGTTTAGTTTGTATTCCTCTAGCTTGTGCTTGAATGCACTTCAAAATACAGATACACATTCACAGTCTATTCCATGTCATTCTACTCTGGTCTTTTCTTTCCCATCTCTGCTATAGACGGTAGAGTTCAGGAAGACAAAGATATGCCAGATAATCAGAAGAACCTAATAAGCACAAGTCTGTCTTATACCAGATTTTAAGAGTAATCCTAAACAGGTCTAATCACAGTCCTACTCAAGTCTGTTCAGTTGAGCTCATTCCCAGTAGAGAGTTCTAGGGATGGCACTGTTTTTATCTAGTTTTAGCAGAATTCTTCCTCCACATGTGATTTGAAGCTGAAGTGCAGAGTCAGGGAACAGGAGGTTCTTGTGTAAAGGGACAACCTCATTGCCGATTGAAACACCAAACAGGACATGTGGTATCTTCTCACCTCACAAATGTATGGGGGAGATGATAGAATGAGGGCAGGACAGCATCTCTTCATCCCATCAGGAGCTTTCAGCTCATAGAACACTAGCATTCCAAGTCATAAGATCCTTCTTTTTATTTCTGGGAGCTTTGTATGTGCCCAGTGGTTTTTGGCATGAGCATGCATTCAAACAAGTGGATTCCCCCACATACATCTCCAAGGTGGTGCATACTATAACATGTGCCTTGTTGAATGTTTGAGTCATCTTTGAATCATATGATTAGTGGTGGCAGAGCTTGTTCTTCAACCCTTCTGTTCTTTGTTATTCCCCCTTGCCTTGGGAAACCACACAAAAGGCCTCCAAGGAGATCACACACACCAGTGACCAGTTCATTTTATTTGGAATTATTAATCCTTCACATATGGACACTTCCCCATACACAAACAAGCAGTGCCAGTAGTCACTGACGGCAGCATTCTAATCCCTTCCAGTGTCATACCAGGAACCATCTGCCTTTCCCTATAGGAACAGAAACATTGTTGTTGCTTTATATGGTTAAACATGTTGCACTATACTCATATTTCCCTTCATAATGAATAAAAAGTTGGGAACATGTGGATTCTAACCACAAAAATTGCAAGGATCAGATTGTTATTCTGTATTCTTTACACATAGGGACACTTTGAAGGTAATAAAAAATAGTCTTACTGTGCTTTGCTGCTGCTTCACTGGACTTTGTCATGCACATGTATTAAAACCATCTTCTGTAATTTTTGATCTCTATGATGGTGTTCTCTATGAAGTGTTACAAGAATTTGGATACTAGGAAAGAACGGTAACTGATCCTGCCCAATTACTTGATCTTCAGCACTAGCAAGATTTGGATACTATCAGTTTTAACAACTCAAGATGCTGCTGATCACTCTGTTTCCTGCTGTGTACTCCCATTTTCTGGCAATAAGAGCAACTGGTTTGAAAATGTATCATTACCTATGGTCTTCCTACTGATTTTGTTTGTCCTGCTGTCACCTGTGGTGCAACAGTTTTTGTGGGGGTTTGATGAAGTACAAAATACTTATTAATCACAGGCAGTCATGGGATAAGGGTACACACCATGGTTGACAATGCCTCTCTTATGCCATCCTTAGTAGAGGGGAAAGCCCTTTGATTTCTGTCTCCAGTGAGACTCTCAAATCAGTCTATGAGCTATTTTAGAAAACGCTTAGTTGAGTGGGTACTGACATTCTCATCTTCCATGATTTTTTTAGTCCTTTTCTAAGTGCAGGTATTACTGCTTCTGGTGACCAAAAATTGCCTAAAAGAAAACATTTTATTTTTGCAGTAAAGAATTAATTGTTCATTGTATATTTCTAGATGTGGTAAGGGGGAAAAAAATCTGTTCTTAATTGACATGAAATATTTGTGCATATATGTATGTACATTTCTGTATTTTGTTCTTTCCTGATGTGACAGGTTTTTGTGACAACACTTTGAATGGAGAAAACAAGTAATCAGACTCTTAACACTGATTTGATACCTGCAGCAATAGCTAGATTAGTGAAATCCCATTGCTAGCCACTGGTATCCAGTTTGGTGTAGTGGTTAAGTAGTGCAGACTCTAATCTGGGAGAACTGGGTTTGATTCCCTTCTCCTCCACTTGCAGCTGCTGGATGACCTTGGGCAAGCCATAGTTCTGGCAGAGCTGTTCTGTTTCTATCAGCACTCTCTCAGCCCCACCTGCCTCACAGGATGTCTGTTGTGGGGAGGGGAAGGGTAAGGAATTTTAAGTTGTTCTGAGACTCTGATTGAAGGGCAGGGTATATGTCATGCCAGAGATACTGATTCACAGAATCATTACAGAGAAGAAGCCTGTAAGTTTAGTCAGAATCAGCACGTCCAGTAATCTAAGCAAATGGGAGAAAGCTGGGTCAAGGCAGCAATCCCTAATTAGTCTAGGATGGGGATTGGGGAAGTGAAAAATAAGAATCCAGTCCTGGAAGCAGGAAGGTAGGAACCAAAGGAACCGATGGACTTGTCTGAACACACGCACATCTACGCGTTCCGAGGAAGCTGTGAGACTGGAAGCTCTCGACAACTTGACGAATGCCAGGAATGCCTTCCTGAACTGCTCACCATGAGGTATAGTCCGGGTGCAAGAGCTGCTCAGAAGACAGCCAGTGTCTGCAAGCAAGTGAGTCTTGGCAGTGATAAGAGACCTGGAAGGCGTGGCTCAAGTTTTGAGTGAACCCTGAAGCAAGCAGCCAAGCTAGAAGGAGCCAGACTTTCAGGGAGAAAGGATCAACAAACCTTATGTGTATAGTAGCTAGGATAGTTTAGGATTAGTTTTGTCTATTGTCCGTTTTATTCCACAACTCCCCCTTATTTGTTTTACTTGTTTTGAATAAACCTTTATGTTTTATAAGCCGGGAGTCTGAACAAGTCTTTGGGCAGTAGAGAATGTTTATGTGCCCTCCTTGCTTCTCCTAAGTTGAGCCGGCTGGCTCTGAAACGAAGGGGACTCAGGATAAGGGAAGCACGCTACCAGAGTGACCCTGAGCCCCAGTCTAAATTGAGGCCCAGACCCAGGGGGTTGCCTGAGAGATATTGTGGTCAACACCCACCTGGCACCCCAGGGCTCCAATAGACGAAGCATTTATGTGACATTTATGTGATATGGTGGCAGCTGCGTGATTCAAATCCAGCCTGAGTAACGGCTTGTTTAAAGTAACACGCTGAAGAAAGTGAAAGCCTCTTTGAAGGCAAATTGGTCTATGAATAAGCTGAAGAGTGGAGGAGTTTAGCAACCTTGCTAGATAGAATGAATTCAAGGATAAAGAGCGAACCGTGTGCGTGTATACAGAATGAAGTGATTGAAGTTATTTTAACTGGGGAGGAATCAGACAAAGACCGAGATAATAAGTTAAATACATCTAGCACTAATGAAGAAATAGAATGGAAAGTGCTGATGCAGAAGTTTGTAAAGTGCCAGCAAAGTATCTCTTAATCTCTTAAAGAGACAATTTTTGAACAAACAGGCAAATGCATGGGAAAATAAGAAATTTCCAATTTATAGAGAAAATGATGATGTAAGTGTATATTTATCGTTATTTGAATCAGTATGTAAGTCACATCAGATAGTGGAGGAAGATTACATACAGATTCTGTGGAGATTTGGCCAGACTGCTACAACAAGTACCGCCAAGTGAGGTCAATGATTATCAGAAATTTAAAAGGACTGCTTTACAGCATTTTGTTCCTACAGAGAGTAAGCTATGCCGGAATATCAGGAGAATGCAACCACAATCGGGTGAGTTGTATACTGCATTTATGACCAGATTGATGAGAGCTGTGGAAAGCTGGTGGCAATCAGCAGGCGCTGAGACATTACAAGACCTGCGTGACCTGGTAATTAAAGAGCAATTTCTTACATCTGTGCCCCAGGAGACTAATGTGTTGATGCAAGCAAACAGTTGAAAAGACCTAATGACTGTGCCTGCTTTTGCAGAGCAGATAGCTGCAAGTCAACAACCTTTTGTTATAAAGTATGGTAGGCAAAGTTATGTAAATAACCAAAGGGGAAAAACGGATTCTGCGGCACAATGGAATGGGAAAGGACGCCTAGAAGAATATCATTCCTTGAGGTTAGAAAGGCCTGTGGAAAAAAGAAAGAGCACTATGGACATAGTGTGTTACTATTGTTCAAAAAGGGGACACACAAAAAGAAATTGTGTAAAGATACAACAAGATTCTAGTGAAGTAAATATCCAGCTGATTAAAGAAGGGAATGCTTCTGCAGACTTACTGGGTGTTAAAACAGAAATCTCTAGTCATTTACAGCAGCCGGGAGAAAGCTCAAGGTCAGACCGGGAGGCAGAAGTCGGGAGACTCCAGGACGGCGCTACAATCAAGGTTGGAACGACGGTGGCTATGAATCAACTGCAGGTGTTGGACATTAATCAGCTCATCACACAGGAACAGCATGTGTGGGTGAAAGAGTTTAGAACAGAGCCTGTTACCGTGAATCATGGACTGGTGATCCAAGCAACTAAGGATTCAGGTGCTGATATGTCTTCAATTAAGAAGAGTTTGTTATCAGAGGTACAGTATGAGGGCCTAATAAGGGTGGAACCTTATGAATGTACTACTCAATTAATTTCTGTGGTTAAGGTACATATTAAATTTAGAGGTTATGAGGGAGAGCAACATCTATTAGTACATGAAAAGTCTGAATATGATTTTGTAATAGGCGCTGACCTGTTATATAAGGCAATGGCAGCACCAAATGTTCAGATCCCCTCACTTGAGGATAGAGAACCGGCCAGAGTAAATGGTGTTATGCAAACTGAAGGACAGGATAAGGAGGGTTTGCAATTGGAGGAGGAGGTGGAGAAAGTCTATAGAAAGTTTGACATTCAGGATAAAGTCTTAATGATTGCTGCAGATGGTGGGTCGTTGGGTTGGCAGGGCCCTTATGAAGTAAAGAAAGTACTTTCGGGTAACCATTATTTGGTACAAGAGGGTCTTGCAGAGCAAAAACTGAGGAAGGTTCATGTAAACCAATTGAGGACGTATGAGGAGAGAAGGGAGGTAATGTTCCCCTTGCAGGTGGAAAGAGAGGAGTTAGAAATCCCTGAGGTCAATTTGGAAGGAAATGATATAGAGGAGGTTCGGGTAATGGAAAATCTTACTCCTCAACAAGAGATGGAGTTGAAGGGTTTGCTGCAAAAATTTAAACCACTGTTTAACCAGGCCCCGGGGAAAACAAATATCTTGAGGCACCATATAGAGACAGGAGATCATAAGCCCATTAGAGAGAGTCCATATCCTCTGAATGGACCTATGAGGGAGGTGGTAAAGAAGGAATTCCAGCAAATGATGGATTGGGAGGTGATTCAGGAATCCCATAGTAATTGGGGAGCCACCATAGTAATGGTGCAGAAAAAGAAGATCCAGGAAGAAGACCCCATAGAGTATAGGTTATGCATGGATTACAGAAGACTTAATAAGGTTACAGACTTGGATCCTTACCCAATGCCCAGGATAGATCAAATGGTCGAACGGTTGGCAAGTGCGCAGTATATCTCCACTCTAGATTGTAGCAAGGGCTACTACCAAGTTCCTCTAACCCCTGAAGCCTCAGAGAAAACCGCTTTTGTTAGCCCTTTGGGGCATTACCAATTCATAAGGATGCCTTTTGGGCTAAATGGGGCAAGTAAGACTTTCCAAAGATTAATGGACAGAGTATTAAAGGGTTTGACCTACGCATGTGCTTATCAGGATGATGTGGCAGTCATGTCAAATTCATGGGAAGAACATCTTGTCCATTTGGGAGTAGTTTTGCAGAGGTTGAGGGATGCTGGGTTAACGGTGAGAGCCCAGAAATGCCAGTTTGGCGGCAAAGAGGTCACCTATCTGGGACATAGGGTAGGCAGTGGCAAAATCAAACTGGTGGAAGCCAAAGTGGTCAGCATCTTAGAGTGGCCAGTGCCCGTTAGTAAGAAACAAGTTCAAAGTTTCATAGGGATGGTCAACTATTATAGGCGATTTATTCTGAATTTCAGTGAAAGGACGGTTCCTTTTACCGATCTTTGTAAAAAGGCTGCGCCTGACAAAGTAACATGGACGAGGGAATGTCAGGAGGCCTTTGATGGACTTAAGCTGGAATTGGTAAAGGCTCCAGTATTGAGTCCACCTGACTATTCCCGGCCCTTCACGGTCCAAGTAGATGCCTGTGAAAGCGGGGTGGGGGCCATTTTGACCCAAAAGGGTGTGGATGGGGAGGTGCATTCGATTATCTTTTTGAGTAGAAAGCTCCTCCCAAGAGAGAAAGCTTATGCTACCATTTAAAAGGTGTGCCTTGCGATCGTGTGGTCCTTGAACAGGTTACAACCATATTTGATGGGAGCCAAATTTTGCGTCCAGTCTGATTAGCATTAGCATTTCTGGATAAAATGAAGGGAAACAATGCTAGGATTTTGAGATGGGCCTTGAGTTTGCAGGACTACCAGTTTGAAGTCTAACATTTAAAGGGAAAGGGAAATGTTGGTGCTGATGCACTGAGTAGGCGATAAGATAGAATATAGAAATTTGTCTGATAATTAATTTGTTCCTTTATTTTTTGTAGCAGGTCTAATGACGCGCATTGAGTCAGAACCTGTATGTATTAGGTAGAACCGTGTGAACCCTGATGTACTTGTATAATTTTGTTTTGAAAGTGCCTAGTTTAAGACTAGAGAAAATTCCTTTAAAAGGGGGCATGTCATGCCAGAGATACTGATTCGCAGAATCATTACAGAGAAGAAGCCTGTAAATTTAGTCAGAATCAGCATGTCCAGTAATCTAAGCAAATGGGAGACAGCTTGGTCAAGGCAGCAATCCGTAATTAGTCTAGGACGAGGATTGGGGAAGTGAAAAATAAGAATCCAGTCCTAGAAGCAGGAAGGCAGGAACCAAAGGAACCGATGGACTTGTCTGAACACACGCACATCTACGTGTTCTGAGGAAGCTGTGAGACCGGAAGCTCTCAACAACTTGACGAATGCCTTCCTGAACTGCTCACCATGAGGTATAGTCTGGGTGCAGGAGCTGCTCAAAAGACAGCCAGTGACTGCAAGCAAGTGAGTCTTGGCAGTGATAAGAGACCTGGAAGGTGTGGCTCAAGTTTTGAGTGAACCCTGAAGCAAGCAGCCAAGCTAGAAGGAGCCGGACTTTCAGGGAGAAAGAATCAACAAAGCTTATGTGTATAGTAGCTAGGATAGTTTAGGATTAGTTTTGTCTATTGTCCGTTTTATTCCACAACTCCCCCTTATTTATTTTACTTGTTTTGAATAAACCTTTATGTTTTATAAAGCCGGGAGTCTGAACAAGTCTTTGGGCAGTAGAGACTGTTTATGTGCCCTCCTTGCTTCTCCTAAGTTGAGCCAGCTGGCTCTGAAATGAAGGGGACTCAGGATAAGGGAAGCACGCTACTGGAGTGACCCTGAGCCCCAGTCTAAATTGAGGCCCAGACCCAGGGGGTTGCCTGAGAGATATTGTGGTCAACACCCACCTGGCACCCCAGGGCTCCAATAGGCGAGGCATTTATGTGACATCTATGTGATAATATAACTCCAATCTCTTCTTCTAAATGAGAAAATGCTGGCACTGGAAGTAATAGATTTTCTGGCATCCTGTCACCAAGAAGTCTTGGTTAGGAATGTGAAATGCAAGAACAGTGGAAAGGCCACTGGTAATATAAATTATTTTGGAGGGAAGAGACTGGCAAAAGATTGAGCATACAATAAATGAGAGGACTACTATCTATCCATTATCCTTATATAGGGGTCAAGGGTGTGGGATCCAGCCTGTGCTATGGGCATTCACTCTATTTAAGTATCACCCCTATACTTCATGCCATTTGTTTTCTGTTTGAGGCAGCACTGTGTTCCTTCTCCCACACCACAGAACTCTACTGCCCCTGTTTTTTAATGTTTTAATTTGTTTGATCCAGAGTTTTAGCATAATGTCTGTGGGTCAAATAGCATAGTATAAAAATAAATATTTAGAAAGCGGCTTTGCTACATAGGGAAATCATAATAGCATGAACAGAGATTTTTTAAAAGGGGGGGCAGACTCAGGCCTGTAGCTACAGTGGGGCATTTTGGGGCCTGGCCCCCTGACTTGCCGCCAAGGCCCCCCAACTTCCATCCAGCCCCCAGGTCTCCGGCTCTCTGGGCCACCCAGAGGACTCTCCACTACCGCCCCTTCCTCAGACGCAACTTGCCTCCAAATGCTGCAAAAGTTAGGGTTTTTTTAATTTATTTTTTTATTTTGTGACATCAGTGCCCCCTGACTTATTTAAAGGCCTCCTGAATTACAAAATCCTGGCTACGGGCCTGGGCAGATTGGGTCTACACATGAAGTGGAAATAATGACAAGGAAGATCTATAGATATAATGTGTGTGTAATTAACATGATGGCAGAACTGGACTACAAAACTTGCAAGAATATTTCAAACTGAGTTTAACTTCTATCAGCATCTGGTGAACTTGAGCAGCATAACAGAGAGAAACATTAATCTTGTCTTTTTAAAAACCATCAACCTCTATGCATCAAAGTGGGAAATAGTAAATGATTCAGTTTCCTGGAAATAAAAATTTGACAAGACCTTTTTTTGAAATACTAGATTTTTAGACTCTGTTGGCCGGTGAGGATGAGCTGGTCAGTGTTCTTCAAACAAAAACAAGCTCCAGTTCATTCTATAAAATGGGAAATGTAATATACAGAATGGACGCCATCCAATGGAAAGTCTGATAGCGGCAGTGACTAATATTTTTATACAGTATTGAGTAATCTGATGGAGTCTGATGAAGCAGCAGGGAATGATTTAGCCCAATGCACACAAGAAATTGTCTTAATGAAAAATGTCACTGTGGCAATTTCACAGTTGTCTCAAATAAACCTGAATGGCACTCAAACAGTTCTATTGCTAGCCTGTACTGATCTTATGGATGACTTATAGTTGGTCAAGGTTGTGAAGAGATGCCATGCTTGACCATCACATCCGTAGCCTGAATCTGGTCCACATATTCATATACCTCTCAATTTTTATATGCTTGCAGCAGAATGGGCAAATTTAATGCCCTTGCCTGACATTAGTTGATATGACATTAGTTGATATGACATTACTTAGATCTATTATAGCATAGCATGCATTAGGGATGGGCACAAACCACAAAAATGCAGTTTGGTTCGTGGTTTGTGGCCAAACCACAAACTGAATTATGAACCGAACCAGTTCAGTTTGTGGGCCCAGCAAACTTCATTTAAAGGGACTGCTATACCTTTAAATGGGATTTTCAGTGCTTCTCACTGCTCAGCTATTTCAGGCTTTCTTGTGCAATCCCTTTAAAGTTTAAAGAGACTGCACAAGAAAGTCAGAAAATGGGGACCAGCCAGGGTCAGGCACCGTTTCAACAGGGGAAGCCCCTGTACATTGCCCAGTGATTTGGGAGAGCCCCAGGCACTCACCCACCCTCCGCCATTGCTTGAGGATGCCCCCCAACCTCTCTTTGGGAACTCACCAAGGAGGCTGGTGGAGGAAGAGGCTGGCAGCTGAGAAGGAGTGGCCAGCTGAGGTGATCAGCAGAGGAGATGGTTGTGATGAGCTGCACAGCACCAGCAGGGCTGTGGCCATGGGCAATGGTAATAGTACAGTGGCCAGGCCCACCCCAGGAGCCCAGGGTGTGGGAGGTGGTGCCAGGAGGGAAGGAGGCCACTCCAGCCCAGGGACTGTGTGGGTTGGGCATCCCCCATGGGTGCTCCCACTTCCTGCTGGGCCTGGTTTTGCCGCTGCCAGAAGATGCCCAACCCATGCGGTCCCCAGGTTGGAGTGGCCTCCTTCCCTGTCCTCCTTCTCCAGACTCAACTTGGATTCCCATGCAAAAGAGTATCAGGAGGTAGATAGCTCTCCATTTTTGGTGCTTCACATGGAGAATTCTGTGCACATGGAGCAGCAAAAATGGAAATAACTCCCTCCCCAGTCCTGTTTTGGTGCAGGGAAATGGCTGATGGGGAGGCAGGTGGCATTCAAAACCCAAGCAGTCTCTGCTTTATTTTTTAGTAGCCATTTCCCACAACTGCTGTGTGGCTGCAGGGAGCCTGAGTTGGGTCCAGGAATCCTAGAACCAAATCTTTTAAAAAGAAAGCATTTAGTTTGCCCCTTGGCAGCTACATAGAGAGATCTGAAGACCAAGTTGGGGGAAGGTAGTATTGAACGTCTTCATTCTAACTCGGCAATTTTGGATTGGATTGTCTCTTTGAAGTTCTGTGGAAGAACTTTTTGATCAGCAAACAAATGTCCTGAAAAACTGACCCCCCCCCCATTATGAATATTGTACCCCTAGGTACACTGTGTGAAACAACTGAGTATTATAACTTCTACTTTTCCAGGGGTGGGATGCAGAGGCAGGCAAATATTAAGCCACCTCTCTGAAATGTCCTATCCCCACTAGGGGTCAAAAGTCACCATGACTTCCAGGCACGCAAACCACACACAAAAATACCCCCCATACCAATGAATTAGAGTTAATGTCAATATAAGTGCCTGGGTCTGGACTTACTTGGCCAACCGGATGACCTGAGGAGCAGGGCACAGAGCAGAGACCCGGCTGGAGACAGGCCAGTGACATCCCGGATGGCTGAGGGGATGGTGGCCTTCGTCTCTGCTGGCTCTGCGTTGGAGCCACTCAGCAGCAAGGTTGGCATCTGGTCAGTTGGGGGCCCCCAGGGTCACACCCTCAACAGGCCCCAAAGGGAGGAGCCCTGCTGCTGGAGCAAGGAGGAGCTGGGACATGCCAGCAGAGCCCAGGGAGGGGGAGGGACTCAGCTGCAGGCACAGAGACCCCTGTGGCCATCAGAGGGGAAGGCGGAAAAGGAGGCCATTTCTAGGGAGCCTGACATGGTGGCCACAGCAGGATGGTGCAAATGGCAAACAATGACCTCACCCAGGGCAGAAGAGGCAGAAGGCAGGAACAGGGGCTTAACAGGCCAAACGGTCCTACCCAATGGAAGTGGGGCTGGGGTGGAGGGACACAACAGGGAATGAATCATGGAGGGAGAAGGAGGTAGGAACACAAGACCATCAGCCATAAAAGGAAGCAGAAGCTGGGATTGAAGAGGAGGAGAGCAGGGGAGTTGTGATGGAACCACAACACACACAAGGGGGGAAGGGAGGGAGGGAGGGAGGGAGGGAGGGAGGGAGAGAGAGCACACTAAAGCGAAATAACTCCAGAGAGGGCCTACTGCCAGCTGGCTGAGAACTCTCACCTGCATTCTGAGGTTGCAGTGACTCCCTTTTTGTGCTTGACACCATGGCCGTAGGGGGGGGGGGCACCCCAGGACAATGTGCAGGGGCATGACAATAAGAAATAACATCTTCACAGAGTATTTTAATCTTAGTGAAGATATCCTTCCTTAAGAAGCTATGAAGAGCTCAAAGACAGGAAGGGCATGAGCCAAGTAGGTCTTTAATTAGAGTTCTCTAGACGATGGAAAACTATTTTAAGCCATCCATTTCCTCCTCAGCACCATATCTGTCTGAAAGAGTAGTTAATTATACAATCAAAGCTAATATATTTGATGTAGTTTTATAGCTGCTGCTATGGATACTTAATTCAGAGACTGGAGCTATGAACAGAAAAGATGGGTTTGCAGAAAATATCTGAAATCTTTAAAAAGAAAACAAACAAAAAAAAACACTTCAGGAGGTTAACCCCCCATGATAGAAGCAGTGCCTCCATAGCTCTAAGAAACAAATGGCCCAATGGCCATTGCTAGGCAACCACAACTACGGTCAGGGTTCAAGCCTTACACTGATTTTACACAAGAGCTGTGCCGCTGTCATGCCTCCCTTTGCCCCATTTCTTTTGGTCAATTTCCCATTCGAAGCCGTGCAGCTGCATTTTGACCCATGGCTTCACCCAATTTCCCCTGCGGTTTTGTGATCCTGTTTTTTTAGGATCACGAAACTGCGGGGAAAATCGGGAGAAGCTACGGGTTAAAATGTGGCCGTGCGGCTTCAAGTGCAAAATTGACCAATAGAAATGGGGCAAAGGGAGGTGTGACGGTGGTGCAGCTCTTGTGTGAAATCGGTCTTAATTTGTGTCAGTAAAAAGCAGGGATGGCGCCACAGCCCATTCCAGAGCCATTTTATCTTTATTAGAGTCAGGCCCCACAGCAATCACCTGGTGACTTCTGTCACCAACCCAGGCCCTGCTCCTTGCTACTGTTCAACAGCAGCTACCCCACAAAAGTTGGTGTGGTTTTGTGTTAAGAGTTTCAGATTATGATCTGTGAGACCCAGCTTTGAATCCCCACTCTGCCATGGAAGCTCACTGGATGTCTTTGGTCCAGTCACACAATTCCAGTCCAGGGTTGTCAGGTCCATCTTAATCCCCAGCAGGGGTCTTTGGGGGACATTCTCAGAGGGGGTGGGGCATCCCCACCATGATGACATCATGTTTGGGACATCTGGGTTCCAAGCCCCACCCCTGCGGGGCCCTTTCCCACTGGCTGCCTGCACTTAAAGCGTTCCCTTTAAGTGCAGGCAGCTGGAGGGCCCTGCATGCCCAGTCTCTGAGCGACATTTCCCGTTGGAGATCGGGAACCCGGGATCCTTTTATGCAGGCAGCCGGAGGGCCCCACATGCCCAATCTCTGAGCGGCATTGCCCCTTGGAGATTGGGTGTGTGGGCCCTTTTGCCCCAGCTGCCTGCACTTAAAGGCTTCCCTTTAAGTGTACGCAGCCAGAGGGCCCCACAAGCCCAGTCTCTGAGCAGCAATGCTGCTGGGAGATTGGGCACAGGGCCCACAGCCACCCCTCAAGAGAGAAGGGAGAGAGGTGGCTGCAGGTGCTGGGGCTTGGGGGTGGGGCTTCCCCCACCAGCCATCTGGCTGGCAGTGGGTTGAACCCCCCAACACCCACCAAACCAGGGGGTCTGGCAACCCTATTTCCGTCTCAGCTGCCACACAGGGTTCTTGTGGAGGATAAAATGAAGGCAAGGAGAATAATGAAGCTGCTTTGGGTTCCCATTGAAGAGAAAGGTGGGGTATAAATGTAGTAAATATAGCTGAAGATAGGGAGGCTGATAAAAGAGTGTTGTAATAGCACATTTTATAGAATCATAGAATCATAGAATGTTAGATTTGGAAGGGGCCTTGCAGGTCATCTAGTCCAACCCTCTGTACTCTGCAGGAGCATAGCCAAAAGATAGCCCTACATACCTACAACATACCGAAAAGATGGTAATCCAGCCTCCGCTTGAAAACGTCCAGGGAAGGAGCATCCACTACCTCCCGAAGGCAGACTGTTCCACTGTTCAATCACTCTTACAGTTAGGAATTTTCTCCTGATATCTAGCTGGTAACGACTCCCTTGTAATTTCTACCCATTCGATCTAGTTTTGCAATCCGGAGCAAGAGAGAATAGATCTGCTCCATCTTTTACATGACAGCCGTTCAAATACTTGAAGACTGCAATCATGTCCCCTCTAAGTCTTCTCTTTCCCAGGCTAAACATACCCAACTCTTTTAGCCTTTCCTCATAAGACTTGGATTCAAACCCTCTCACCATCCTGGTTGCCCTCTTCTGGACATGCTCGAGCTTGTCAACATCCTTTCTAAAGTGTGATGCCCAAAACTGGACACAGTACTCCAGGTGAGGCCTGACCACAGCAAAATAGAGTGGAACTACCACCTCCCGTGATCTGGACACAATGCTTCTGTTAATGCATCCTAAAATTGCATTAGCTTTCTTCACAGCCGCTGCTGGCTCATGTTGAGCTTGTGATCAACCAGAACACCGAGATCCCTTTCACGTGTGCTGCTGTCAAGCCCAGTCCCTCCCATTCTATATCTGTGCCTTTGATTTTTTGTGCCCAGGTGTAGGACTTTGCACTTATCTCTGTTGAATTTCATTTTATTTTATACTTTCAGTCCTTCATAAACACTACACAACAGATAATTTTTCCCCATTCCATTTTCAATTTTAAACAGAGAAAAGGGCACCAGATTCTACAGAGGATTTGTTTAGGAAGCTACAATAATCTTAACATCTGCAATGTCCTACGAATTATTGGGTTCGGGAATTGTTAGGGAGAGCAATCATACATCTCCATATGCTAAAGTTAATTAATGTGGTTAAGTGCAAAGGATAAAATATGCACTAAGCCATATCCAAAAATAATAAAATTATATAGTTAATATTCTATACATCATAATAAAAATACTAGCATTTATATAATAGGATTTTATTGAACTGGTGCAGTGTTCAAAGTGCTTCTCATATATTACTTCATTCAACTGGCTCACCAGCCAAAACTGGTAGGAAATGCCCCTGTCACCTGTTTATCTATCAGTTGTGGCCCAAGTCCAGGAATATCCACAGACTGTGAACCTGCTCCTTTAGGAGGAGTGTAACTCCATCTCAAATTCTGGGCCAGTACTTCCACCTACCAATAGCACTTAAGCTTTGTTGAAATTAAGCTTCAGAAGGGCAAGGAGAGGAAGAAGTTCCATATTCTGATTATCATAGAGCCCCGACAGACAGCCACGGCCACCATGGACCCTCCCCCACATCAGCCAAACCCAACAAAAATGTCATATGACATCAAATCACATTGAGCTGGCTCCATTGATACCCAGGCTAACCAGGCCCTGCAATGTTGTCCCTCTAGTTTCCCCCTCCCCCCACAGTCCAACACCCAATATGGTGTCTTAATTATTCAAGGTATGCTTCAGATTTTCTTGCAACATAGTTTTGTGGACAGTTTGGAAATCACTGGTCTAGTGCTAAGTATTGTTCTCCCTTAATTACCACTGAGCCACATAAATGTGTCAGCCTTCTGATTCTCTGGATCACAAGTACAATTGGATGAAAACCCTTCCTGACCCAAAAAAATGCCTTCTGTTTATACTCATGAGTCCAGGAGATGCTTAGGCAGAGGGTCAGCTTTCTCTAGACCATCTGCTGCCTCAGAAAGCAGAAAGCATCCCAGCCCAACTTTGTAGAAGAAAATAATCACATCAATTTTACCAAATAAAACAGTTTAAATGTTAGAGAAGGAAAAACTGTGACTTTGGGTAAAATGCACATGCTGAGATGCAGAAGGTGATGCAAAGGTGATTTTCCTATTAGTCATGCTGTCTGTGTCCATATCAGGAATGAACTTCCCTTCAAAATAAAAGTTGAAGGAAAGTAAGAGCGTTAAATATCCCTTACCAACTTCAAAAATAACAACAACATGGCTGAGACTACCCAAGAAAAACAAAAATCATCTAAACCCGGCAAGGTTTCAGTTTGCAGTTGGCAAGCTTAAGAACCCTTGAAAAGAATAATATGGAAATCGCTGATGGAAAGATAAAGGAGTCGTACACAGACATACACAGAGCAGAACCTCAAACATATATGCTTGTGCACACATGCGCACAAACATACACATGCACACACAGACTTGCTCTGTCTAAGTAATGCTGGTATCCCATGAAGATTCCTTCAGCATCCCAAAAGTTACAGCAAGAGTGTTGACTTCCCAGATTTGTCTTAAAGATCAGGCATACTGCTTCACTGCATGAGGGTCCTATGTGATCTGCCTGGCAGCTTCAGAGTGCAAATGATTTTTTTTTGGCCCCCCGAAGGGGATTTTTAATTGCTTTTTTGTATTACACAACTAAAACTACAACGAAAAAAAGGGGAGGGGACTAACAACTAGGGAGAAAGGAAAGTAAACCCACACTAAACTAAAAACCCAGGAGTAAGAGATCATTACCAAGTTAAAATCTATGTTAGTACCATATTATTAGTAAACAATGCATGCTGTGAGTGCTATCTATCACTGATCAAAAATTAGCTGGTTACTTGTTATGGGAGAGTTCCAGAGCATCCCCCAGACTCACTTCATAAAGGCAATCTTCAGAGTCCTTCTGCCTTTACTTAGGCTTTCTATCTCTAAAGTCATAGGTTGGTTTGTGGGCAGCAGCACCTTGTTCCGCAGCCAAGTCTTCGTACGTCTCTGAGGGTGTGGAGCCAGTTTCACTGTCTTCTTTGGTTCCCAGATGGTGTTTCAGGAATTCTTTAGCCTTGTACACAGAGTCAATCTTCTCTCTCTTGTTGTGTAGCTTAAAGATGACCCCTTCTGGAACCGCCCATTTATATGTGATTTGATTAGTTTGGAGAAAAAGAATTAAATCTTTGTAGTTCTTCCGTTTTTGGCGAATTTCAAATGGAATGTCTTTTAGAGTCTTAATAATAACATTCCCCAGTTTCAGTGGAGTTGCTGATGTAGCTTTTAAAATTGCATCTCTGGTTTGTCTTCTTGAGAATCTGACTGATATTTCTCCTGGTAGGCTATTCTTTTTGGTGTAATTGGAATACACCCTATATGCTGCATCCATATCATGCATTATTTCTTCCACTTTCAAACCTACTGCTGGCACAATGAGATCACTTAGAAGCTTCTTCAAATCCTCCTTCAGTGATTCAGGAACTCCCTGGAATCTGAGGATCATGTTCCCTCCTTTCCTTCTCTCTTTTTCCTCTTTTCCTCCTTCTTCTCTTCTCTCTTTCTTTCTTTCCCACCTTCTTCTCTTCTCTTTTTTCCTCCTTTCCCTGTTTCCCTCCTTCTTCCCTCTCTTTCTTTCTCTCCCCTTTCCCTCTCTTTCTTTCCCGCTTTCCTTCTCTCTACTCTCTCTCTTTCCCTCCCTCTTCCCTCCTTCTGTGGCCCAACTCTCATGAGAAGGAGTTTAAACTTTAAACCCCTTCTCTCTTAGTTCCCCCACCCAGACCAGCTGGGGAAGGGAAGGGGAGGCTTTTGAAGATGCCTCCCCCCTTTTGCTTCTCCTTCTGACATCACTTCTGGTGATGTCAGGGGGCGTGGCATATGCTAATAGACTAATAGCTCATTAGCATACCATATGCTAATGAGCTCCTGCAGCTGTTTTTCTACGAAAAGACCCCTGAATCCCCATATACATAAAAAATAAAAAAGATATTTAAAAAATCAATCCCCATAGTTCTATGATGCTGTTACCATTTACTGATTTTTAAAAGGCTTAAAAAAAACCCTCTGGTGGCACAACAGGGAACAATGCATGGAAAATGGCAGCTGATATGGCAAAGTGTGCAGAAAACTCCAATGTGGAAGCTCCATTGCCAATGTGAATGCCTCTGCATCAGGAACAGCAACAAATGCAAAACTGTGTGGATTCAGCCCAAGTGCTCTATTGCAGTGGAATGCCATAAGCATCCCAAGACTGAGACTCAGGATGTTATCCACCTAGTCAGTCATTCCACATTCTACAGGCATGATCTGATCTCTCTCACCTAAAGCAGCATGAGATGTAGAAGGTCACATATGCATAGACCTACGTCAGGTAGTTCTTCCCCTCAAAAGGGCAGGGGTATATCATGTTAATTTAGGGGACCCTCATGTGTATGGGGAAAGCCCACTCTAGGTGTATGGTGAAAGGAAGAATCAACTTTTCTGCCACATGTATTTCAGCTGGGTTATGTGTACTGGGACCCAGAAGGTCAGTATTTTTTATTTAGCTGCCCATTTCTGCTCAAACAAAATCAAAGGCACTGGAATATATATTTTAAAAAATAATGAAATCACATTAAATCACAGTCCTCCAACAGTCCTGGAATCACTTTACATGGAGGTTAGGGTCTTGTGACATGTTCCCTACTACAAAGAGGTAAAGGGCAGATGTGGATTTTTAAGCTTTCAGGGCACATTCACTGGAGCTTGCAGCCAACCAAGGACTTCCAACAAGTATGCCTAAGACTTAGGATTTTCACAAATAAGAAATCAAACTTACCTTGTCTGCAGTGTCATTTCCCTTTTGAGTTGACTACCTCATGCAGTTGCAGGGATGATTTGTTTTCAGTTTAAAATGAACAATCTTTAAATTAATTTTGCATCTGTGCTGTGACCCCATTCAGTTCAGTTTCTGGCCAGGTAGCCACTGCTGGCACACACTCATAGTTTGCTGGTTTGCCTTGATTCTATAAGACCCAGGGCCATTATGGGCAGTAACTTTTTTCCCCACTACAGAGAACAATGGAGGGAATTGGGGCAACCTGTTTGGGGGCCCATAGAATTGGACCCCCTGGTCCAATGTTCTTGAAACTTGGTGGGTATCTTGGGGAGAGGCTCCATCAGCTACCCTGTGAGTTTAGAGCCTCTCCCTCAAAACCCCTTCCCTCCAGCCCCCAGAATATACCCTATTTTTTCACCATTGACTTCAGTGGCCCATAGGATATAATGGAGCTGAAATTGACATTCGGCTGCCTGAAAGACTCCCCGGGATGCCGGCTGGGGGCGGGGCTTGGCTCCAGAGCTGCCAGAGCTGTGCTCCAGTGCACTCCCCCCAAAAAAACACCCCTGAACTTAGTTATGCACGTACAAACAAACTATATAAGCTGCCCGGAAGATCGGCTCCAGAAAAAAAAGGGTACCAGGATGCCAACATCTGAAGCCGTGAAAAGGAAGCTGGATGATGACTAGCCTGGGGTGCTGGTAGGCAGTCACCACCCTGTAGACTATGTGGCCCTAGTTAGGTTAAAACTGGTTGCTTAGAACCACTATGTAAACCGCCCAGAGACCCTCTGCGGTTAGGGTGGTATATAAGCTGAATAAATAAATAAATAAATAAATAAATAAATAAATAAATAAATAAATAAATAAATATTTTGTGTGATATATAGCTGTCCTAATAATCTAAATGTGTTGGAAGTTTCCAAGGGTTGGGGGTGCATCCCTAAATTTGGGCAAATCTTTCAAAAACCACAGGCCCATTGGTGCTCAGATATACTTTTTTCTTGCCTTTAGGGTAGTGGTTCTACCCTTTTGCTATGATGCCCAACAAATCCAAATTTATTATTCATGATGACCAACCAAACAACAACACCAAAACAGATCATGCACAAATCAATAAAACTGCCAAAGCCGTGGACTCATTTTCACAGGTTTCACAACCTTCTTTTGGGTCAGACTCACTAGCAAGGAAATGCTACTGAGGGGTCATGCTATTTTCCACTCAGTATGAAAAGGTATCCCTGAGCTGTACTTGATATAGTCTTTTGCAAATGGGAAGTAAGGTCAGGATTTGACTACCATGCCATCATCAGAAAGAATACTATCAAGATAAGAGTAAGATTAGGGCTTGGATTAGGGCTTGCAAGACTTCAGATGTTGCTCTTTTATGCTGTTTCTTGAGATTCCAGAGTCAGGAAGCCAGTCAGACTTTCCAAGAATGCAATGACATTCAAGTCCCGTAAATTGGAAACAGCCTTGTACTGTGTACCTTCCCAATCCACTTGGCTTCTCTAGCTGGCAGAGGCTCTGGGGTTTTGAATAAAGGCCAAAACAGCAAACCTGGAAGGCTGGTCAGACCCATTCCAGAGCAGTAGCTGCTGTTGCCTTAAAAATAACAAATGCTCATGACACCTTCAGGGTGAATAGATTATGGCTTAATTGTTTGTGGATTAGGGCCACATCAATTGCACAGAATATTTTCTTCAATCAACATCTATAGTTGTGTCTTCATGCATACAGAAGTGGGGGGGGAATGGTACACAGTGGAGCCTAAAGGCCATAAAACTCAGAGCAGCTCTTTGAATTTCTTGTGTGGTAAACCTAACAGAGCCCTGGATTCCCATGTCCTTCCATAATATGTCCATCTGGGTACAAGCTCAAGCAACACAGTATGACATTGCAGTGATGCAATGTCTGTGCATGTCTCTCATATCTCATTAGGAATGTTTATCACCCAACATTTCTGCTTACAATTGGTTTATTAGTTATGATTAGCACAGTTAAACAATGACGTTTTCAAACAACTCAGCTATGCTTGATCATGCACACATGTACAAGAAGTACATGGTATTTCCCACAGCTTCCCTCATCTGCCCTCCCATCCACAAACACTGCTACCTCCTTGTTTTCCATGTTCTTTAAGTGCATAAAATACTAGCAATTCATAGTTAGTAACGCAGAGTTGTGAGATATCTCCTTGTGTCTCTTATTGCTGTGTGACTTGAGAGTTCATAATGGCAAAGGCAGGCAAACTGATCTAGATCAATTTGTACATGTGCATTATTGCACTTTCATGGAGATGAAGTTACTTTCCAGAGGAAAACCTGTCAGATGCCAAGGGGTGAGGCAGCTCACACAGGCCAGAGACACATCTCAGTCCAGAGGTCAGGTGAACTGAGGATCAGAAGCAGATAAGAGGTTCTTGATATGGCAGAAACAGTGTTAGATCAGGTCAGAAATTAGGCAGGTATTCCAGAGTTCAGCAGAAGCATAGTTAAGGTAAAGCAAGGAGTAAGAATCAGTGGTCAGGACTTTTTTCTGGAGAAATGCACTGGAATGGAGTTCCAGAACCAATTTGAGGAAACAAAATTCTCAAAAAAGTGTTTATAAGTTCATGAGGGGCACCAGGGGTGCATGAAGTCACTTGCATACTCCTTGGCCTGCTCCCTCCATTGCTTTCAGAACAGTCAAGGTGTGAAAGAATTCTGGATTCTAAGAACTGGCCATCAAACTCAAGGGACAACATTCTCTATGGGGAAGAAGAAATACATTGGCAAGAAGATTTCAGCTCAGTGAAAGAGAAGCCATTTGAGCCTTCAGAGAACATCCAACATTCAGAGAAGAAATGCTGAGGGAACTGTCTTGGATTTGGCACACTCTCAGTACAATAGCTATTTCCTCCAGTGTCTGTGAAAGGGGATTTTCCCCGATGAACCTGATTGTCACTCCAGAAAGGTCCTCCTTGTCAGTCAAAACTGTAACATCTTTATTGTTTATAAAAATTGTTGGACCTTAACATGATTAAAATATATTAAAATATGGTTGCTTCAAGGTCATCATTCAGTGTTAGGCACAAAAAGCAAGACCTGAAAAAGAAATGAGGAAGTTGGTGACATGTTTAAAGTTTGGAAACTACTTTAAAGTAGAGGTAAGTCTGTAGAGCATGAAAGTAATTCTGTTTCAAAGACTCCCATGTGTTTCTCCTTCATTTCCCTCTTGAGAGTTCTGGCACCTCTTTTTCCAGAAAAAAAGCCCTGAATAAAGTGATGTAAGTAAGGCCTGTGGACATGATTGCTCCAGAATGCCCTCTACCCTCCCACAAAGCCCAGAACACTCCTGGTTTATTGAGGAGCTTAGAGCAATGAAGTGCTTGGACAGATGGCTGGATCATGACTTGGGGGAATCTCAAAATGAATGCGACTGATGAACAGGTGTGACGGAGCAAAAGGGAGAGCACATTATTATGCCTATTTGGTGGTGGTGGTGGCGGCAGCGGTGGCAGCACTGTGGCCATGCAATTTCAGGCAGTCTTGGAGGAGATGGATTATCTAAGACCCACTTCAATCTGGATTCAGGCCTGGGCTTGAATAGAAACAGCCATTGTTATCCTGATGGATGATCTTTGCAGGAAGAGTTATTGGGAGAGTGGGTCTTTGTTGACTTTCCTGGACCTCTCTGCAGTATGTGATGTCTCTGACCATGGTATCCCTCTGCAGAGGTTGGTTGAGTTGCACCTGGGGGAGTACTAGGCTTTGGTGGTCCCTCTCTTACTTGGCTGGCTGATTCCAGAAGGTAGTGCTAGGGGACTGCTGCTCAGCTCAATCTGTTACACTTATTTTATAATAGCATGTCAATGTAACAATATTCAATTGCTGGTTTTTTAAAACTGAAAAACATCAGTGATCTGGGGAAGGGGGGATGGCAGCTGCTGAATCTGTGGGGAAACCTGCCATGTGGGGCCCCAGTTGCCACTGCCCTGCCACACCAGAAACTGGGAAACCCCATAAGCCTGTTCTCATATGGAAATAACAAAGATTTCTCATGTACTCAGGTATGTATAGAGCTTAGCATGAGCACAGAGTGCCTGTTTAAGTTGGTGGCACATCAGAAACTCTCTGCTTCATCATGGCTCCTCCTTAGACTTGGCTACCACCAGTGAGAAATGGCATTAAGGTTCAGGCCAGTATTTGGATAAAGAGTATTGGGATGATCCCCTTATAAGAAGTAGCAGACAACCAAAGAGAAATATACTTGTGCATCTGGTTTTCATAGCTTTTTAGAATTGAGGAAGGGTCCCATGATCATACAGCTTCAGGATTTACATTGTAACAGCCTCCTCCTGAAACACTATGAAACCTGGGGCCAGGGAATTCATGTGGAGTGGTGTGATCTATTTCAGGAGCAGCCAGTACATGGAGGTCATTTTCCTCATCCCCTAAGAGACAGAGGTAATGTATGGACCTTGCATTAAGGTGAGTGAGGTGGAGGAGGTTGCATATTTGCAGTATATCTGTTAACCAGCTGAACACTGAAGAAGAGTCTTTGCTTCCCTGCACTTGTGGGATTTTTAAAGTAAACCCTAATAAAATGCTTCCTGTCATTCTGGTTTATTGGAACAAGGAGATTTCCCACAGAAAACATGCAAACCCAATAAGAGCAATAAATCCACAGGAAGACATTTTAATATCCCAAGTATAGTAAGTGAATAAGTAATAAAATGTGTTTTACCATGTCTTAAGTTATGGTGCATTCTGTATTTGTCTAACAAATTGATTTTAAGTCCTATGGCTCTGATTTAAAGCTATGATATTCTTCAGCTTTCTTCTCAAAAAGAAATTGTAACTATGGTGGGGCATGCCTTTGAAATTTATTGCAGGTCTTGCCAGAATAAATGACATACAGCCTAATAATGCTCCATTCAAGAGACTGTGTGCACGCAGATATGTACAATGATCTCTTGTATGTACGAAACTGCCCATTTCACTAGGGAGTGAAGGGAGAGTACATATGCATACAAATGTACATGTGGATTTACTCTCTCCACTGAAATGAATTGAGAAACCATTCAATGGCTTGGCAGCCTGCTTATGCACACTGGCACACCCAGGCTTGGAAAGACACATTTTTTATAGATAATAAGATAAATAACTACAAGTTTCTATTGTAAATTCAGCATTACAATGAACAGTAAAGCAGATATTGCATTTAATTTCATTATGTCAGCTCTTGGTTTTCATCATGCAATTTACAATGGAAACAGAATACACATGTACCATTTTCATGAAGAAGAAGGAGGAGGGAGGAGATTGAATTTATACCCCACCCTTCACAATCCAAAGGAGTCTCAGAGCAGCTTACAAACTCCTTTCCCTTCCCCTCCCCACAACAGACACCCTATGAGGTAGGGGGGGCTGAGAGAGTGCTGACAGAAACTGCTCTTTTTCAAGAACAGCTGTGCCAGAACTTGTCAGGTAACCCTGCCATTGCATGGGATGGGGAGGGGGGGAGACATCTTTCACTGTCTGGAATGCGGGAGTATCACTAAGGCTCCAGGCACCCTGAATTACTGTGTCTGTGTAACTTCTTATCAGCATGCTTGACCTTGCGTCCCAGGCCCTTTTGGCTTCAGAGGATTTTTCGGGTGAACGTGTTGTTTTTCTTTCTTTTGCCGCACGTGGGGAATGTAACCATTGGCTTGTAGTGGGAGGGGCAATTCAATTGGGCTATAATTGAAGCTGGGCTGTAATACCAGTTATCACTGACAAAAGCCTTGTTCATGTAACTCTACGATTAGTTTCAATAAATGCTATCTTCTTATGAAGCCTGGTGTTTGACTGACTATCTGGAGAACTTGACAGATTGTCAGTGATCCTTTACTGGTTGGGCCTCTACCACCCATCTCCCACCTGTTGAGATGAGTGATGAAGAAGAAAACCCTATCGAGGTGACTATGTCGCAAGACACAGTCCCTACCTCTTCAACACCGATCACTTCGGTGCCGACCTCAGGGGAGAACCCGGTGTCCACGGCCCCCCTGCCTTGGGGTCCGGAAGATGACTTTGGTAGGTTCTATGGTGACTACTTCGGGGCAGCATATGCCGGCATAAATACCCAACCATGGAAAAGACGTGACTGGGGAAAACTGCTGGCTGAGATGCAAGAGACGTGGTCTCTAACTCCCTGTGCCCGAGACTGGGAGATCCGGTATGAGAGGTCTGTCTACTAGTTGAGCACCGCGACGGGTGGCAAAGAGGCCTGCTCTTATGAGAAAGAGTACAAGGGCACCACGGAACCCCGGCGGTGGGGATGAGAGCGAAGCAGTGACCGACTCCGCCAACTGGTAGAGGAGTCCCTGCAGAGGATCCCAGCAATGATTTCCAAGGGGAGCCGAGAGGAGCTCGACCAAAAACAACAGCTTCCGCTACCTGCGCAACCACCATTGCCACAACTGGCAGCTCCGGCAGTCCCAGCAGGGCCACCTCTGGGAGGTGTGCCAGGGCAGCCGGGAGCTCCACCAGCCCAACCCGTGGGTCTGCCGGCGGGTCCAGTTGTGCCTGTGCCTCGGGGACCCCCCATGGTTGGGGACACATGCTACCCAACCCAGCCGAACTGCTCGATGCTACTTTCGATGGGACCCCCGAGAAGTTCTCCTTCTTCCTAGTAAGGGCGGAAAAGTTCATGGAGAACTGGGGCCACCTGTTCCCAAATGAAGAGCATATTGTGGATGTGATTGCGTCTCGGCTGAGGGACGTGGTGACAGACTGGTATGTGACCTTACACCATGAAGACGGGCGAGAGCTCCAGGAGGTGGACACCTTCATGTGGGCTCTGAGGGACCACTTTGAAGACTCCAATGCCAGTGAGATGGCCCAAGCCTTTCTCCGTACTTTCTGCCAGGGGAAGAAGTCGGTGAGGGAATACACCGAGGAGTTCCGAAGGCATGCCACGAAAATTTGTGAGTGGCCGGATGGAGTGCTAGCCCAACATTACCAATTGGGGCTAGATCCCGAGATCCGTGGAACCATCATGAGGAGGGGAAAACCCAGATCCCTCCTAGGATGGATGAAGGAGGTGGCAGATACCGAGACCCAGCTCCACACCCTTCGTCTCGATGACGTCGTCTCCCTGGGGAAGGCCAGCCTATCCACCTCTACGCCGGGGAAACCGAAGCCTGTGGTCCTTTCGCTGTGCCAGGACAGAACCCGGGAACAACGGATGAAGCAAGGCCTCTGTCTCTGGTGTGGTGAATCTGGGCATTTCGCCACCGCATGTCCGGGAGCAGGAGCATCGCCTTCCACCGGTAAAGGAGACAAGAAGAGGAGCGACACCCCAACAAAGAAGCCAACGGCCAAGCCGAAGGGGCCGAGGACATTGCAGGTGAGCCCACTGGAGGAAGACTCCAACTCGTCGGGAGAGGAGCCAGCCCAGCCGGCGGGAAACAGAAAGGACCTGCAGTGAACAGCGCTGAACAGCAGGTCCCTGAACCCCAGGCGCTGCGACCGGTGAGCAATTACCCTTCCCTCTTCTTTGTGACTGTGACTCTGATCTGCTTGGAATTGAATACCCTTGTGAGGTTGAGGGTGCTGGTTGACTCTGGGTGTGGGCGAGACTTAATAAACCCCTCTTTAGTAATGGGATTGGGGGCAAAAGTGGTTAAACTGGCCGACCCCTTGGTTTTCACACAGATGGATGGGTCCACCATGAAGGATCCCTGCAAATATGAGACTGTCCCGCTTCGCATGGGGTTGGGAGATCACTGGGAAACCCAGCCGTTCGTAGTGACCCCAGCGGCACAGTTCCCTTTGGTGCTAGGCAGTCCCTGGTTCCACGACCATGACCCAGACATCCTGTGGGCAGATGGAGTTGTGAATTTCATCTCCCCTCGCTGTAAACCACACATGTGGAATGACTCTTGGGGGAACCTCCGGTGGGGCAGCCGGTGCTGGTGGGGCTAGTGAGTGTGGAGTTGAACCATATTCCCCGGGAGTACCGGGACTTAACAGCGGTGTTTGAGGAGGGGGAAGCGGACAAGTTACCACCCCATTGAAACTCTGATTGTGCCATTGAACTGTTACCTGACCAAAAGCTGCCTAAGGGGAAATTGTACTCAATGAGTCCCGCTGAGAAGGAGGAGTTGAGGCGATTCATTGACAAGGACTTGGCCAGGGGGTTTATCCACCATGCATCCTCCCCCTGTGCAGCGCCGGTTCTTTTCTGGAAAAATAAAGATGGTGGCTTGCGGCTGTGCACTGATTATAGGGGTTTGAATGCGGTGTCGGCTACCAACGCGTACCCCCTACCATTAATTAAAGATCTGCTAGCTGCAGTAGCTGGGGGGGAAATCTTCTCCAAACTGGACTTACGTGATGCCTATTTCCGAGTGCGCATCAGAGAGCGGGATGAGTATAAGACGGCATTCAATACTCCGTTGGGCCAATTTGAGTACCTGGTCATGCCGTTCGGACTTCAAGGACCCCCAGGGGTTTTTATGAACCTTATTAATGAAGTGTTGCACAAGCACCTGTTCAAGGGGGTCCTCATTTACTTGGATGATATCTTACTGTACTCCCCGGACAAAGAATCCCATGTTAAGTTGGTGCGGGAGGTCCTGCAAACGTTACATAAGCACAAACTGTTTGCCAAACTGTCTAAGTGTGAATTTCATTGCTCTGAGATCTCGTTCCTGGGATACCAGATATAACAACGAGGAATTGAAATGGACCCGGCTAAGGTGCAGGATGTGGTGGGTGGGAAGTGCCCCAAACCCACAGGCAGTTACAAGCATTCCTCGGGTTCACCAATTTTTACAGATCACTCTTGGCAAATTTCGCTCAGGTGTCCCTTCCCCTCCTTGGACTTGCTCAAAACAAAGGGGAAGGGGCTAAGCTAGACTGGACTCCCGAGTGCCAGCGGGCATTCGAGAGACTTAAGACACTTTTCACATCTGAACCGGTGTTAGCACACCCGAACAAACTGAAAAAATTCATTGTGCAAGTCGATGCCTCAGATTTTGCTATTGGAGGCGCCATTTTGCAGGAGGGGGAGGATGGGAAACTCCACCCGCTGGCTTATGTCTCTAAAAAGTTTAATGACATGGAACGGAACTGGTCGGTTTGGGATAAAGAAGCGGGGGCGATTAAATTAGCCCTATCCACTTGGCGGCACTGGTTGGAAGGGGCCCGAGTTCCGTTCGAGGTTTGGACCAATCATAAAAACCTCAAGCTCCTCTGCACCCCATGAAATCTCAATGCTAAACAAATCTGGTGGGCGGACTTCTTTTCGAAGTTTAACTTCACTCTCCACCATTTCCCGGGGAAGGCGAACTCATTGGCCGACACTTTGTCCCACCTCACACAACATGATAGCAAATGGGAGGAGGTTTGGGACTCCATGTTCATGCCTACCCAACTCGAAGGGGTGGTCACAACACACAGTCAATCCAACGGCCTGCCCTCTCCCCCCAGGGACTCTTGGGAAGTGCAGTTTGCCTCTGCCCTGTCCAAAGCAGACTGCCTGGAAGTAGAGAAGGAGGGGGGGTTGGAGCAAAGGGAGAATGGCTGCTGGTTTAAAGGGGACAAACTGTTTGTGCCAGGAGTGCTCAGGGGGAGATCATGGGTACTGCTCACAGTTCTAAACTGGCTGGACATTTTGGATTTGTAAAGTCGTTGCAGCTGCTCCAAAGGTAATTTTGGTGGCCCGGCATGAGAAAAGATTTATCTCTGTTTGGCCAGTCCTGCCTGGTCTGCCTCATGAGTAAACCTTGGCCGGGGAAACCCCCCAGGCTGCTTCAGCCGCTCCCAATACCCTCCCAGCCTTGGGAGGTCATTTCCATGGACTTTATCACGGACCTTCCACTGAGCAAGGGGAAAACGGTGGTATGGGTGGTGGTGGACTTGTTTTCTAAGCAAGCACTTTTTGTGCCATTTAAGACTATCCCCACAGCCAAACGGCTCGCCAAAGGGTTCCTCCACCACGTGGTGCGGTTACACACATTACCCCAGAAAGTGATTTCGGATAGAGGATCACAATTCGTTTCTCAGTTTTGGGGCAAGCTCATGAAGCTCTTGGTGGTGGAATGGGGTTTGAGCAGCACCTACCACCCTGAGACTGACGGCCAGACTGAATGTGTAAACCAAACGCAAATTGTATTATTTGATTGAGTGGGTAGATTTTGGACCCGAGCACAAAGAATGGGTACGTGCAGAAAATGTTAACGCCCCTCGCCTTCTCCACAAGTTCCATCGGCTCTATCCAAACAAGCTGGGGAGGAAACAGTTATTAGGGGGCAGAATGTCAGGTAACCCTGCCATTGCATGGGATGGGGGGAAGACATCTTTCACTGTCTGGAATGTGGGAGTATCACTAAGGCCCCAGGCACTCTGAATTACTGTGTCTGTGTAACTTCTTATCAGCACGCTTGACCTTGCGTCCCAGGCCCTTTTGGCTTCAGAGGATTTTTCGGGTAAATGTGTTGTTTTTCTTTCTTTTGCCACACGCGGGGAATGTAACCATTGGCTTGTAGTGAGGGGGGGGCAATTCAAACGGGCTATAATTGAAGCTGGGCTGTAATACCAGTTATCACTGACAAAAGCCTTGTTCATGTAACTCTACGATTAGTTTCAATAAACGCTATCTTCTTATGAAGCCTGGTGTTTGACTGACTATCTGGAGAACTTGACAGAACTATGGCTTGCCCAAGGTCATCCAGCAGGTGCAAGTGGAAGAGCAGGCAATCAAGCCCAGTTCTCCCAGATTAGAGTCTGTGCACTTAACCACTACACGAAACTGAGTTTTTAATAGACAAAATACAGTGTTACCAGTCCATTTTAAATACCAGGGATGGGAAGGAGATAGATTGAAATTGAATAATTTAATACCCCCGAAAAAGATTAAGATTTGGGTGTTTTTTTAAGATACACACTATGATTAAACAAAGGTATAAGATGTCTTTTCATAAAAAAAGCAGCAAAGTTATTTTAAATACAGAAATATAACCCAAGACCTTTAAAGTGGGATGGGACTGATGAAAATCCTCCTGGCTAGTTGTATCAGGCTAGTAGCAGCTGAGGTCCATCAAGGCTGACTTTTCTCTCTCTGCAGCTATTTAACCTGGGTGAGACTAGAAGCCTAAACTCTTGGGAAAGGGCTGAAACACTGTTAGCTCATAGCCTGTAAAAATCACCTTAGCAAAGCTGGACCAGCCCAGATTTGTTTGACTTTGTAATTTGGAGCTTTTTTTCTTTTCTGTTTGTAAACTGCTTTGGATCCCCTGGGAAGGGAAGTGGTCAACAAGTAACTAAAAACCTGCATTTTCTATCAAGAAAAGACAACAAAAAACTTACCCATTGAATTCTGTACTGCTAGTGGTTTTTATAAAGCACCATAGACACTAAGAAAGGTACACTGGGAAAAATTCATTTAAGTTCTCTTCTGTTTGTAAGAAATTAAAGCGAGATGGAAGACCTATCTAAAGTGGATAACAGTGGAAGGAAGACAGGACATTCGGTGGAAGATTCAGACTTTGTGCCCGTGGCTGTGAATAAAAGATCAACAAACAAGGGGTAGAGGGAGGGAGGGGGGAACTTATTGAGTTAAGTAAAGTAAGGAGACAAAAGATATTGTGTAATATATAGAAAATTCAAAAAAATAAACCTATTAAAAAAAATTAAAAAAAAAGTTCTCTTCTGTTTGTATGTGTGTATGTTCATGTCTTCATTGCTGGAAATAGCTGTCATTCTTTCCTTCCCTCCCTCCCTTCTGTTCTACCTGGTTTTGAGGTCCCAACATTCTATGTTTGCTGCCTCCCACTCAGACTGAAAGTGAATTGTACTTCAGCAGGAGAAGAGGAGAACTAGCTGTGTTTTCGGTGGCAGCCAGTTGTATATTGTATGTCTTGTTCTGGTCTTAGTATACCAGCAAGTCATTGTTTGTGGTTTCCCTTCATGGTGGGAGAGATCAGTGTCAGGCACTTAACGTTAGCTACCACATATCTCAGATTTTATATATGATGCAGTCCATAAGTTCAGTCTCAGAGTCAATGTCAGCACATTCATTTGATACTTTTCACTATGAGTGGACTTGAAATTTTTGGTTTCTCCCAAACAGTCCAGGCAGCTTTTCCTATAGATAGTGTTGACACTATTTATTTCTGCACTTTGCTTTCACTTCCCACCCAAAAGCCTCAAAGCTGCACCAAGCCAATTATATAAATGCATCACATCCATCAAGGCACCAACTCTGCTGGTCCAATTAAATTAATCCTGAAATCCTCTTCATGGCTTAAGTACATTTAAAGAAGAAGAAGAAGAAGAGGAAGAAGAGATTGGATTTATACCCCGCCCTTCACTTGGGGTCTCAGAGTGGCTTACAAACTCCTTTCCCTTCCCCTCCCCAAAACAGACACCCTGTGAGGTAGGTGGGGCTGAGAGAACTCTAACACATACTGCTCTTTCAGGAACAGCTGTGCCAGAGCTTGTGACTGACCCAAGGTCACATCAGCAGGTGGAGGTGGAGGAGTGGGGAATCAAACCCGGTTCTCCCAGATTAGAGTCCACACACTTAACCACTCCACCAAACTGGCTCTCCAAAGCACATTTATACTGAGCTACACTGTTATATTTCTAGATAGACTGATAAGTAATGCTCCTACTTTGAAGAAACATGCATACAAGGAAAGAAGGCAAGTGAAGTAAATGAATCATGGCCCCACAAATAAAATTAAGAGCAAATGAAATTAAAGTGCCAGGTGCCCATGGTTTCAAAGTTCTATTTGTGTCAAGTAATCCTGACATCAGATGGATGGAAGGGTAGGAGGGAGGGATGGTCTGCAACTTTTCACGCTCTGGAATGTAGGGAGGTGTGCAGGTTGCCTAGGAGATTCAGAATTCCTGTCAGAAGTCCTAACTTAGTCAGCAAAACACCAGGCCTTATGATGCAAGCAAGGTTAGCGTTTATTAAGCTGCAATAGATAGATCACTGGAACAGGTATCTTGTTCAGAATGACTTGGTTACAGAAAGCAAGCGGTTATACAGGGAAGGGGGTGAATGGGGACCCCCCCTTCTTCCATACAATGAATAACATGCGACTGGGAAATCGAAAGTTACTAAGCTAATGAAATTCCCACCGCCCCCATTATTCACAGCTGCTACATCTATGCCAGCGATAGGGAAGCGCGCAGCCTGACTTGCCAAGGTCAGAATGTCTAGGCTGCAAGAGATAGTGGTAATAGAAGCCACATTCCATTCTCACACCTGAGGTGTAAATCAACAACTCCCCGGATTCCAACCTCCCGCCTGTCACGCCACCAAGGCGCCTAGAGCCCACCTCCCTCCCTTCCATCCATCATGGCAGGGCTACCTGACATGCAGCCCCCTCGAAAATAGTCCTACCCCTTTGGTTTATGGGGGTACAACTTGTGAAACGCTTTGACAAGCCGGGGGGCCAGAACATTTTCCGCCCGTACCCACTCCCTCTGCTCCGGCCCAAAGTCAATCCATTCAACCAGGTAAAACAAGCGATTGCGAGAGATTTTAGAGTCCAGAATTTGCGATACTTCGTAGTGAGGTTCCCCTCCCACCAGCAGTGGAGGAGGGGTCGGCCGTTGCGGTCGCCATCTGTTCTCTTCAGGCGCTTTGCGTAGAAGCCTCACATGAAAAACAGGATGAATAGACTTTAGAGATTTAGGCAAGGCAAGTTCAACAGTCACATTGTTAATCACTCTCACAATCTCAAAAGGACCAACATATTTCCAACCGAGTTTGCGACTCGGCTGAATTCGACGCAAATGTTGGGTGGATAAGTAAGCAAACTCTCCACATTTCGGAACCCAAGCAAGGCTACGTTTTTTATCCGCTTGGAGTTTGTATGCAGCCTTAGCCTCCTCCAGAGTTTTGGCTAACGAGCCCCACGCCTCCTGCAGTTGTTTGCACCAGTCCCCAGCGTCTCCCGCCGGGAGGTCGGGAGAAGTCAAAAATGGCAAAGGCGGGGCGTCATATCCATGTACCGCTTTAAACGGGGACATCCCCGTCGACGAGTGCTGAGTGTTATTGTAACAGAACTCAGCCAAAGGCAAAAGAGAATGCCAATTGTCCTGCTGAAAGTTAGAAAAACACCGCAGGTATTGCTCCAGAGTCTGATTTACACGTTCGGTCTGCCCATCTGATTCAGGATGGTATGCACTGCTCACCCCCCTCTCCACCCCAAGCAGTGACATAAGTTCGCTCCAGAACCTCGAAACGAATTGAACCCCCCTGTCCGAGATCACCTTAGCAGGCAAGGTGTGGAGTCTCACAACGTGTTGCAAGAAAGCAGAGGCTAATTTCTTAGCAGAGGGGATGGAGGTAAACGGAACGAAATGCGCCTGCTTAGTAAACAGGTCCACTATCACCCATATGACGGTTTTCCCCCCGCTAGGGGGTAGATCCGTAATAAAGTCCATAGAGATCACTTCCCATGGCCGAGCCGGGGTAGGGAGAGGTTGTAGGGCACCTGGGGGTTTACCGGGCCGAGGTTTACTCATCAAGCACGTTTGACAGGCTGACGTGAAGAGAGAAACATCTTTACGTAGTCCCGGCCACCAAAATTGCCTTTGCAGTAGCTGGAGAGATTTTACAAACCCCGTGTGTCCAGCTAGCTTAGATCCGTGCGCCCAGCCCATCACCTCCCCCCTGAGAGACCGTGGGACAAAAAGTTTGTTATTTTTAGTCCAGCAGCCATGCGCATCTCTGGACATTCCTTCTTCCCCCGCCACCTCCTCCCTGTCCGCGTCCGACAGTTCTGTGGAGAATTTCACCGCCCAATCATTTGGGGGAGGATCTGGCGGTGGGGGGGAATGTTTGGCCTGCCTCCGAGTGGTTACTGCTCCTCCCAACTGGGAAGGAGTGAAAATCGAGTCACGAATCTCCTCCCTTTTGCTGTCGTGTTGAGGGAGGCGTGACAATGCATCGGCCAGCGAGTTAGATGTCCCCGGGAAGTGGTGCAGTGTGAAATTGAACTTGGAGAAGAAATCAGCCCAGCGGAGCTGTTTGGCGTTCAAGGAACGGGGGAGCGTAGTAGCTCGAGGTTTTTGTGATCAGTCCAGACCTCGAACGGGACCCTCGCCCCCTCCAGCCAATGGCGGCAGGTAGCCAACGCTAAACGGATCGATCCTGCTTCTTTTTCCCACACCGACCAATTCCGTTCGGTATCGTTAAATTTTTTGGAAACATAGGCAAGGGGGTGCAATTTGCCATCCTCCCCCTCTTGGAGGATCGCCCCCCCCATCGCAACGTCCGAGGCGTCAACTTGAACAATGAATTTCTTAAGTTCATTCGGGTGGGCCAATACGGGTTCCGACGTAAAAGGGCTTTCAGTTTGTCGAATGCCCGCTGGCACTCTGGCGACCATACTAATTTGGCCCCGGGCCGAGTGCATTCGGGTGGCTTCCCTTTGGTTTTCAGTAAGTCAGTTAAGGGAAGAGCCACCTGGGCAAAGTTCGAGAGAAACGATCTATAAAAGTTCGCGAATCCGAGAAACCCCTGGAGTTGCCTCCTCGTTTTGGGGGGCTCCCACCCCACGACATCTTTAACTTTGTCGGGGTCCATCTCAATTCCCTTCTGGGAAATGCGGTAGCCTAGAAAAGGGATTTCCGTTTTGTGAAATTCACACTTGGATAGTTTGGCAAACAGTTTATGCTTGTGCAACGTTTGTAGTACTTCCCGCACTAGTTTCACATGCGATTTAAGGTCGGGGGAGTACAAAAGAATGTCATCAAGGTAAACAAGGACCCCCTTGAACAAGTGTTTGTGTAATACCTCGTTAATCAAGTTCATGAAGACCCCAGGGGCCCCTTGGAGCCCGAATGGCATGACTAAGTATTCAAACTGGCCGAGGGGGGTGTTGAACGCCGTTTTAAACTCATCCCCCTCCCGTATGCGGACTCTGAAATAGGCATTCCGAAGGTCTAGTTTAGAGAAAATCTTCCCCCCAGCCACTGCAGCCAACAAGTCTTTTATGAGGGGCATGGGGTAAGCGTTTGTGTTTGACACTGCATTCAAGCCGCGGTAGTCGGTGCATAGCCGCAAACCCCCATCCTTTTTTTTCCGGAAAAGCACAGGAGCCGCAAAGGGGGAGGATGCTGGCCGGATGAAACCCCTACTGAGGTTTTTATCAATGAACTTCCTCAGTTCTACCTTTTCCGAAGGGCTCATAGAATACAGTTTTCCCTTCGGTAATTTTTGGTTGGGCAAAATTTCAATTGCACAGTCAGAGTTTCTGTGGGGGGGCAATTCATCGGCCTCCTCCTCTCCGAAAACGGGAGCCAGGTCGTGATACTCGGGAGGAATGCCTTCCAGCTCCGCGTTTGCCACCCCCGCTGTCACTAGGAGTTGCCCCCCCATCATGGGTCCCCACTCCGTTTTCCATGTGTGGGACTGGCATTTCTTGGAGATGAAATTTACTTTCCCCTCCCCCCAGAGTACATGAGGATCGTGGTCAAAGAACCATGGGCTCCCTAGAACCAAGGGAAAGCGGGCTGAAGGGGTAACCACGAAAGGTCTTTCTTCCCAGTGTTGTCCGAGTCCCACCCGCAAGGGTACAGTCTCGTATTTGCATGGTTCTTTCATGGTGGACCCGTCCATTTGCGTAAAAATCAATGGGTCAGTTAATTTAATAACTTTCGCCCCAAGTCCCGTTATTAGTGTGGGGTTAATGAGGTCTCTCCCACACCCAGAGTCAATGAGAGCTCGTACTCTCACATGGGTCAATAGACCCGGGTCCATAAGAGTCACCGTGAGAAAGAAAAGAGAAGGGGTTTTGCTCACCGGGAGTTGCGCCTGGGGATGTGGGACCTGCTGTTCAGCGCTGTTTACAGCAGGTCCGTCTCGTTTCCCTGCGGCACGGTCTCGCCATCTGATGAGTCGGATGCTTCACTGAGCGGCTTGGCTTGCAGAGCCTTCGCCCCCTTCGGTTTCGCCACCTGTTTTGGTGTGGAGGTGTCAAACTTCTTCTTGGCTCCCTTCGGTGCTCCGAGTGCTGCAGACGATGTCGGGCAGTTCGCAGCGAAATGGCCCCCTTCTCCGCATTTGAGGCAAAGACCTTGCTTCATCCTGAGCTCCCTCGTGCCATCCCTCAGCTTCGGGTTCGGTGCCGGGGTTTTCCCTCTCGCGGCTGGTGCAGGGCCCCTGTTAGCCATCGCTGCGTCGTCGTCCAGTTTGATGGTTTTCAGGCGGTTCTCCATCGTGACGGCTGCTTGAACCCATCCGGTGAGGGTGTTCGGGTCTTGATTCCTGGTGACTTCCCGGCGGATTTCCGCGTTGAGTCCCCACTTGTAGAAATCCACGAGGTTCCCTTCCCCTCGGAGTTTGGCGGCACATCTGCGGAACTCCGAGGTGTAGTCTCTCACCGATCGTGCTCCCTGTTTGAGGCTTCGGATCGTTGCCTTCGCTGCTTTGGTGGAATGCACATCCTCAAATTGCTCCTTCATGGCCCACATGAAAGAATCGATTTCCCTCAGCTCGCGCCCGTCGACTTGATGGAGTCCCACATACCAGTCAGCAGCCGCTCCCTTTAGGTGGGCTGCTATGACATCGACCATCCGCTCTTCCCGCTGGAATAGGTGGCCCCAGGTCTCGATAAACCTCTCGGCTCGCACCAGGAAGAATGGGAATTTCTCGGGGTCTCCATCAAAATCAGCGTCCAGAAGTTCTGCAGGCTTGGGCGGCAAGAACCCCCAAGGACGAGGGGGTGGTTGCCCCGGCGGCCCCTGCGGTCCTGGCCCCGCTGGTTGATCCACCGGGCCGGCTGGCACGTTTCCCTGGTCTTGGTCCGGCACCGGCCGTTGATCGGGAGGGACCTGGGCTGGTGGTTCCTCGCGCCTTTGCCGCTCACGCTCTTCCCGGATGCCCTCTGCGATCATCTGTGGGATGCGTGCGAGGGATTCGTCTAGGAATCGCATCAGGCGGTCTTGGCTCGGTTCCTCAGTCCATCTCCTCCTCACCACGGCGCCTTCCAGGGTATCGGAGTTGCGGCCAGTCTCTTCCAGGGCTTCCGCCGTGATTAGTTTCCGGACCGACCTCTCGGGGTGGCTCATCCCCATGGAAGCTCTCGGGGTCCCGAACCACGCTTCGTGGGTGTCAGCCAGGGGTTTCACCCAGTCACGTCTACGTCCAACTCGGGTGGTCACCCCCCCATAGGCTGCCCCATAGGGGTCTCCGTAAGGCCCTCCAAAGTCGTATTCCAGACCCCAGTGTCTCGGCACGTGTGTGTCTGGGGTCTCTCGGGGTACGTCTTTCCCGGGAGGTCTCTTATCCTTTTCATCTTCTTCAATTGGGAGAGTGTCTTCTTCTCCGCCACTCATTTTTGGAGTTGCGGGTTTAGGACCAGTCCCAAAAGTAATTGATGATTCTGAACAAACTGTCAGAAGTCCTAACTTAGTCAGCAAAACACCAGGCCTTATGATGCAAGCAAGGTTAGCGTTTATTAAGCTGCAATAGATAGATCACTGGAACAGGTATCTTGTTCAGAATGACTTGGTTACAGAAAGCAAGCGGTTATACAGGGAAGGGGGTGAATGGGGACCCCCCCTTCTTCCATACAATGAATAACATGCGACTGGGAAATCGAAAGTTACTAAGCTAATGAAATTCCCACCGCCCCCATTATTCACAGCTGCTACATCTATGCCAGCGATAGGGAAGCGCGCAGCCTGACTTGCCAAGGTCAGAATGTCTAGGCTGCAAGAGATAGTGGTAATAGAAGCCACATTCCATTCTCACACCCGAGGTGTAAATCAACAACTCCCCGGATTCCAACCTCCCGCCTGTCACGCCACCAAGGCACCTAGAGCCCACCTCCCTCCCTTCCATCCATCATGGCAGGGCTACCTGACATGCAGCCCCTCGAAAATAGTCCTACCCCTTTGGTTTATGGGGGTACAACTTGTGAAACGCTTTGACAAGCCGGGGGGCCAGAACATTTTCCGCCCGTACCCACTCCCTCTGCTCCGGCCCAAAGTCAATCCATTCAACCAGGTAAAACAAGCGATTGCGAGAGATTTTAGAGTCCAGAATTTGCGATACTTCGTAGTGAGGTTCCCCTCCCACCAGCAGTGGAGGAGGGGTCGGCCATTGCGGTCGCCATCTGTTCTCTTCAGGCGCTTTGCGTAGAAGCCTCACATGAAAAACAGGATGAATAGACTTTAGAGATTTAGGCAAGGCAAGTTCAACAGTCACATTGTTAATCACTCTCACAATCTCAAAAGGACCAACATATTTCCAACCGAGTTTGCGACTCGGCTGAATTCGACGCAAATGTTGGGTGGATAAGTAAGCAAACTCTCCACATTTCGGAACCCAAGCAAGGCTACGTTTTTATCCGCTTGGAGTTTGTATGCAGCCTTAGCCTCCTCCAGAGTTTTGGCTAACGAGCCCCACGCCTCCTGCAGTTGTTTGCACCAGTCCCCAGCGTCTCCCGCCGGGAGGTCGGGAGAAGTCAAAAATGGCAAAGGCGGGGCCTGGGCAATCTGTTATCTCACCAAATGTCCTTGGTCTCACAGTTCTGTTTTCTGCTGTTTGGGACAGCCCTGGGGCATTTCGGTTACTTACTGCTTTAGTATTTTCACACCTTTTCCCGCGCACAGGCTTAGTGACCATTGGTAGATGGGGGGGGGGGGCATTTCAAGCTGGTATACCTGTGGGTGTCTCCTTAGAGTTAGTTATCACTGACAAAGAGATGTTACCGTGCCTTTAGAACTGCTTTCAATAAACACTATCTTCTTTATGAAGCCTGGTGTTTGACTGACTTTCTGAAGAGCCTGACAATTTGGTACCCAGACTGAGGTGCTTTATGCAACACCATGGCCCCTTAACATAAAGGGACCTGCTGGTACTCCTTCCCTCATAAAAATTCAAACACTATCCTGACTCTAAATTGGCTTCTTGCTGTTTTGAAACTCACACAACTTTAGGGAATCCCTCTCTATGAACTGGTGGGGTAATTATGCCATATAACAGTATGGTAATAAGAACCTAACATAAGAGCCCTGCTGGATCTGACCAGTGGTCCATCAAGTCCAATATCCTGTCACACACAGAGGCCAACCAGTTCCTCTGGAGATCATAGAAGCTGAGGCCTTCCCCTGAAGTTGCCTCCTGGCACTGTTATTAGAGCTTTACTGCCTCTGAACTTGGAGGTTCCCTTTAGCCACCATGGCTAGTAGCTACTGATACACCTATCCTCCATGAATCTGTCTAATCCCCTTTTAATATTGTCTATGCCTATGCCCATCACTACATCCTCTGGCAGTGAATTCCACATTTTTATCACTCACTGTGAAAAGAAGTATTTCCTTTTGATGATGACAATGATGTTATGTTACTGGCTATGTAACATCATTACACTGGTTATATGGTACACTGGTTCTTACTTGGTTCATATCACTCATATCACTATGCTTCACAGAATATTTCCTCATTTGCACACAGTTGTATCAAGCCTGTGCATGCATTCTCAGATACCAGTTCATCACCCCCAGCTGGTAGGCATCACAGATTTGCAGTGCATCTTCATATCTACATTAACTTTTGTTAGCACTCTAAATATATATTCTGTCCCTATTTCTATAGGTAATGTGCTGCCAGTTACATTATTTGTCAACATTGAGAAGGTTGCACAGGAACTCCTATTCTTTCCAGCCTGAGTTGCCATGGGATTGGCTGAAACAATTAAATTTGACAAGTATTTGGCACCTGAACAAAACCATGGTACCTTTGTGCTGGACTCTGAGCTAGGCACTATTGCACTCCCAAAGATGTCTTTGGGGCATAATGGATAGAGGCTGTCTGCTTCCAATTCCTATTACAATCCTACTCTCAGCATCTGGCAGTTTCCCCACACCTTTTTTGCTTTCCTACATTTGTCTGAGTGTGACAGAGTAACATACTATGGGGTCCTGAAACTTAGGTCTAACTGCAGCCCAACATAAACTCTCTCTTCCACCACAACCAGGAATGTTTGAAGCAGGGAAATGAAAGAGGATAGTGGTGGGAAAGGCTGACAGAGAGGGGCTTGGCCCAATTCATAATGGGCTAGGGTGGAATTTGACCTAGAAAAATTTGTTTTCATGCTCCCCAGATTTGAGTTGCACACTGTTATGGCCTTTCACAGGACCAGAAACACTTTAGGACTACATAGAAAAGAGTTTCTTATGCATGCACAGATAGCCATTTTTCATTTCTTCCTTCACTTGCGTGTGTGTGTTATATAAGCATATATCAGAGGTGGCAATGTCCTGATGTCACAGGATCAGTTTCATGTGGGAAGCCTATTGTCTGAAATTATCCCCACATAAAAATTACAAAAGTTGCTTTCTTAAAGGCCATCCTAGTTTCGAAAGATTTTCTCTGATGTGGTAACTTTGGTCATTTTCTCATGGGGATATCAGACAGATGGCTCCTCACATGAAAAAGTGGTGGTAAAGTCTCTGCATGGAAGCTTTACCCCCTCAGATATATACGGATGAATCATTTCTTGTCCTTAGCATTTCAGGCTTTTTCACCAAAGCCAGTAAACATTTTGAGTGTACTAGTCATGTGATTCCTTGTCATAATGCCAGCACTTCTAAGCCATATCTCAGAGCCTCATTTGACTGTTCCTTCTAAATAAGCCCACTCTGACCTTATACTCTGTTAATAAATCTCTCATGGCTATACTTCTGAGTGCCTCAGATGAAACATATAAGGTCTCAGTTCATTCCATAAGCTTATTGGGTGGTGATCCTCCTTACGTCAAGAGAAGTGACCCAATATTCTTGAGCATCATATCTGCCACAGCATGTGGAGACCTGTAGACATGAAGACTTCATTTGTGCAATTCTTCCCTGTTAAAGGGGTGGGAAGGGAAATAAACAATCCCAAATATCATCTTGCATATTTGGTAGAAAGAGGAAGTATGCATACTCACTCCTTTGCCTAAAGAGGAAGAGTACTATTAAGTAAATTTATAAACTGAACCTGACTCTTTTCAACAAACTCCTACTTCGGACTTTGGTCTATCCATCTTGTTGTCAGGCACTTCAAAAAGACAGCCAAACTCCAGGCTTCATAAGAAGATAGGCCTGAACATTATCCGCCCTCACCCATTCCCTCTGTTGAGGCCCAAAATCCACCCACTCAATCAGGTAATACAATCGGTTTCTAGAGATCTTCGAGTCCAGAATTTGCGCTATCTCATAGTGCGGTTCCCCCCTCACCATCGGGGGGGGGGGAGCAGGTCGCTTCGGTCTCCATTCATTCTCCCCAGGCAAACGTCTTAACAATCTGAGGTGGAATACAGGATGCAGAGCTCTCAGTGATTTAGGTAAGATTAGTTCAACAGTCACATTATTCAAAACACGTTTGATTTCAAAAGGGCCAATATACTTCCACCCCAGTTTCTTGCTGGGCTGCAGCCCTTTTAAATTCTGAGTGGATAGATACACGAACTCCCCCAGTTTTGGGGTCCACGACTTGTCTCGTTTCTTGTCAGCCTGCTCCTTGTACACCGACTTAGCATCTTCAAGAGTTTGAGCCAAGAGTGGCCATGCCACCTGAAGTTTTTTACACCACTTCCCCGCCTCCCCCTGTGGCAAATTTGGCGCAGCCAAGAAAGGGAGTGGCAGGGCTTCATAACCATGCACAGCCATAAAAGGGGACATCCCCGTAGAAGCATGACATGTGTTATTGTAACAGAACTCTGCCAAGGGCAATAAAGATTCCCAATCGTCCTGCTGGAAGTTAGTAAAACATCTCAAGTACTGTTCAAGGGTTTGATTCACCCGTTCCATTTTCCCATCGGTTTCTGGATGATACGCACTGCTTAAAGCCCTTTCCACCTCCAACAGCACCATAAACTCCCCCCAAAACTGAGAAACGAATTGTGACCCCCTGTCTGAGACCACCTTCCCAGGAAGAGTATGGAGTCTTACGACATGGTGCAGAAAAGCCTTCGCTAGTTTCTTAGCTGAGGGGATGGACTTGAAAGGAACGAAATGTGCTTGCTTGGAAAACGTATCCACCACCACCCATATCACGGTCTTTCCCCCACTTGGTGGTAAATCAGTGATAAAATCCATCTATACAACCTCCCAGGGGCGGAACAGGGTCGGTAATGGTTGAAGGGGTCCCGGTGGTTTCCCCGGGTGATGTTTACTCATGAGGCAAGTCTGGCAGGCTTGCGTGAACAAAGACAAGTCTTTTCTCATCGCCGGCCACCAAAATTGTCTCTGAAGCAATTATAGTGATTTAACAAACCCGGTGTGCCCTGCCAGTTTAGAACCGTGTGCCCATCCCATGACCTCCCCTCACAGGGAAAGTGGAACAAAGAGCTTCCCGTTTTTCCACCAGCAACCCTGCTTGTCGTTCACCACCCCCTCCTCCTTTGCCAGGGAGGTGCGGTCACCCTCAGAAAGTTCAGATATGAACTTCAGCTCCCATGGGGAAGTGAGGGGGATCGGAGGCGGGGTCTTTGCTTTGTTCCGAGTCATCACCACTCCCCCCAGTTGCGAGGGCGTGAATACCGAATCTCGAACCACCTCCCTCTTGCTGTCATGTTGCGGGAGGCGGGACAGGGCGTCCGCTAGCAAGTTTGCCTTCCCTGGGAAATGGTGCAGTGTGAAGTCAAACTTTGAAAAGAAGTCAGCCCACCGCAGCTGCTTCGCATTCAAGGACCAGGGCGAGTGCAGTAACTCAAGGTTTTTGTGGTCAGTCCAAACCTCGAACAGCACCCTCACCCCCTCTAACCAGTGCTACCAAGTGGAGAGAGCCAGCTTTATTGATCCTGCTTCCTTCTCCCAAACTGACCAGTTCCGTTCAGTGTCCGTAAACTTTTTGGACATGTATGCGAGGGGGTGTAATTTCCCATCCTCCCCCTCCTGCAAAATGGCTCCCCCCATAGCGACATCCAAGGTGTCTGCATGGATTATGAATTTTCTCACCTCGTCGGGGTGTGCCAACACAGGCTCGGATGTGAACAGGGTTTTCAACTGTTCAAACGCCCGCTGACAGTCAGTGGTCCAGTTTAATTTGGCCCCTGGCCGGGTACTCTTGGGGCCTTTCCCCTTTGTCTTAAGTAGGTCAGTGAGGGGCAGGGCCACCTGTGCGAAATTCGAAAGAAACGATCTGTAAAAATTCTCAAATCCGAGGAACCCTTGGAGTTGCCGCCGTGTTTTGGGGGGCTCCCACCCCACCACGTCTTGGACCTTCTCAGGGTCCATCTCAATGCCCTTCTGTGAGATACGGTAGCCCAGGAACGAAATCTCCGATCGATGGAACTCACACTTAGATAGTTTGGTGAACAGTTTGTGCTCGTGTAACGTTTGAAGCACCTCCCTAACAAGTTGCACATGGGATTTCATATCGGGAGAGTACAGTAAAATGTCATCAAGGTAAACGAGGACCCCTTTGAACAGATATTTGTGCAACACCTCGTTAATCAGATTCATAAATACCCCTGGGGCCCCTTGCAAGCCGAACAGCATCACCAAGTATTCGAATTGACCCAGGGGGGGTGTTAAAGGCGGTCTTGTATTCGTCTCCCTCCCTGATGCGAACTCGGAAGTACGCATCCCGTAAATCAAGTTTTGAGAACACCTTCCCCCGGCCGCTGCGGCGAGCAGATCCTTAATCAATGGCAGCGGGTAAGCATTTGTCGCAGACACAGCATTAAGGCCACGGTAGTCCATGCACAAACGGAGCCCACCGTCTTTCTTCTTCTGGAACAGGACAGGAGCGGCAAACGGTGAAGAGGCCGGCCGTATAAACCTGCACTCTAAATTCTTATCTATGAACTTTCTGAGCTCCACTTTCTCGGCAGGGCTCATAGAGTATAGCTTCCCCTTCGGGAGTTACTGGTTAGGTAACAGTTCAATGGCACAGTCAGAGTTGCGGGGGGGCAGTTCATCCGCCTCCTCTTCCCCGAACACCGCAGACAAGTCCTGATACTCCCGGGGGATCGTGTTCCCGCCGGTCTCAGCCACCCCCACCACCACAGGGCAGTGCTCAGGCTTCCCCAGCCCCCAGTCACCTTTCCAGGTATGGGTCTCACACCGTGGGGAGATGAAGTTAACAATCCCAGCCTCCCATAGTATGTGTGGGTCGTGATCAAAAAACCATGGGCTCCCCAAGACAAGGGGAAACCTTGTGGCGGAGGTCACCACGAATGGTCGCACCTCCCAGTGTTTCCCCACTCCCATCCGTAGCGGTACAGTTTCGTATTTACAGGGCTCTTTCATAGTGGAGCCATCCATTTGGGTAAAAATCAGCGGCTATGCCAGTTTCATTACTTTGGCTCCCAGCCCAGTCACTAGGGAGGGATTAATAATGTCTCTCCCACACCCCGAGTCTACTAACGCTCTCACCCTCACGTGGGTCAGTAGACCCGGGTCCATTAGAGTCACGGTCATGAAAAAGAGGGAAGAGGATTTGCTCACCGGATTTAGCGCCTGAGAGTCCGGGACCTGCTGTTCAGCGCTGTTTACAGCAGGTCCTTCTCGTTTCCCACCGCCGTGGCGGTCTCCTCCTCCGACGACTCGGTTCCCTCTCCCAAGGGGGTAACCTACAGGGCCCTTGCGCCCCTCTGCTTTCCCGGGGTTTTCAGTGTAGATGTCTCGAACTTCTCTTTAGGCCCCTTCGCAGCACTAGGCAGGGTGGATGACCCTGGGCAACTCGTGGCGAAATGGCCCGTTTCCCCACATTTTAGGCACAGCCCTTGCTTCATCCTGCTCTCGCGCGTCCCGTCTTTTGGCTGCTGTGTAGGGTTCGTCTGCCGGCTCTTTAGAGGGGCGGAGGTAAATTGGGTCATCTTCCCCAAGGCTGCTGCATCATCCAGTTTGATGGCTTTCAGTCGAGTCTCCATTGCCGCCGCTTCTTTCATCCAGCTCGATAAGGTTTCCGGGTCCTGTCCTCGCATAATCGTGCGGCAGATCTCCAGGTTCAGGCCCAGGCGGTACTGTTCCGCTAGTACGCCATTGGGCCAGCCTTGGATCTTGGCGGCATGTCTTCGGAATTCCGCCGTATACTCCCACACGGACTTCGTCCCTTGGCGAAAGGCCCGGAGGAACGCCCGGGCCGCCTTGTTCGCGTTGGCGTCTTCAAACTGGTCTTTCATCGCCCACATGAATGCATCCACCTCTCTCAGCTCACGCCCGTCTTCCTGGTGTAAAGCCACATACCAGTCAGCCGCCACATCTTTCAGGTGGGAGGCGATGGCGTCCACTATCCGTTCCTCGTCCGGGAACAGGTGGCCCCTTCTATGCCAATAAAGGTTCTGAATTGAACAGGTGGCCCCAGTTCTCGATAAACTTCTCTGCCCGTACCAGGAAAAAGGATAACTTCTTGGGCGTACCATCGAAAGTGGCGTCCAGCAACTCGGCTGGGTTTGGCATCCCTGGTGGCTGTGGCGCCGGCAGCCCCATAGGTGGGGGCCCCATGGGTTGGTCCGGAGGTGCCCCGGGCTGCCCCAGCACACCCCCGGGTGGCAGTCCAGCCGGTAGGAGCAGAGGTCTCTGTGCTGGGGCCCCCGCTGGGTCTGGAGGTTGTCTCTTCTCCATTTCTCTCGTATGCCATCTGAGATCATTTTCGGGATTCGAGACAAGGATTCATCTATGAGGCGCAGGAGTCGATCCTGGCTGGGATCCCCACTCCATCTCCGGTTTCCCATGGTCCTTTCCAAGTCTCGGGTATCCGGGTGAACTTCTTCGTCATCCTCCACCATACTCAAGCAGTAGACCGGTCTCTCGACCCGACTCTCCCATACCAATGCATCTCTGCGAGTGGCTTCGTCCAGTCCCACCGCTTCCGTGGCCTGGTCATCACTCCAGCATACGCTCCCCCATACGGTTCTCCGTAGAGCCCTCCCAGGTCGTAGTTGGGGCCCCATGGCACTGGGGCACTGGAAACTGGGACAACAGTTGTGGTCGCGGGCACAGTAGATGTCGGAACCTTCTCCTCCTCCGAGGTTGGGATTGGGGTGGTATCTCCCTCATCACTCATCTCTGGGAGAGAAGTGCGGTGTAGAACCAATCCCGATCGAAGATGATTCCTGACAATCTGTCAGGCACTTCAAAAAGACAGCCAAACTCCAGGCTTCATAAGAAGATAGAGTTTATTCAGCAGCAGTTCTAAGAGCGCATTAACATTTCATTGTCAGAAATGAAGGACACAAAGAAACATCTACGGATATATCCCACTGAGCTAGCCCCCCCCTAAGCCTTCTACCAATGGCTACATAGCCCACGCGCGGGAGAAAGGTGCGAAAGTTGTTCGAGCCATAAAGGGGCCCAGCTGTCCATACTGGAGAAACCCGAACCGTATGACAAGGCCATTTGGTCAGATAGGAGTTAGCCCAGGCTGAGGAGCAACCTGTTGCCCTGGCAACCTCCACACTCCCCCCCTTCCAAGCATGAAAGGTTACAGATCATCTCATCCTCCTTCCCTCCCTCACATCTTATGGCAGGATCACCTGACACTTGTACCAGTTTGCCCCCAGAAATGTATATGCCTGGAAAGCTGTATTTTCTAGTATTCCATGATTCCTTGGCTGAGGCTCTTTATAAGGGCCTTCAAGTTCTTCACGCATACTTTTACTAAAATAGCTTTTTAAACTGTTTAATAATAATTATGCCAATAGTAGTACCTCTCTGAGCAATGACAAGAGTGTAGTCTGTTGTATCAGAAAAAGGTATCACTGTATGCACAAGTGCCCTAAAAATATTTTGCATGGGAAACAATGACTGAAGGAAACTTTCCAGGGGTCAGTAGGATTTTCAGAATGTACTTTGAATATTCAGAGCATTCATGGAAAACCCAGTGGGTTGATACAGCAATTTATAGCAAGAAAAATCTTGCCATAAGGCTAAAAAAATCGTGTCTGACTAATAAGAAAGTATGTTTCACTTTCAGACACTTAATATATGAGTCAATAATATAGACGAGACAAGCACATGAGGGGATGTTAATCTTATGACAAAGAGACTCATGACAATTTCTGCAGATAAGCTTTCTCTCTTCAGAAAGGTAGTTTAGCCAATTACAAAGGAAATTTCCTGGACTGGTTCTCTTTTGCCCCCAAAAGGTGGTTCATCTTTTTGCATGAGACCAAAAAGATACCTAGAAAAAGATACCAACAGTCACCTCACAAAATCCTTTGTTCCATGTATAGTGTGGGAACCTGTTTAATTCATCATTTCAGTATGATGAAAAAATACAAATGATTACAGATTTCACTCAGAACACATTATTTGTACATGCTGAAAGTTTTATTAGGCAACACACACAATACATAGATGTCATTAGAGATAACCCAGGCAAGTTCATGAACATCTAAGTCTCATCAGTTTCAATGTGAGAACTGTGATTTTCAAGATTAAGTTGTCTGCTGATATTAAAAGTATTTAAATGTACTTATTTATTTATGTGCCTAAACAGTTTATCTGATTATTAATTGGAATGATCCTAATGGCACACATTTCTGGATTCCTCTTGATATACCTGGTCTTGAAGAGGCACATTGACAGTGTTGACGAAACAAAACTTCTGGTGTGCCCTATTGAGGATGGAGATTCTCTTGGCTAGATTAGGAGTGGGCATTAGGAGGGCAGAGATATTGCGCTATGAGCATTGATTATGTCATATTATTACACAGGCATATAAAGTGAAAATCGTCACTGCTGAAACCTACTTCACCATTCCTTCTAAGCCTCATAAGTTAATAGAGGATCTGAATGTCTCTTGGGGAGCCATTTTACACATGGCAGTTCATGAAAGTCCAGTTGCAAGTCACCTCTGTGAAGAAAACTATAAGGATTACATGGCCCATTTGGCATTATTGTGTCACTGCCAGATTACACATTATTTTTTTTTAGAGATGTGACTCTCCCCAGAGCCACAAATCAGCTGCTGGGAATGTCATTTTAAAAACCAGGAAGAATCCAATTTGGCTGGGTACTGCAGTGTTTATGAGGAGAGGGGCTCCTTCCTCCCTTCACCATTTCCTGAGCCAAAATGGCACCATGAAAAAGGCAGAAGTCCCCACACACACACTGCAGTTCCCTTTTTAAAATGACATTCTGAGCAACTGTTTTGTGGCTGCAGGAAAAGTGAGTCAGGCCTGGGGATCCCAGACCTGACACTTAAAAAATGTGAGGTCTAGTTCGATGCTTTGTCAATTCAAGTGACAATTCAAGAATCCTCCCATCTTACAATTGTACCATAGAAGTAATGCATATGCACTATGGGAAGCTCTCCTGAGCCTCTGGCAGATGGGATGTTGCTTCCAGAGCAGATAGTCCTTTCTGCTGTTGCTATTTGCTTCTTGCAGTACTTTCAGGGCTATCTTAACTGTTGCACATTTTTGACAAAACTCTGGGAAAGTTAATTTATATAAGCTTTTTAGAAAAGCCATCAGACAACACTGAAGAAATGCCAAATCCGGTAAAGAATCCAGACATACCTCTGTCTGACTTTCTGATAACAAGAATTTAAAATAATTATGAAATCTGCTCCCTGCTCATTTATGGTGAAGTAAACTTTTCAGTTCCTTTGTCACATTGTACTCCATATTCTCCAGCTTCAGCTAGGCTTAAGTTATGTGTTTACTGACAAAAATAGCAGCGATTCATCTAGTATTTTATTTGTTTTACTTATTTATTTTATTTTATTTATTTTACTTATTTATTTTATTTATTTACTCTCAGAATTGGAAGGGATCACCAGGATCATCTAATCCAACCCCCTGCCAACACAGGAACTACAATTATATTATCCCTCACAATTAGGTATACAATTGACACATAAAAACCTCTGTCAACAAAGAATTTACCACTTCACAAGGGAGACTGTCCCAGTGTCAAACACATTAAAATCAGGAAGTTCTTCCCCAAATGTAGTTTATGTTAATTAGTCTGAATTCTGTCACCTGATTAAAAACACATCCACCTCATCCTCTGCATCACATCACTTTAGGTATGTGCTGTAGTATTTGCCATGCTATGTGCCTCCCTGTCCCTTCTCCACATTACTGGCTAACTGTGTAAGAAGGGAATGCACAATTTGCTCACATCACATCATATATTTCCTTAACTGGATGTTACAGAATGAGCAGCGGGAATTAAATGTGTTGCTACCATTTTCATGGCAAATTCACATTTTACGTGGCTTCAGCTCTAGCCCCGATGATGGATTTTGTGGGAGCAAGGGGAGCAAAAGCTATTCTCGACTTTTGAAAAAGATGACAAAAGAACTAAACACTATAACAATTTTAAATACTTTCCTTGACTGGATAAATATTTCTGAAATTGAATCATTTGTTGAGCTAAAGATGAGCATATCATTATAGTCTGAAATGGCTTATAATAAACACTACAAATAATTTAGAAGTTGCTTTAAAAGCCTTGTTTGCTTTTATTTTAATAAGTGAATCTTTTCAATGTTAAAAACTCGCCAAAAAAAAGGCCAAAAGTTTCAGTGAGGAGGAAAATAGTATTCTAAGATATTTAGAAAGTTTCAGTTTTTAGAAATTTTCAGGGTTATTGTACAAACACTCATTTTGAGTAGATGGCATGTATGTCTTTTGCTGATTTGGTAAGTTCTACCCACAATGTCTCCATTTAGCCTGAAAGATTGGTAAATGGGGGATATTCCTTATTAGGGAGTACTCTCCCAAAAAGGTGCTAGGAATCCTCACCTAGTTCAAAGCCCACAGTCAAGCTTTTATCTCGTTCCCCTATCAGGCCTCTTGTCTGAAGAGCCCTAGAATGTCCCCCTCCCAGCCCAGCTTCACTCAGCAAACTCTTACACAGGCAGTTTCTGCATTTTTCAGGTTTTCTGTTGCTTAAAAATCTGTTAAAAGGGTCAGTTGTTTCTTTGTGAACCTGGTTCCTGTTTTGCAAGAAATCAGAAAGTACATAATGAGACAGAGATAACTTATCTGTGTTTGGAAGAAATTTTGATTTCCCTCCTTAAAAATAAGAAGCTATTTATGAGGCATACATTACAATTTACTGCCTACAAGATATATGCCGCATCTGTTTTATCCCTCCAGGTGTTCAAACCAATATTTTTTACTTATCAATTAAAAAGTTTGTATTAAAAATAGTAAGAAAAAAATGGCACAGTTTCTTCAAAGATACAGCAATTATTAGGTAAATCATGACACTGCTAAGATTAGTATATGTAGATCCTGATGGAAGTTCCTGTGTCTTTATGTGTTGTCTAATGGAAAAACATTCAGAGGCAACAAGTTTCTTACCACAGCAGAGCAGCTGTACTTTACTTATCACATAGTTATCAAAATCTAATTAAAATGTTAGGGGCCAGAATTTGAGAATTCTAATATATATCTACAAACTTGGGTGGTTATACAAAGAAATAAAGGGAGCAGGGAAACAAGGTTATAAAACCATTAAAGCTCTGCTAGATCAGACCAGTGGTCTATCTATTCCAGCATCCTGTCTCATGCAGTGGCCGACCGACCAGTTACTCTGAAGGGCCAACAGCAAGGCGCAGAGGCCTTTCCCTGATGTTGCCTCCTGGCACTGTTATTCAGAGGTTTACTGCTTCTGAATGTAAAGGTTGCCTTAGTCACCATAGTTAGTAGCTACTGATAGAACTATCCTCCATGACCCAGCTGAGCTCTGAGAAGGAGCAAGGTGTTTGAGCTGCCAGAGGGGTGAGTGGTATTTTTATTTATTTAGTTTCAGCTGAGGTGCTTTAGCTGAAAAGGTACTGTGTCAGGGACTGTATTTGGGAGTGTGTGGGTGAGTTGTAACAGACTCCTGACTGCTGGAGTTAGGGTGTGAAAGGGTCATTGTTTGCCTGTAATTAAGTGCTTGGGTGAGATTGAATAGCAGACTCCTGGCTGCTGGAGTTGGAGTGTGAAAGGGGCTTTGTTTGACCGTCATTAAGTGCCTTGGGTGATTTTGAGTAGCTGCTGGCCACACCCTCTCCTGGGAGACAATTCCATTTAAGGCAGGAAGTTTGCCAGAAGCAGAGCTGACCCAGCTGAGCTCTGAGAAGGAGCAAGGTGTTTGAGCTGCCAGAGGGGTGAGTGGTATTTTTATTTATTTAGTTTCAGCTGAGGTGCTTTAGCTGAAAAGGTACTGTGTCAGGGACTGTATTTGGGAGTGTGTGGGTGAGTTGTAACAGACTCCTGACTGCTGGAGTTAGGGTGTGAAAGGGTCATTGTTTGCCTGTAATTAAGTGCTTGGGTGAGATTGAATAGCAGACTCCTGGCTGCTGGAGTTGGAGTGTGAAAGGGGCTTTGTTTGACCGTCATTAAGTGCCTTGGGTGATTTTGAGTAGCTGCTGGCCACACCCTCTCCTGGGAGACAATTCCATTTAAGGCAGGAAGTTTGCAAGAGGCACGAGCCTCTGGCACGAGCCTCTGGCACGAGCAGAAGGGCGAGAGCAAAAGGGCGAGAGCAAAAGGGCGAGGCTCTTAGCCTGTGGCTCTTGGCCTAGGGGCTCTGTAAGAAGCCCAGGAAGCCAGGACCTTGGCTCCTTGGTAAGGTAAGGTAAGTAGACTCCTACAACAGGAGCCATATAAATACAAAGGGTTTTAAAAGGGGGTTATAGAAAAGTATTTGTTTAAAAACAATTATGAAGCCAGAATGCCAGCAGGGGGTTGGGGGCTATCCAGTGTTTTGCATGGAGTGTCACATGTATGACTATCTGCCCACTGGTCAGAAGTCTTGGGTGTGTGCTCGGTGCAAGGAGCTCCTGGTTCTCAGGGAGCGAGTTTGCTCCCTTGAGGCCAAGGTGGCTGACCTGGAGAAGCAGGGACAGTCAGTTAGGTGCACGGGGAAGACTCTCGGGGACTTGTTAGATATGTCCCACTCTGGATCTGGCAGCCCGGCTGCTGCCAGGGAGCATGAGGGTCAAGGGGAAAAGGGGCACCATGCTGAGGATAAGGGGAATGTGCCCTCAGAAGGGACCTCTTCTTCAGCTGGTGAACGGGTATCCTTTCGTACCAAGGAACCGTCCCTGGGAAGGGTGGGAGGGGGCTCTTGGTAGTTGGTGATTCGATCCTTAGGCAGGTAGACAGCTGGGTGGCGAACCCGCGTACTGACCGTATGGTGACTTGCCTGCCTGGTGCGAAGGTAGCGGACATTACGCGTGTTTTAGATAGGCTGGTAGATAGTGCTGGGGAGGAGCCAGTGGTCGTGGTGCACGTCGGCACCAACGATGTGGGGAAATGCAGTCGTGAGGTCCTGGAGGAGAAATTTAGGCTGCTGGGCAGGAAACTCAAGGCCAGGACCTCCAAGGTAGCCTTCTCGGAAGTGCTACCTGTTCCACGCGCAGGGCCGGAGAGACAGGCACAGATCAGGAGTCTCAATGCGTGGATGAGACGGTGGTGTAGGGGGAAGGGTTCAAGTTTGTTAGGCACTGGGATGCTTTTTGGGACAAGAGGGAGCTGTACAAAAGGGACGGTCTCCACTTGTCCCGAGAAGGAACCAGGCTGCTGGCGCTCAAAATCAAAAAGGTGGCAGAGCAGTTTTTAAACTGAATAATGGGGGAAAGCCGACAGGAGATGAAAAGTCTCTGGTTCGGGATGGCTCATCTCAAAGAGATGAAGGGGTAGCTATTACTTTTGTACAAGGAAATGGATTACAATTGTCCACTGAGACTGTGGCTAATGATAGGAACTGCCTGGCAAGGTCTCGAGGCAGCAAGAGGAAGGCTGTGGGCTTAACAAACGTGGGAAACTATAAGTGTTTATACACAAATGCTAGAAGTCTCCGAGGTAAAATCGGGGAGTTGGAATGCTTGGTGTTGGGGGGGAAATAGACATTGTGGGTATTTCAGAAACTTGGTGGGATGAGGAAAATCAGTGGGATACGGTGATTCCTGGTTATAAATTATATCGGAAGGATAGGGGGAAAGGGTTGGAGGTGGGGTGGCTCTGTATGTCAGAGAGGGTATACCATCCAGTAAGATTGAGAGGGTAAGAGAATTGGATTCCCTTCTGGAAATGCTATGGGTTGAAATAGTGGGTCCAAAAGGAGGCTTAACAGTGGGAGTTTGTTATCGCCCACCAGATCAAAAGATAGAGGAGGATTATAAAATGACGAATGAATTAAAGATAGCGGCTAGACGAAATAACTGTGTTGTAATAGGCGACTTTAACTACCCACACATTGATTGGGTCAATATGAGTTCTAGTCGGGAAAAAGAGATTGCGTTCTTAGACACTCTCAATGACTGTGCTGTGGAACAGATGGTCACAGATCCTACCAGGGGAGAGGCGATCCTGGATTTGGTCCTAAGTAACACCCAAGACCTGGTGAGAGATGTAAAAGTGATTGCACCACTTGGAAACAGTGACCATAATGTCATTGAGTTTAACATTTGTACAGATAGGGAGTTGCCCAAAAAGACTGACGCAACCACTTTTAACTTTAAAAGGGGTAACTTCTCTGGTATGAGGGGACATGTGAGGAAGAAATTGAAAGGAAGAGTGGAGAAGGTCAAAACCATTGGGGAAGCTTGGAGACTATTTAAAAAGACAATCCTAGAAGCTCAGAAAAAATATATACTGCAGGTTAGGAAAGGTACAAATAGGTATAGAAAAAAGCCTGCATGGTTAACAAATAAAGTAATGGAAGCTGTAAAAGGTAAGAAGGATTCCTTTAAGCGGTGGAAAGCTAGTCTTAGTGAGGTTGATAAAAGGGAACACAGACTATGGCAAATAAAATGCAAGTCTGTGATCAGGCAAGCAAAAAGGGAATATGAGGAGCATATCGCAAAAAACATAAAGACCAACAATAAAACTTTCTTCAAATACATTAGAAGTAGGAAGCCAGCCAGGGAGGCAGTGGGGCCCTTGGATGACCAAGGGGTAAAAGGAGTAGTGAAGGATGATAGGGAAATGGCTGAGAAGCTGAATGCATTTTTTGCCTCTGTCTTCACTGTGGAAGAGGAGAAGTGTTTGCCCACTCCAGAAGCACTGATTTCGGGAGGGGGTTTGAAAGACCTGAATCAGATTGCGGTGACAAGAGAGGAAGTCCTCCGACTGATGGACAATTTAAAAACTAATAAATCACCAGGCCCGGATGGCATTCATCCGAGAGTTCTGAAAGAACTCAAATGTGAACTTGTGGATCTCCTGACAAAAATATGTAATCTTTCTTTAAAATCTGCCTCCATTCCTGATGACTGGAAGGTAGCTAATGTCACTCCCATCTTTAAAAAGGGCTCCAGGGGAGATCCAGGAAATTACAGGCCAGTCAGTCTGACATCGATACCGGGTAAGCTGGTGGAAACTGTTATTAAGGAAAGAATTAGTAGGCACATTGATGAACAAAAACTATTGAGGCAGACTCAGCATGGGTTCTGTAAGGGAAGATCTTGTCTCACTAACCTGTTAGTGTTTTTTGAGGAGTGAACAAACATGTGGACAAGGGGGACCCAATAGATATTATTTACCTTGACTTCCGGAAAGCTTTTGATACAGTTCCTCATCAAAGGCTCCTAAGTAAGCTCAATAGTCATGGGATAAAAGGACAAGTCCTCTTGTGGATCAAAAACTGGCTTATAAATAGGAAACAGAGAGTGAGTATAAATGGGAAACTTTCTCAGTGGAGGGTGGTAAGCAGTGGGGTACCACAGGGATCAGTACTCGGTCCCATGCTTTTTAACTTGTTTATTAACGATTTGGAATTGGGAGTAAGCAGTGATGTGGCTAAATTTGCAGATGACACGAAGTTGTTCAGGGTGGTGAAAACCAGGGAGGATTGTGAGGCACTCCAGAGGGATCTGTTGAGGATGGGTGAGTGGGCGTCAACGTGGCAAATGGGGTTCAATGTGGCCAAGTGCAAAGTGATGCACATTGGAGCCAAAAATCCTAAATATAAATACACGTTGATGGGGTCTGATCTGGCAGAGACTGACCAAGAGAGAGATCTTGGAGTCGTAGTGGATAACTCGCTGAAAATGTCTACACAATGTGTAGCTGCAATAAAGAAGGCCAACGCTATGCTGGGGATTATTAGGAAGGGAATTGATAACAAATCAGCCAGTATCATCATGCCCCTGTATAAATCATTGGTGCGACCTCATTTGGAATACTGTGTACAGTTCTGGTCACCACATCTCAAAAAGGATATTATAGCATTGGAAAAAGTGCAGAGAAGGGCAACTAGAATGATAAAAGGGTTGGAACACCTTCCCTATGAAGAAAGGTTAAAATGCTTGGGGCTCTTTAGCTTGGAGAAACGACGGCTGAGGGGTGACATGATCGAGGTTTATAAGATTATGAATGGGATTGAGCAGGTTGAGAAAGAAGTACTTTTCTCCCTTTCTCACAATACAAGAACTCGTGGGCACTCTATGAAATTGCTGAGCAGTCGGGTTAGAACAGATAAAAGGAAATACTTCTTCACCCAAAGAGTGATTAACATATGGAATTCACTGCCACAGGAGGTCGTGGCAGCTGCAAGCATGGACAGTTTCAAGAGGGAATTAGATAAACATATGGAGCAGAAGTCCATCAGTAGCTATTAGCCACAGGGTATAGATGGGAACTCTCAGTCTGGGGCAGGTGATGCACTCTATTCTTGGTGCTGGAGGGGGCAGCAGTGGGAGGGCTTCTGGTGCCCTGGCCCCACTGCTGGACCTCCTGATGGCACCTGGTATATTTTGGCCGCTGTGTGACAGAGTGTTGGACTAGATGGGCCATTGGCCTGATTCAACATTGGCTTCTCTTATGTTCTCTTATGTTCTTATGTTCATGAGTCTCTCTAATTCCCTTTTAAAGTCATCTATGCCTATGGCTTTCACTACATTCTCTGGCACCAAATTTCACATTGAATAAAGACATATTTCCTTTTGCCTGTCCTGGATCTACTGCCCATCAACTTCACTGGATGACCTTGAGTTCTAGTATTCTGGGAGACAGAGAAATGGTTCCCTCTGTCCAGTGTCTCTAGGCCATTAATAATTTTATAAACTTCTATCATATCCCCCCGTAGTCATTTCTTTCCTAAACTGAAAAGTTCCAGAGTCTTTAGCCTTTGCTCCAATACTGTAATCATCTTGGGTGCCCTCTTCTGTACTTTCCTTAGCTCTGCAATATCCTTTTTGAGATACAGTGACCAGAGCTGACCAAAGTATTCCAAATGAGGCCACACCATGAATCTATACAGGGACATTATAATATTGTTGTATTGCACCATAAATCTATACAGGGCTGTTATATTTTCAGTCCCTTTCCTAATAATTCCCAGCAGAGAGTTTGTCCTTTTTCACCGCTGTGGCACATTGGGTTAACACTATGACCCCAAGGTCTCTTTCCATCTGTCTTGGCGAGTTCAGACCATATTAACATGTACCTGAAATTAGGATTTTTTTTTGTTCCAGTGTTCATCACCTTATGTTTACCTACATTAAACTTCACCACTCTCCTAATCTGTGAGTATCCTTCACAGTCTGCCTTTCCCCCCACCATCCTAAATAATTTTGTGTGAACTGCAAATTTAGTTGCTACACTGCTCACCCCCAATTCCAGATCATTTATGAACAAATTAAATAGCAACAGCCCCCATACCAATTTTTGTGGGACCCCATTGCTTTCTTCCCTTCATTGAGAAAACAGTTCATTTATTTCCACTCTCTGCTTCCTGTCATTGAACCAATTTTTAATACATAAAAGGACCCATCCTCTTATACCATGACTGCTATACTTACTCAGGAGTCTTTGATGAGGTACTTTGCAAAAAGCCTTTTAAAAGTCCAGATATATAATGTTGGCTGGGAACATCTTTTTGACAGCTGAAGAAGATCTGGGCTGAGCTTCTGGTCTTCCTCTCTTTCAGGTTTTATTTATTTATTTATTTATTTATTTATTTATTTATTTATTTATTGCAAGCGGGGTTAGGGTGGGTTACATCATATTTCAATAAATACAGTAAGATCTAAAACACTATATAAACATTCAAAATCACTAGTTACAGCTTACAGTTGAGAGATTCTGGCCCATTGATGCAGACAGACATGGCTGCTTATCGGTGGGTGGGTGACAGCAACCCAGGCCATTCAAGGCTTTATAGGTTATTACCAACACCTTGAAGTGGATCCGGTACTCAATGGGTAACCAATGCAGCTGGCGAAGCATATGCCAAATGTGAGCCCACACAGGCGTCAACATCAGCAGGTGCACTGCCACATTTTGCACCAGCTGTAATTTCCCCATCAGCCTCAGGGATAAACCTGCATAGAGCGAGTTGCAGGAATCAGGCCTGAAAGTGACTATCACATGGATCACCATAGCTAAGTCTTGGGGGGAAAGATAGGGCTTCAGTAACCTGATCTGCCTAAGATGGAAAAATGCAGATCTGGTGACTGCAGCAACCTGGGCCTCCGTGGACAGAGAGGCATCCAGTGTTACTCCCAGGCTCCTCACTGTCTGGGCTGGCACCAAAGGTGCCTCTTCCAATGTGGGCAGCCTGGTGCCCACATCTGAACCCCCTTGACCCAGTTACAGGACTTCCATCTTCAATGGATTTGATTTCAATCAACTCTACCGCAACCATCCAGCCACAGCGTCCAAAGCCTCAGCCAGATTTCCAGAAATGGAGAACAGATTAACAAATAGAGCATACTGAGGTTGAGGTTTCGGCGTTGCGAATGGTGGCCGCGTCTCGGGACGCTCCCGGAGGCGGCTAGCCCACGCGCAGATAGGGGGGGTCTTCGCATGTGCGAAAGACCCTAGTGAGCCTTAGGTTAAGGCTCCGAACCGGGGGCGCTTGGAGAGTGACCTCTTTGCCGGCAGACAGCCAGGAAATTGAGGCTTTCTCCCTGCCCCAATCGGCCCCGCTGCGTCGTGCCCCGTCATGGGACTTAGCAGCGCCACCGATTTCCAGGAGTGAAGACAGCGATATGATTTAATATAAAAAGAAGAAGTGGCATCGAATCGTGAGTGGAAGGTCTATTTTGAAGCGTGAATTTGAATCCCCCCGCAAGCGTTTAAGCGTATGGGAGGAGGGAGGAGTCCCCACCCCTTTTGAGAAGCAAGATTTACAAAGGGAGTGCGGAGGGGGGAAGAGAGAAAGAATTGTTGGTGAAAGTACCGTTGGGGTTGCATAGAAGACTACGACTTTATTAGCTTCCTGGGGGAGGCGGCACGAACTTTTTAAAAGTAAACAAGAAAACAAAATGTCGACAACGGGTAAAGTCCTGCAGAAACCGGAAGAGAAGGGAGGAGGGACTTCCGGTCCGAGTAGCCCCCCCCCAGAGCTTGCTGTCAATCAACAGGAAAATGAGATTCTGCGCCCTCTGCTGGAGCAAATGCAGAAAATCAATGAAACCCTGTTTAAAGTGGAAAGTGTTCTCATCAGTCGACAAGAACTGATATTGGAAACAACAAGGAAGATGACGGAAATTGAACAGAAAGCGTGGATTCTAAGTTCTCAGGGCGTAAAAGATGAAGAGAAAGAGGATCTCGGATTTACTTTGGCGAATGTATTGGTTCCCCTAACTGGCAGTGAAGCGAAAGAATTAAAAGAAGAGGTGGATATGGCTCCCAAAGCCAACTCCGCTTTTATAAAAGGAATTACTCTGCCAGTAGAAGGGGGGGTCGAGCATAGCAAGCAAGACATCGGAGATCTAATTTTTTGCGACGTGGTTATGGCGCCCTGGAAATCTGAAAGCTACAAAAGAAAGAAGAAAGATTACATCCTTGAAATGCAAAAACTTCTGAAGAGACACGCCGGCGTGAGGGAAGACGCAGCACTTGAAACTATGATAAGCAGTGAAGAAGACAGCAGCCCAGGGGTAAGAGGTGAAGGAAAGGAAGCCATCAAGGTTAAAAAGGACTTAGCCCATAATTGGAAGAGACTTAGAAAGAAGACATCTTAAGGATTGTTTGTGTTGCATCTGTAAGGAGCTGTTTAATTACTAACCCCAATGGACTTTACTAACTATATTAACAGAGTGTCTTTGGACTTTGCAAAGTTAAAAAGAAGATCTTCTAACCATGATCGATGCCGGAAAACGATATTAAACACTAACTAAAACTAACCCATTTTAACAGAGAAAACTTCACTCCACTCTTTTTCTTTCTCCATCTGTCTACCCCCTCCTTTTCTTATAAAAAGAATAAAATTCTCTCCTCTTTAGGAGAGTTTTGCTCAAAAAAAAAAAAAACAAATAGAGCATACTGATGACAACCCAGCCCATAGCTGTGGACTAACTGGATGAGGGGGAGCATATAGATATTAAATAACATTGGTGAGAGGATCGCCCCCTGTTGCACTCCACATTCTAGTGGGTACTGCAAGAAGACCCATCACCAAGCACCATCGTCTGTCCCTGACCATTGAGAAAGGAGGAAAACCATTTCAAGGCAGTCCCCTGAACTCCTACATTGGTGAGGCGGTGGGTCAAGAGATCGCAGTCAACCATGTCAAAAGCTGGCATTAAGTCTAATAACTGCACTGACCCATCTTGATCTAGATGTCTACAGAGGTTATCTGTAAGGGCAACCAGAGCCATCTGTGCCCCATGGCCAGGGTGGAAGCCAGACTGGAAGGAGTCAAGGACGGAAGCGTCATCCAGGAAAGCCTGGAGATGTTTGGCCACCACTCTCTCAACCACCTTGCCCAGGAATGGTAGGTTCTATACTGGGCAGTAGTTGGTCAGGACCATTGAGTCCAATGATGGCTTTTTCAAGAACAGACAAATTACTGCCTCCTTCAAAGACTCTGGGAAAGTCCCAGTAGAAAGGGACAGGTTGATAATTTCTCCCAGAGGGACCCAAATGCTCTCCCCGCAGGATTTCACTAGCCAGGAAGTGCATGGGTCAAGGAGGCAGGTAGTAGGCCTCACTGCTGCTAGGATCCTGTCAACTTCCTCCCGGGAGAGTCGATTGAAGTGGACCAATAGCGGATCAGAAGATGGATTTAAACAGAAACTGACTATCAATAGCCAAGAGGTTTTAGCCCTTTGGCTCTTTTCATCACCTAAGGTTGAGTGAGCCAAACCACTGAAGCCAGTACCAGCCCCATATGTATTTAAGTCTATTTTGTGCCCCATATGGGGAGAAAAACAGTACTGATGCCCAAATAAACAAAGATATGCAAGAGAGACTAGGCTCATAATAAGTGCTTCATTTTCTTCTTCCCTCTGCAAAGAAACAAGTTAAACTGAACAGCAGATTGTTTCTTTAGCAATAGCAACTGATTAAGCTAAAAGAACAAGCAAAGGAATAGGAAAAACTGAACACGTTGAGGGGGAAAAATAAATTCATAGATAATTAACACCTCAAGATTGCTGCCTCAGTTGTTTTGGAAAAGAAGTATTGCATATTAATTTTCAGAACTATTCACAAACAACAAACCCATTCATCTATGTAGTATTTATACCAGTAGAACACTGTAAATAGTTTGTGGTTAAAATCCAAAGTCAAAAAACTAAATTTAGATGCCATATTTATCGAAACGTGACAGTGGAATGCAGGAATCTTCAAGTGGTAATGACCAAAAATTATTTGTCTTCTGTGCCTAGACCAGTGTAAAACATTGGATTCAAAGAGTATCTCTGTGAGGTTCAACATGTTTTTTTGAAGACACCCATGGTTAAAAATGGTATTCAACTCCTCAAAGATGTCCAACATGCCCATTTTGTCAAAACTGAAGAGACTTATTTCTGCAATGTATATTGTTGTCTTTGGCTCCTGTGGTTTGGATCTTCTAGTCCTACAGCTGTGTTGCTAGATGGTAAAACATTGATAATAAGACATGAGTTTCTAATACAGGGGTTCCCAGTCCTGCACCATCAAGTGCCAGGAAACTTTTATTGCTTATTTAAAAGCTGTTGAAACTAACAGGCTTATACAATACTGGAAGCTACTGGATTGTACTCTAAACCACAATCCAAATCTCCATATGTGGGCATTCTATGCAGAAAGGCTTTTATTTGTCTATTATGTCATGACCTTGATTAAGCAAAGGGCTTCCTGGCCCTAAATTCTAAACAAATTCACTTGCATAGAAAGCAGGAAACCCACATAGTCATTGGCGTTCCGCACATACATCTCAGCATCCACATCTATTAGAAATGGCTGGATCAGAATGTACAATGCATACAGTGTTGTAATATTTCATCACATGAATAAATTAGTATGTGCTAGTCCGTGATTGCTTTGGACAGTTGAACACACTATCAATCACTATTATTTTTAGTGTCACACTTTTAATGACTTCCATTTTAAAATGTGAAGGTCTTACAATGCCATTCCAGAAGCCCATTGAGGAAACAGGTCATAGAATCACTTCCCAGTGCCATAGGAAGGCTATAACTTGTCCTCTTGAAAATACACATGAAACTAAATGTACCCCATTAGGGTCAGATGACAATTCTCCTCTCCTGTGTTCACCAGCTATGATACACATTTCAAGGTGGCTCAGATGTGGGGAGAAAAGAGCCAGTAATATGTCTATCCATTGACCCCTTTATAGACCTTTTAGTCCATAATGCTAATACAGCCATGGATCAGTCGTCATCCCCCCCACACATATATAAGGAAAGTTTATGGCAAGGGAGACCTATATAAGATGCATTTGCTGTACTTTCTGTGAACAGAAAGCGACTCTAACGCAAACCATTGTTTAGCAGAAGCAGCAGCAGCAGCAGCAGCAGCAGTAGCAGTAACAGAAGCTGGTGTACAGGACTAAGCTACTCCTTATTTATCCTGTAAGTTTCATTCGCCTATCTGTATACAACCATACTTCCTGACCAGCATTGAACTGTGCCAAAAGAATCCTTTTGTTATGGCAATGTTTTCTGTAATCATGTAAGGGAACTTGTGAGAGAACAGCCTGCGGTAGCCTTGGAATGTTGAGAGCATTACAGTAACAGAATTACGTCACTTACAGTAAGACTGGGATATTCTTTCCTGCCCTTCTCCTTGAATGACTGCCACAAACTACACCCTCCTTCCAATCCCCCCTCTCCATTCCATTTCCCACCTTCTAACTTATGCTTGCCAGGATATTTCTGAAAGTAAACAATCCTCAGGTGTTTCAAAAGATTTATTTGCATTTTGGGTGAAATCCATATATATTTGCATAGCTTATGTTTGATTAAGAAGGAAAAGACAAATAAACTTGAGTGCTGTGGTTTCTTTGAAAGTCTGTCTGCAGGGTGACAGAGCCAGCCCTCACAGTCTCAGCCACAATACCTTGACTCATCCTGGTGCTGTCTAGAAGAAGGGGGCCATTCCTTTTGGCAGGAGCTGAACCACATCTGCAGAGCCAAAGGATAGGACTGGTGTTGATCTCAGTGCCATTTCCCAGTGGGTTTCAGCCCACTCTCACTTATTCCATCTTCAGGGGAGAATATTCACTACTAATGTTCTTATACTATGTTGTAACTGAAAGTCTTAACTGATCCTAAGCCACATGTAATACTGAGGGGGGGATCTCTTTGTTTCCTTTGGTTGTCTAAAGAGGCCAGTTCTTGACTTCAGTTCATTTATTATGTAACTCTTAATATGGTACAATATTCTCATGCTAGGCAACTGGACTGGACTGCATAGTTAAGATACATCAGCAGGTGTGGATTTTGGTGGTGCAGCCATTTGAAAGCACAGAAGCCAGCTCTGGGCAATGACACTCCTGGTAATACCTGGATAAGGCCTTAAGCTTTCAGTGCTATTAGTAATTTGCTGTTTATATTTGTTTAGTGGGTTTCAGAAATGGCATACAGATTGTAACTGCAAGTATGGTTCTAAATTCAGCAGAGACCTGTAGGTTCTTATGGAAGTTGACATTACTGTAAAATGGGGACTATTTGGATGGATAAGGGCATATCTAAAAAGACAGGAAACTGCCTTGATCTGGCCATTGTGAATGCCCTATTATATCATTTTTTTGAGCAGGAGGATGCAGATGGGAATGCAAGGTTCTTTTCCCAAGCTATAGCAAGATATAACAATATGAATAAATAAATTACTCCAAGTTTGAAGTCAGGTTATTAGGATTATTTTTAACTTATGTGATACTAATCAAGGCCATTGGGTTGAATTAGTAGTTTTGTTTAAGTAAATTTGTGCAAATGTGAATGTATGGCAATCCTGACTAGAGGAGCCTTACTATGGGACTCTGAACCAGGACACACTAGGCTGAATTTACTGGCCAACCATGAATAATAAGTGTCCTGTTTTTTGCTGAAAAATAGGGGCTGGACTGCAAGCTCTGGTCAAGCCACAATACAGGGCTGGTACATTTGATGGATGGATCACAAGTAGTGTAGGCTTATTCTAAGCAGCCATTCAGGCAGCATTTTGTAGCGTACAGTTAGGTCTGGCACAAGGGAGGCAGACTAAATTTCCAGGGCCTGAGTTGCTCTGGTGGTCATGAAGATAGGCAGATACCTTGATTCATTTTGTTCCAATGGTTTCACCTGGCAGGATGCCTGTAATATCAGGCTTCAGTAACTGACACCTCTCTAGGAAGTCATAATCTTTCATTTTAACCCTTTGCTTGACATTAACTAATAGCAAGTAATATCCTACAGCAAGATCACACTTACTGTGTTATCCAGTTTACTCAAGGGCTAAAGTGAGTTGTTATGGGTTCCTAGAGGCAATTCTATCCTCTGGTTAGTTCTCAACTTCTCACCCTTCCTTGGATATGTGTCTCTCTTTCTTAAATGTGGAGGGCGGGGAGCTGCAGAAATATTTTGCTAGGGGCCCAGGGTAGCTCTCGATAATCCTGGGCACAGAGAAGAAGCAAAAGAGGAAGGGAATTGTTTGGGGGGTAGAAAATTGTTTTGATGGTAGAAAAGGGAAATGGTGGTGGCGGGGAAAAGAATTTTGGAATCTACATGCAGTTCTATTATATTAGAGAATTAATTTTTGGTATTTTTTCCCCAGAGTAAATTTGTTTGATCTCAGGGCTATTTTTAGGCAGGAATGCACATGAACGGAGTTCCGGCTGGCTCCCGAGTTGGCCACGCCCAGCAGGAACTCATTAGCATAACAGGCCACACCCAACAGCAGAAACTCATTAGGACTGGCTACATTAGGGGTGTGTGGCCTAACATGCAAAGGAGTTCCGGCTACAAAAAGAGCCCTGGGTTTTGACAACAAACAAGGTAAACAGAATAAGAAGCAAAAGGTGAATGTGGCTGGATGACCACACTTCTGGTAACATGGGGCTGTGGCCTAATATGCTAATGAGCTGTGCTGTCAGGGGTGTGGCCTAATATGCTAATGAGTTTCTGCCATTGGGTGTGGCCTATTATGCTAATGAGTTTCTGCCATTGGGTGTGGCCTATTATGCTAATGCATTCCTGCTGGGATTTTTCTACAAAAAAAGCCCTGTTTGATCTAATATCGTTACGTTGATGTAGACTTTCAGGGGCTGTCTTGGGTCCCAGGGTATGGTTCAAACACACACAATACAGCGTCTTTCTTTACATTGATCAGTGTCTGGATGGAAGATCTCCTCTTATAAACCATATATATGCTGCCAAATTTCATGATGGGATATACATGTAATAGATAAATAGTAAATATATATTACACTAGAGAGGAAAGCCCGTTGTGGTGGAAGACAAAGGGCCCTAGAAAGGAAGGGAGGGAGGTGGAAGGGAGAGAGGGTTGGAGAAAGGAAGGAAGGAAGGAAGGAAGGAAGGAAGGAAGGAAGGAAGGAAGGAAGGAAGGAAGGAAGGAAGGAAGGAAGGAAGGAAGGAAAAGGGGGAAGAGTGAAAGAAAGGAAAGGGGGGAAAGGAAGGGGAGAGGGGCAGAAAAGGGCTTCTCTGGGCCCAGAGAAGGCTTTTGCTGTCCCCAAAACACCATCCCCTGGGCCTTCTATGGGGGCAGTAGGCAGTGTGTGGGGGAAAGAGCTCCTCTCGGCCTACTGCCCCTATAGAAGGCCCAGGGGATGGCGTGTGGGGGTGGAAAAGGGCTTCTCTGGGCCAAGTGCCACCATAGAAGACCCAGGGGATGGCTTGTGGGGGCAGAAAGGGACTTCTCTGGGCCTAGTGCCCCATAGAAGGCTCAGGGGTGGGTGTGGGGGGGCGGAAAACGCCTTCTCTGGGCCTAGTGCCCCCACAGAAGGCCCAGGGGATGGCGTGGGGGGCGGAGAAGGGCTTCTCTGGGCGTAGTGCCTCATAGAAGGCCCAGGGGATGGTGTGTGGGGATGGAAAAGGCCTTCTCTGAGCGTAGTGCCCCACAGAAGGCCCAGGGGATGGCTTGTGGGGACGGAAAAGGCCTTCTCTGGGCCTAGTGCCCCACTGAAGGCCCAGGGAATGGCATGTGGGGACGGAAAAGGCCTTATTTGGGCCTAATGGCCCGTAGAAGGCCCAGGGGATGGCGTGTGGGGACGGAAAAGGCCTTCTCTGGGCCTAATGCCCCCATAGAAGGCCCAGGGGATGGCGTGTGAGGGGCAGAAAAGGCCTTCTCTGGGCCTAGTGCCCCCATAGAAGGCCCAGGGGATGGCGTGGGGGGGGCGGAAAAGGGCTTCTCTGGGCGTAGTGCCTCATAGAAGACCCAGGGGATGGTCTGTGGGGATGGAAAAGGCCTTCTCTGGGCGTAGTGCCCCATAGAAGGCCCAGGGGATGGCTTGTGGGGACGGTAAAGGCCTTCTCTGGGCCTAGTGCCCCATAAAAAGCCCAGGGGATGGCATGTGGGGGATGGAAAAGGCCTTCTCTGGGCCTAGTGCCCCACTGAAGGCCCAGGGAATGGCATGTGGGGACGGAAAAGGCCTTATTTGGGCCTAGTGCCCCGTAGAAGGCCCAGGGGATGGCGTGTGGGGACGGAAAAGGCCTTCTCTGGGCCTAATGCCCCCATAGAAGGCCCAGGGGATGGCGTGTGAGGGGCAGAAAAGGCCTTCTCTGGGCCTAGTGTCCCACAGAAGGCCCAGGGGATGACGTGTGGGGACGGAACAGGCCTTCTCTGGGCCTAGTGCCCCATAGAAGGCCCAGGGGATGGTGTGTGGGGGGCGGAAAAGGCCTTCTCTGGGCCTAGTGCCCCATAGAAGGCCCAGGGGATGGCATGTGGGGGGCAGAAAAGGCCATCTCTGGGCCTAGTGCCCCATAGAAGGCCCAGCGGATGGTGTGTGGGGATGTAAAAGGCCTTCTCTGGGCGTAGTGCCCCATAGAAGGCTCAGGGGATGGCTTGTGGGGACGGAAAAGGCCTTCTCTGGGCCTAGTGCCCCATAGAAAGCCCAGGGGATGGCATATGGGGGATGGAAAAGGCCTTCTCTGGGCCTAGTGCCCCACTGAAGGCCCAGGGAATGGCATGTGGGGACGGAAAAGGCCTTATTTGGGCCTAGTGCCCCATAGAAGGCCCAGCGGATGGCGTGTGGGGACGGAAAAGTCCTTCCCTGGGCCTAGTGCCCCATAGAAGGCCCAGGGGATGGCATGTGGGGGGCAGAAAAGGCCATCTCTGGGCCTAGTGCCCCATAGAAGGCCCAGCGGATGGCGTGTGGGGACGGAAAAGGCCTTCCCTGGGCCTAGTGCCCCATAGAAGGCCCAGGGGATGGCATGTGGGGGGCAGAAAAGGCCATCTCTGGGCCTAGTGCCCCATAGAAGACCCAGGGGATGGCGAGTGGGGGAAGGAAAATGGCTTCTCCGGGCCCAGTGCCCCCATAGAAGGCCCAGGGGATGGCATGTGGGGGAAGGAAAAGGGCTTCTCTAGGCCTAGTGCCCCATAGAAGGCCCATGGGATGGCGTGTGGATGACGGAATAGGCCTTCCCTGGGCCTAGTGCCCCATAGAAGGCCCAGGGGATGGCATGTGGGGGGCAGAAAAGGCCGTCTGTGGGCCTAGTGCCCCATAGAAGGCCGAGGGGATGGCGTGTGGGGACGGAAAAGGCCTGCTCTGGGCCTAGTGCCCCAAAGAAGGATGGCGTTTGGGAGATGAAAAAGGGCTTCTCTGGGTCTAGTGCCCCCATAGCAGGCCCAGGGGATGGCATGTGGGGGACAGAAAAGGGCTTCACTGGGCCTAGTGCCCCATAGAAGGCCCAAGGGATGGCGTGTGGATGATGGAAAAGGCCTTCCCTGGGCCTAATGCCCCATTGAAGGCCCAGGGGATGGTATGTGGGGGACAGAAAAGGGCTTCTCTGGGCCTAGTGCCCCATAGAAGGCCCAGGGGATGGAGTGTGGGGGACGGAAAAGGCCTTCTCTCGGCCTAGTGCCCCATAGAAGGCCCAAGGGGTGGTGTGTGGGGGACGGAAAAGGCCTTCTCTGGGCCTAGTGCCCCATAGAAGGCCCAGGGGGTGGTGCGTGGGGGCTGGAAGAGGCCTTCTCTGGGCCTAGTGCCCCATAGAAGGTCCAAGAAGTGGCGTGTGGGGGCAGAGAAGGCCTTCTCTAGGCATAGTGCCCCATAGAAGGCCCAGGGGATGGCATGTGGGGGGCAGAAAAGTCCATCTCTGGGCCTAGTGCCCCATAGAAGGCCCAGCGGATGGCGTGTGGGGACGGAAAAGGCCTTCTCTGGGCCTAGTGCCCCAAAGAAGGATGGTTTGTGGGAGATGGAAAAGGCCTTCTCTGGGCCTAGTGCCTCCATAGAAGGCCCAGGGGATGGCGTGTGGGGGAAGGAAAAGGGCTTCTCTGGGCCTAGTGCCCCCATAGAAGACCCAGGGGATGGCATGTGGGGGACGGAAAAGGGCTTCTCTGGGCCTAGTGCCGCATAGAAGGCCAAGGGGATTGTGTGTGGATGACGGAAAAGGACTTCTCTGGGCCTAGTGTCCCACACAAGGCCCAGGGGATGACGTGTGGGGACGGAAAAGGCCTTCTCTGGGCCTAGTGCCCCATAGAAGGCCCGGGGGATGGTGTGTGGGGGCGGAAAAGGCCTTCTCTGGGCCTAGTGCCCCATAGAAGGCCCAGGGGATGGCATGTGGGGGCAGAAAAGGCCATCTCTGCGCCTAGTGCCCCATAGAAGGCCAAGCGGATGGCATGTGGGGGATGGAAACGGCCTTCTCTGGGCGTAGTGCCCCATAGAAGGCCCAGGGGATGGCTTGTGGGGACGGAAAAGGCCTTCTCTGGGCCTAGTGCCCCATAGAAAGCCCAGGGGATGACGTGTGGGGACGGAACAGGCCTTCTCTGGGCCTAGTGCCCCACTGAAGGCCCAGGGAATGGCATGTGGGGACGGAAAAGGCCTTATTTGGGCCTAATGGCCCGTAGAAGGCCCAGGGGATGGCGTGTGGGGACGGAAAAGGCCTTCTCTGGGCCTAATGCCCCATAGAAGGCCCAGGGGATGGCGTGTGAGGGGCAGAAAAGGCCTTCTCTGGGCCTAGTGCCCCCATAGAAGGCCCAGGGGATGGCGTGGGGGGCCGGAAAAGGGCTTCTCTGGGCGTAGTGCCGCATAGAAGACCCAGGGGATGGTGTGTGGGGATGGAAAAGGCCTTTTCTGGGCGTAGTGCCCCATAGAAGGCCCAGGGGATGGCTTGTGGGTGACGGTAAAGGCCTTCTCTGGGCCTAGTGCCCCATAAAAGCCCAGGGGATGGCATGTGCGGGATGGAAAAGGCCTTCTCTGGGCCTAGTGCCCCACTGAAGGCCCAGGGAATGGCATGTGGGGACGGAAAAGGCCTTATTTGGGCCTAGTGCCCCGTAGAAGGCCCAGGGGATGGCGTGTGGGGACGGAAAAGGCCTTCTCTGGGCCTAATGCCCCCATAGAAGGCCCAGGGGATGGCGTGTGAGGGGCAGAAAAGGCCTTCTCTGGGCCTAGTGTCCCACAGAAGGCCCAGGGGATGGCGTGTGGGGACGGAACAGGCCTTCTCTGGGCCTAGTGCCCCATAGAAGGCCCAGGGGATGGTGTGTGGTGGGCGGAAAAGGCCTTCTCTGGGCCTAGTGCCCCATAGAAGGCCCAGGGGATGGCATGTGGGGGGCAGAAAAGGCCATCTCTGGGCCTAGTGCCCCATAGAAGGCCCAGCGGATGGTGTGTGGGGATGTAAAAGGCCTTCTCTGGGCGTAGTGCCCCATAGAAGGCTCAGGGGATGGCTTGTGGGGACGGAAAAGGCCTTCTCTGGGCCTAGTGCCCCATAGAAAGCCCAGGGGATGGCATATGGGGGATGGAAAAGGCCTTCTCTGGCCTAGTGCCCCATAGAAGGCCCAGCGGATGGTGTGTGGGGATGTAAAAGGCCTTCTCTGGGCGTAGTGCCCCATAGAAGGCTCAGGGGATGGCTTGTGGGGACGGAAAAGGCCTTCTCTGGGCCTAGTGCCCCATAGAAAGCCCAGGGGATGGCATATGGGGGATGGAAAAGGCCTTCTCTGGCCTAGTGCCCCACTGAAGGCCCAGGGAATGGCATGTGGGGACGGAAAAGGCCTTATTTCGGCCTAGTGCCCCGTAGAAGGCCCAGGGGATGGCGTGTAGGGACGGAAAAGGCCTTCTCTGGGCCTAATGCCCCCATAGAAGGCCCAGGGGATGGCGTGTGAGGGGCAGAAAAGGCCTTCTCTGGGCCTAGTGTCCCACAGAAGGCCCAGGGGATGACGTGTGGGGACGGAAAAGGCCTTCTCTGGGCCTAGTGCCCCATAGAAGGCCCAGGGGATGGTGTGGGTCGGGCGGAAAAGGCTTTCTCTGGGCCTAGTGTCCCATAGAAGGCCCAAGAAGTGGTGTGTGGGGGCGGAGAAGGCCATCTCTGGGCCTAGTGCCCCATAGAAGGCCCAGCGGATGGCGTGTGGGGACGGAAAAGGCCTTCCCTGGGCCTAGTGCCCCATAGAAGGCCCAGGGGATGGCATGTGGGGGGCAGAAAAGGCCATCTCGGGGCCTAGTGCCCCAAAGAAGGATGGCGTGTGCTAGATGAAAAAGTGCTTCTCTGGGTCTAATGCCCCCATAGCAGGCCCAGGGGATGGCATGTGGGGGACAGAAAAGGGCTTCCCTGGGCCTAGTGCCCCATAGAAGGCCCAGGGGATGGCGTGTGGATGACGGAAAAGGCCTTCCCTGGGCCTACTGCCCCATTGAAGGCCCAGGGGATGGTATGTGGGGGACAGAAAAGGGCTTCTCTGGGCCTAGTGCCCCATAGAAGGCCCAGGGGGTGGAGTGTGGGGGACGGAAAAGGCCTTCTCTGGGCCTAGTGCCCCATAGAAGGCCCAAGGGGTGGTGTGTGGGGGACGGAAAAGGCCTTCTCTGGGCCTAGTGCCCCATAGAAGGCCCAGGGGGTGGTGTGTGGGGGCGGAAGAGGCCTTCTCTGGGCCTAGTGCCCCATAGAAGGTCCAAGAAGTGGCATGTGGGGGCGGAGAAGGCCTTCTCTGGGCCTAGTGCCCCATAGAAGGCCCAGGGGATGCCATGTGGGGGCAGAAAAGGCCATCTCTGGGCCTAGTGCCCCATAGAAGGCCCAGCGGATGGCGTATGGGGACGGAAAAGGCCTTCTCTGGGCCTAGAGCGTCCATAGAAGGCCCAGGGGATGGCGTGTGGGGAAAGAAAAAGGGCTTCTCTGGGCCTAGTGCCCCCATAGAAGGCCCAGGGGATGGCATGTGGGGGACGGAAAAGGGCTTCTCTGGGCCTAGTGCCGCATAGAAGGCCAAGGGGATTGCGTGTGGATGACGGAAAAGGCCTTCCCTGGGCCTAGTGCCCCATAGAAGGCCCAGGGGATGGCATGTGGGGGACAGAAAAGGGCTTCTCTGGGACTAGTGCCCCATAGAAGGCCCAGGGGATTGCGTGCGGGGGACGGAAAAGGCCTTCTCTGGGCCTAGTGCCCGATAGAAGACCCAAGGGGTGGTGTGTGGGGGACGGAAAAGGCCTTCTCTGGGCCCTGTGCCCCATAGAAAGCCCAGGGGATGGCGTGTGGGGGACGGAAAAGGCTTATCTGGGCCTAGTGCCCCATAGAAGGCCCAGGGGAACGGTGTGGGGGCGGAAAAGGCCTTGTCTGGGCCTAGTGCCCCCATAGAAGGCCAAGGGGATGGTGTGTGAGGGACGGAAAAGGCCTTCTCTGGGCCTAGTGCCCCCACAGAAGGCCTAGGGGATGGCGTGTGGGGGCAGAAAAGGCCTTCTCTGGGCCTAGTGCCCCATAGAAGGCCCAAGGGGAGGTGTGTGGGGGACGGAAAAGGGCTTCTCTGGGCCTAGTGCCGCATAGAAGGCCAAGGGGATTGCGTATGGATGACGGAAAAGGCCTTCCCTGGGCCTAGTGCCCCATAGAAGACCCAGGGTTTGGCGTGTGGGGGCAGAAAAGGCCTTCTCTGGATCTAGTGCCCCATAGAAAGCCTAGGGGATGGAGTGTGGGGACGGAAAAGGCCTTCTTTGGGTCTAATGCCCCCATAGAAGGCCCAAGGGATGGCGTGTGAGGGGCAGAAAAGGCCTTCTCTGGGCCTAGTGCCCCATAGAAGGCCCAGGGGATGGCATGTGGGGAGCAGGAATGGCCATCTCTGAGCCTAGTGCCCCATAGGAGGCCCAGGGGATGGCGTGTGTGGACG